>WOVY01001442.1:0-424309 GCA_013436015.1 Rhipicephalus annulatus
AATGCTAACACGTGTGGGGCCAAGAGTCGGTGTGCTAAGTAATTATTGGATAATCAAAAAGGTGGGATTGGGTAGATTTATATATAATGGTCGGTGTGACACACAGCGGCCTGCAGCCCATCTCATGTTAACGCTTGTAACTTTAACCGTTGTTGTAAGTCGATGCAAAAAAAAAAAGAGCTCTCCTACCGGTACTACACGCCGGTCAAGAAGTCGTGCCTATATATACCGGATTGTCCAAAGTGCAACTTCGAAGTGTGGCAGCTTTGGGTAGTTGCTATGGGCATGACGATAGTTATGCGCTCTGGTCTTTCGTGTCCTTCTTCTCTCTGTCTCATCGTATTGTTCTCGCGCTATAACTATCGTCATGCCATACCAACTAGCCCGAGCTGCCACACAATTATGTCAAAGTGCAGTCGAGTAACGCGCGCTGACTGTTCGAGTGAAGTTCTATTCTGCATTTGTTGTGTGTGCGTGTTTGTCTGTATGAGAATGTATGTGTCATCCATTCTGCCATCATTTGATTTCTATACATTTGTCGACTTTTGGCGAATGCATCCATCAACTTTTATTTTTTACCCCCGGAAATAACTCCCAGAAATAACCTCCAAAACTTCTGAAGGCAATAAAATTCACGCTGCACAATCCCGCTTGCGAAAGGAGGATGTGTTGCAAGCATTCTAGTGTGTTTTTAGGCACAATGTAAAAAAATTCAAAGTAGAAACATTACTTATGACGGCTTTTTTGAATTTTCTAAACACCAATAAAATAAAGGACCTTTGTGGGACATGAAGTAACTTGACATAGACCACTGTACACAACAGAAAAATTCAAATTTTGCGAAATTTCGATGCCGAACACACGTGTTCAGGTGATTGTTTTCTGAGGCTATTCGAGATAAATCCGAGCGATTTTAAACACGTGAGGCACTGTTGTTATTCGTTCTCAAGCTGTCGTATTGGGCGAACATATGGCCTAATCAAGTGTCAGGCCCCTGGGATGGCTTTATGCCCTCCTATAGTAGAGTTCTAAGTACCGTAATCGCTCACGACATTTTCTAAACACACGCAGAGTTAGTGCCCCCTTGCCTGCCGGCGCTGAAGGGTGCTGTGACAGCGTACTACTGCTCTCCACAGAGGAGTAGATCCTACTCTAAGCAGTCGAGCCCCGCCGTGGTGGTCTAGTGGCTAAGGTACTCGGCTGCTGACCCGCAGGTCGCGGGATCGAATCCCGGCTGCGGCGGCTGCATTTCCGATGGAGGCGGAAATGTTGGAGGCCCGTGTACTCAGATTTGGGTGCACGTTAAAGAACCCCAGGTGGTCAAAATTTCCGGAGCCCTCCACTACGGCGTCTCTCATAATCAAGTAGTGGTTTTGGGACGTTAAACTCCACAAATCAATCAATCTAAGCAGTCGAACATTGTTTTGTAAACGCAACAGTGACGCTATAACCTAAAGATCTATCCGAAAACCTAAAAATTTTCTAGCAGCTTCAGGAATTTGGCGTCCTTCTTTTTAAATCTAGGGAGTTTGTTAAGGCTCTGTATATGTCAGATTACTCGGCCCGATTAACGGCAATACTTAGTAATCGCGCGTTTCGAACTAGAAAGCGTATAAAAGACGATAATTTTGGCTATCCCATTATTTTACTGTTTAAGAGTCTCGGTGTTCTGCTGAACCGGCTGAAAGGTATAAAATATTGGTATCGGGCAATTACTATATTCTGAGTACTGGGAGAAATGAAACTCTGTCTTCGTGAAGGCTCAGCATGCCCTCGAATAATACCCTTATTGATCGCTGCTCTGTGAAACAAGAAAATTTTCGTTTTTAGTGCTTATAAACACATGCCAATTTTAAGCTTAGTGGCTGTCTTTGCTCGAGTGATGTATCCTTGTGAAATAACTTAACCAGGAGGCTTACAGAGGATAATAAGAAAAATAGAACTGCAGATCAGGTAAAGTGCTATGGGTTCAATATCGTGAAAACGGCGTGATGAATAAAGACAAGAAGACCGTTCACGTGTTTTTTTTATCTTTCCATCGTGCCCATTACATGAGAGCAAAAAGTGACAAAATTATCTTGCTTAACGGGGACATATTCAAGAGTGCGCATGAAAGGCGGAACCATCAGCCTTTTAAAGAGGGCGCACGCACGCCTACTCAAAATCATGCGGCAGATATTGCTAACGCAGAAAATATAGAAACAAGGCGGCTGCATTTCCCTGTGGGGGAAACCTCAAATAAATGCGTCGCAGAGTTGAGGCGGGGGGGGGGGGGGGGGGGGGATCGCGTGAATGTTGCGTGATTGGGTATGGCTTGGGAATGCTCCATTGTATTTCGTCGTTTATATTCTTATTTATTGCATAAAGGAGAAAGCGTTTCCTTCAACGAGTGTTCGGACGTGTATGTTGCGTTGTGCCTTACTAGTGATTGAAGGTACTGTTACTTTGATGGCATCTACTCGGCTCAAGAAAAGCGTCAAGTCAAGCGAAAGCCAAGTAAAGACGCCTCTGACTTGATTCTGAAGGCACGGCATCGTATACGCGGTGGCCCGGTGAAGCTTGAGCAGCGAGATTTGTTGGTTTTTACTAGCAGACGCTGCGTGGGTGAGCCTTGCAAGGCGAGAGAGGGGCAGTGACTGTTGGCACGAGACGCGAGAAGGCGACGCGAGACGCGAGCATGCGGACGAGACGCGAGCAAGCGCAGTTGGTCAGCGTTTTTAGATATGGTCATATGGGTAAGCGCGCGTGGTCGCAGCAGTAAGGAGCGACTGCCTGCCGTTTCCCGCGCAATGGCGGCGCTGCTGTCGCTTTGGGATTAGAGAGGGCGCGTCGTCTGCTACCTCTGAATATGAAACAGTGGGAAATTCGTTTCAGAATACGCGGATTGTCGCTAAAGCAGCTCAATGCTCAGTGGTGGGGCCAGCGTGTGGCGCTCCCGGCCTGAGCAATTCTACTCCCCCCCCTCCGAAAAAAATATTTTTTTTTTCTGCTATTGTTCACAGAGCAGAAAGTGACACTACCACATTGTCTGTGAGGCACGCTCTTTTGATGATAATGGTTCTCCTACCCACTGAAAAAAGTTCTTTCTACGCCTCTGCAAAAAGTAAGGTTTATCTGCGCCTTCACGTTGTGAGGAATTCTGAAGAGCAAGTCCGTTGTAATTACGGATCTTATTCATTGCATGTAAGAATAAATTTAGAAATGGCCGTGCGTTTTCTTTTTCAACCGCTAATAAAAAATAGACAGGCCACACGTGCAGTCTTGTGCAAGAAGTGCCACAATCCTGCTGTGTTTTATATCATTGCGCTTGCAAGCCTCACAGCTGGCACATGCATAGCTGACATTAATTGTATAATTTTTATGTGAAGATGCTTTTCATACACAAACTCCTTGGATTGTAGCGGAAATTATCTGAGGAGCTAGGAGGAGAGCATCCAAAGAGATGGAAGAATGTTTAAGAAAAAATAGAACGTAGTGCAATAAATGAAATAGAGCCAGTATTTAAATAACTTTTGTTTAGAAAAGCTCTTTCGCAATCACTATTTCATACGTGTGTCACAGAAGGAGCGCTAAAACTGGGCGCGCCGCCAAATTCTTGCGATAACGCGCGAAAGAGACGCCGCGAGGTCAAAAGAAAAAAAGAAAACAAACATCCAAGGCTCCCCGGGGCGCGCGCTCTCCCCTCGGAAGCGTGGCTTCGCCGACGAACCTCCTCACCCCACATCGGCGGCCCAACAAGCCCGGGATATTTCTAGAACGAAGGAGGCGTGGCCACGCCGAGTTGAGTCATCCGACGCGGAGGGCAGTCGAACCATCTCGCCTCTCCCCAGCCTTCGCTGCGTATCGCGCCGACGAAATGACGCGAACCTTCTGGAATCTCCCGCGGAAGGTATTTAATCGAGCGGCCGAGACGAGAGAGGAGGAGAAGACGGAAGGTAACGCCAGAGTGCGTAGGGTATACCGCCGTGTAGTCGGCGAAGGTTTTGTCTGTAGAGACAAAGCAGGAGAAGAAGATGATTTCCACCTGAGGGGTGACGACTCGAGCTACAGGCAAAAGTGTGTCTGTTTACCGCTATCGAGCGAAGACGCGTGGCAACAGCTGCGTGTGGGAAGCCGACGTATTTCCGGCGAAGAAGTTTGAAGCTTGGAGAGTGGCTATTTGAGGACGCGAGGTTTCCTGGAAGAGAAACTTCAGGGGGCAGCGGAACGACAACAACGCTGGACTTTGAGTGAGTGATTCTAGGAAGAGTATCATTCAGACTTTTTTTTCCAAGGACTTTGGACTGAATAGGTTTTCTATCTCTTTAGTCTTTAAGTGTCTTGGTTGTTCGATGCATGCGACTGCATTGTAGTGTGTATTGTTGTCTGTGTCCGTTGTTTCGAGTGAGGCTGATTGTACTGTGTAGTACGTTGTTTGATTGGTGACATATTGTCCTCATCTATTGTGGAGTGAGCGTATTTGTGTATTGTTTTTCTGATCTGCCATTATTGAGAATATTATTTTGTTTGTTTATCAACTCTCGGCTCTGACTTGTTCTTTGGGCCACAGCCGGCATCTGCTGGCGCGCCAATAAGGACCACTTCTAAATTGTCCACGCTTTCGTGGTGCGGTTCGGGGGGCCGATACTTCGGCCCTTGGAATTAGCCCGGCGATAGCCTCCCCAATTTACGGGACCTGTGTGACAACGTGACACGACGATCAAGCATGCTTGAATGAATTAGAAGCGGGGTAGTTAACATGCCAATCGGGCTATTAAAGTAGCCATGCCTCCGAGGAAAACATTTGGTATCGTTGGCACTTCTTCAAACTCCAAATAATCCTTCAGTTCTCAAGGTTTGCACAGCTTCCATTCCACGAGAAGCCTTCCAGGTGGCAGTCAAGACCTATATTTCAAATCCGAGGACCTAATCCCTAGCTGCGTACACATAATAGATGGAAACGTCCAGATTCAATGTGTTAGCGTGGCACTGAATTCTGCGCCATTCCTCGAATTTTTTTAATTTTCCTGTACACTTGTCTAAATCAGTGGAAATAAAGCGGGAGAGGAAACCCCCAAAACTAGAAGAAATCGTGAATTTTCAGGGCCGTGTGTCGGCAATTGGTGGTCATGCGTCTGCCGTTAACATGGAGTACAGTGATGTTGACAAATCTACTGGCATCCTCTCCGATCTAGAGTTATCTCAAGAGGTAGCAACGTCATTGCCAGTGTACAAAGCTGAAGTTACAATTCAGGAATGTCGAGCTTATCCAGGAAGAAATTCTTTTTTTTCAAAGTTATTCAAAACAAAGGTACTGATTGTCAAAATCCACAGGGCAATGGTGGTAACAAAAGACTTCACCTTTGTCCTCTGTTGTAGAGAAAAGCTTGTTCCTTCGTGCTCACACAGTGAACATGGTTTGGGACGCCAGCTGAAACTCACGAACTTGCAGATGGTATTAACTTTTCTCAGTTGTGTTCATTACCTGACGATATGCACGGGCTATCATAGCAGCTTATTCCCTTTGATTTCGACCGCAACATCAGCCTTGATGATCTGGGACGTATGGAGAAGCACTTTCGGGCTGTTCCTGAAAGACTTATGCCCACCATGCAAGAACACAACGAAAAATCGGCGAGCTCAGTAGAAGAAAAAAAAAGAACTATGGAAATCCAACGAAGCTTCAACGAAACTTGCGCTCAACTAAAAATCTAATAAAGGCAGGTAATAGGGTCATAGTTTTGGAGAAAAAGTGTAAAGCGGCATTCAAAAAATGAAAACACAGCTTTTAAAAGGTTCTAAAAGCCAAGTTGACTAACTAATGTCCAGCCTTCCTCCGGCACAACAACAGAGGCTGTGAGCGAAACCTCTTCGAACCCGAATTTCGAAGGCATTCCCTTGACAATTTATTAGTTTAAGGCGTGACGATGTCGGGAGAGGCAGTATGTTCACCCTTGACATCAACCTATAAGCAGCAGCAGGGCTCGAAATCTTAAGGCGCAGGCAAGTAAGTAATCAGTCACTCGGTTTTGTGGCTGATTACTAACTAGCAAGAAGCGAGCGCCTTGAAGTGTCCCGTGCTAGACGCAGCAGATGCCGAGAGGCAATAGCAGACGCCGCGGCTCGGCCATGTCGCTTCTCCGTCGCTGATTGGCTACACCACTCTCCAGCAACTCTCGGACCCACTATTCGAACGGCAAAGAATGGCAGACGCGCACTACAGTGTCTAGAAAAAATACTGCCTAGCACGGAGGAAGGAAAGGTAAGGAGAAGGCATGCCCAGCTGGCGCAGGGCGCAAAAAATGTAGTGGAAATTACGTCACGTGCGGCCATATTCACTGGACACACAGGCGGCGTTTTGTTATTGTTCATGTAGTGCAGTGCGGCACCGTTCAAGTGTTCCAGCGGCGGTTTGCGCGTTTTCATGGGCCGCGAACCTAACCGTGGCGTTCTGCAGGAGTTCGACAGCATCCATTCTTTGTGCCGCATCATTATCTACGCGATTTTCCTCCGGTGGTGGTTGTAACCAGGTCTCTGAACTAGAAACCACAGAACGAGTGCGCGTATACGTACTCCGAATTTGCAGCGTCCGTCAAACTTATACTGAAAAGCCATCTTAAAAGATAACGACCGTGCTCAAGAATTCGTTCACTGAATGCCTTGCAGGTTAGTGACAGTTATAGGGTGTTGCTTCTTATGACAACGGGCGATGCATTTGAGGTCCGCAGGCCCTTATTAAGACTGTAATCTAATCTTGCTTTTCCTGTTCCTGTACAGTTACCACAGTCTTCTGCGCATTAAAGTTCCTGTTCTGCTTCGCTTAAGATGCTCCCTCTTCGTAATATTGTCTCGCTCTCCGCAATGTTGTCTGTATTGTAGCAAAACTCGTTAAAATGTGTACACGCACCTGCACAAGGTAACTAGGCGCACCTCACTAGATGCGCGTGCTTGTGCATTCAGAAGCTGACAAAGTTGTTGGAACGATCTTGACCAAGTGATGTTGACCTTTTCTCACGCATTCCTTCTGCTAACTTTCCCCCCTTTCGCCCTAACGCGATCCTGGTCTCCGTTCTGCGTAGCTACTAGTGCGCGTGAATCACGCTGGAGACGTGTTCCCACGCACTTTCGGGTGGTCTTTGCTGCTTTCGTCCTAATGAAATCATGGCCTTTGGGATATCCGTAGGAACCAGTGCGCGTCGGACAAAAGAGGGGCGAAAACAGAGGCCGGCGCAAACTCAACGGGCTTCCGCGCACACAAGCTCCACCGACGCCGACTTTACTGCCATAATTACGAACCTCAGGGTTTATTGCAGGGAAGCCATTTTTTTCTTTTTTTGTCGTTTTGTCTAGCCCACAGCCTGACCGAAAATTTCATAAAGCCTAAAGAGGAGCGCAAAAGGGGGGAAAAAGTGATCTGAAAGAAGCTGTACAAATTTCGGTGTCTGGTTCGTCGCGCGGCAATGTCCGAAATATCATCTTCATTTTCACAAAGAACACATAAATTAAAAAAAAGCTTAACATGCAACTTGCCGTGTTTATCGTAAACGCCAGCAGTGCAAGAGTGCAACAGCCATACGTGGAGATTTCGTCAACCGTATCGCGGCAAGACAGCGTGTTGAAATCCGTTCCGTTGGTTTCGGGTAGCCCCGGCGCGCGTGGCACGCAGGCCACGTGCTTTTTGAGACAGAGAGGGAGTAGCGCCTTCTACTTCGCATTCATCTGTAAACCAGCGAGGGGAATTTGCCTAGTCAATATGGCCGACTTCCGGCTTCATCGCGGCTTCACAACGAGTGACGTCAGGGCCTCTCCTTACCTTTGCTTCCTCCGTGCTGCCTAGTGTGCTGAGCGCAGGCGAGGAGATGGCTGCGTCGCTGATGACTGCCGATGGCACCCGCTTGGCGCGCTGCGGCGCGAGTGGGTGCATCTGCGTTCAATCCGTGCACTCCGCAAGCGCTGCGAAGCTTTCAGTAGGGCGAGTCGCGCAAGGCCAGCTTTCAATTTTTCCGTATTTTCGGAGAGTTCTTTAAAAAACGCTTTATTGTACAAAACCTACGTGACTGCTTTCACAGTACTCGTATTTAGCAATATCAAATGAAGATAATGTCGTAACATACAGCTCATTGTTGGCTGCCGTCCACAAAACACACACACACGCACACACACACGTACACACACGCGCGCCCACACACACACGCACACACATACACGCGCATACACACACACGCGCACACAGACACACGCACACACACACGCACACGTAAACATTTCTTAGGTACAACATGTATTGGGTAATTTGCAAACACTGTAGGGACAACATCGGGCTTCAGGCGCGGCTTCTCTCGGGCGATTTCATTCACGACTACGTCCACCGTAATCTGCAAAGATCGATGAAGTCACTCTCAAAATGTCGTTCGCAAACGACGGCCTTCGGCGTCAGCCTTCTGTCTTCCCCCTTGATCCTGCTTTCCCATTCTGCAAGCCGCGCTGGGTCCGTCGGTGCGGTGAACAAAGATATCATTTCCTCGTTCGACCGATAACCGCTTCGACGCAGAGGCAGAAAACATAACTTTTCTTTGCATTGCCCCTTAGCCTTTAACATCTCAGTATGTTGCTGCTCACATCTGGCAAAATCGAACTTCACAATACGACAGATAAACAGCTGTGAAACACTTATTTTACTCGTAGCGAGGCTCTGGCAGCGAAGGGACGAGAAAAATTCTTCGCACAATCAGGCGCCCACTCGACTCGCAGCGCCATTTGCGGCAACTGAGTGCAGTCATCACTTCTGGGACCACCCTCCCTCGTACAAAATGCGAGCCCTCAGCACACCAGGTAGTATTTTTCTAGACACTGCACGCGCACGAATTACACAACCGCGCATGGCTGCCTTACAACGTCAAACGGCGAGGCATGCTTGCCGCTAGCGTGAACGGGCCCTTACACAGGCTAGTCAAAGAACTGCTTAGCATCCTAAAGACACGTTTAAAGGGCCCCTGAAACAATTTTTCCACATTCTGTTTTTGATTAGACCCATTTTGGAGGATATGAATCGCACCACAGTTCAATAAAAACACTTATTGTCAACGGAGCTACGAGTACAAAAAAGTACCCTCCACCTACACTGCGCCTGTCACCCTCAACTCTTCCTTCGAACACTCGGAGCTAAGCTCCACTTTCACGGTGCCTGCGTCACGATGTGGCGTGAGACCACTTGTGCGTAAATCCCGCTGCCGATCCGGTACCAGCAGTCTGTGCTGCGCGTTCCACAGTTAACCAGATCAGCTGAAAACGATAACGTCAGTAGAGCAGAGCGTGCCACTTGGTTTTTGGGCGATTCAAAACGTGTTTGGCCGAGTCACAGCGATCTCGAGCGATTTGCAGCTTTTGGAGCGTTGTAATTAATCCCTTACAAAAATCCTATATATGGACATATATCAAAATTTACATATATGGCCACATCAGGAATTGGGCATATCAAGCCATATATGAATGCTCACCATATATGGCCAGATATGCCCATCCTGATGTCCCCATATATGTATAGAAAGTATATCAGGCTTTATAAAGCCATATATGGCCTTATATACTTATACATGGCTTTATATAAACACTTCTATATATAGACATAAATAGACGATTTCCATACATATATGAATTCAGCTTGTGGATGGCATAACTAAACAGTTTCACGGATCATTCTACAGCTATAATTAATACTGCCTGATAATTGATGGTGCCCCCAATGTTTCCCAGTGAATTCAGCCTATATATCCATTTGCTCACCTTATAAACTTTGGTGTCGACAGTTTATATGAAGATTGATGAAGGATCAAGTTTAATTAGTCTGTTATTTGGTGTATATAACAAAGGTCGATGTATGGCCAGAGCATCCACTCCAGATTTGAAGCTCTAGAAAGCTGGGGAATACAACAGTACAATTGTGTGACGTACGTGCACACACAAATCATATTGCTACAGGTATGATCGAGCCAGCTGTATAATATATATATATATATATATATATATATTTACAAACACACACACATCTGTCTGTACAGCAGGTGAATTCGCTAAAATATCAGGTGAGTGTAAGATGTTACACAACAGCCACAGCATTTCAACAGTGGCAAGCACTTCGGGGACAGCAGCAGGCAAGATTTATTAATTAGCACAATAAAGCTAAGTTGAATGGCTCATGTGTGCATTGATCCCGAGGGCTGCATGGCGATGCACATATGGCAGCACTACGCATGCACAGGCACGTTCCTCTTTTTATACTTACAAAACTCACAAACACATATTGCTTTAAAAATGACTAGTTTTATTGGAGGACCGCATTTTTTTTCTTCTGCTCTCAGCTCAGCAAGCTTGGTGCCCATTGAAGGCACCCGGAGTTTTTCTGAGCACTCCCACCCTTTCCTTTTGGCCGTGCTTTTTGTGTACGCTGTAAAAAGAAAATCAGATCAATATGTACCATGATGTGTACACAAACTCATTAGATAAGCCCCGCCAATAAGCTCTATTAAATTTATTGCAATAGCCTCTAATGATGAATACAAGGCCTGAATAAAACAAATTAATGATTGGTTCTGGCACTATACTTTGAATATGTGCATATGGTCAGACCTCCTACAACGAAAAATTCTTGGTTATGTAGTTTAAATGCCATTACTTCAATCAAGCATAAATTATACCTTAAAGTACATAGCAAGTTCGGATAATCGATATTCATTAGCAGACACATATGTTTACCTAAAATGGCATCAACTGCAGCAGCGCGAAGAGGAGGCCGATGGGCCACTGGTTTGTGCGTCCCTTTGGCCTTCTGGCCCTTCATTGAGCAAGTCAAGAGGGCATGCCTGTTGAAAACCACAAGGAGGAGTCCCCGGGCCAATGCAGTTGGTGTTTTCACTGAATTCAGCACAGCATGCAGTGCCCCCGTCTCAACAAAGATTGAGCTCTCCGGCTTCAGTTCCACAACCTGTGGACACATATAAAAAAGTGAAAATTAGGCCAAACTTATGCAGCAGACAAGTCTCAGCTTTTATTAATTATTCTTGTATATATCGCTTGCATTTAGGCCAATATTGTACGATCCTGCAAGGCGCACAGTCAACGCACGCAAAGCACTTTTGGAAACAATAATTTTCTAGTGCATCACTAAATCTTTAATGCATATATACATCATGTCGCACTGTTGCTCATGTTGAACACTTGTAGATGCCATCCACTGGCCAGAACGCAAGCTATATAGCTCTGACTGGTTGACTAGTGTTGCTAACGCTAGGGGGAACGAAAATGAGACATGCATAAATCGCAGTGCAGTCCTGCCATAGTGCACACATTTATGGCAAAAAGAATATTATTACTAATATTTGAGATTATACCCCAAAACCAAAATATGACACCGTAGTGAAAGTCTAGCTCCGGAAAATTGGACCACCTGGAGCTCTTTAAGATACATGGACATCGTACGTATAGTAAGCATTAGCAATAAATTTACGGACAACTGTCGAAGTAATGGGTGAAACGTAAATCGAGACGAGCGAATACGTACACCATTGTCCAACGGCACTTAAGGTGTGCATTAGTGTTTAAAATAACTTTTTTGCTTATTTCCCTTCACTCTTTAAGTTTAATGTTTTCTACAATCGCTAGCAGATCATTTGGTTCGGCTCAGAATGTCGCAATACAAAGTTAATGAAACGATGAAAGCACAAACACTGATGTGTGCATTGATTCGTGTCGTCAAGCTTGTGTCTAATCACTGCACTGGATAACGAACGGGTGTATGAGAAATGAGCTTGAAATCCCACGTAGAAGCAACACAAAAAGAAAGTGAAAATAAACGTTTTATACATCTCGAAGCACGGCAGGATAGCGTAAGTTCCTTTCACCGCAGCGAGCCACCATTGGCGATATGCCAAAAGTGTGCCCATTTTTAGTAAAATGATTGTCGCTCCTAAAAAAATTCATTTAAAGAAGAATCACAATGAATGTACGTGTTCAGGTAGCCACCTGGCCTCAGCGATTGTAGGTCGATTATTCAAAACAAATAGACTTCCACAAAAAAAAAGTGGTTGTGATAAAACTGCCCCAGTTATTTTCGCAAAATCTACCAATCGAGAAACGACGTGCCATCAAAAAAATGCTAGTGGTACGTTGCTGAGCCAAAGAACACATGTCATGCGGGTCTTTCTGCCATGCAGCTTGGAATGTGCTCGTTCGGTAATCTTGAAATTACACGCAGTTAGATTTACGTAGCCTCAGACATTGTAACTCATGTTACACTCTTCTCTACTGAATCGGTGCATGACACCTATACAACGTTCAACATTACCCGAGAATAAAGCGCACTCTGCCTTTCATGCTCGCACTGGGCGACTCTTCACGCTTTCGCACTAAATCATGTCTTTGCTGTGTTGTTTGTAAGTGGTTAGCTTGTGTTCCACCTACTATGCACTGCTGTACTTATCTACATCTTTGTCATCTGCATACTACAAAAAAGAGAGAAAGAAAGAGACATCTTAGAAAGCCCGCCTATCTGTGCGATTACTTCAATACCACAATTCGCACCTTACACACCTGATTTTTTTTTCTCTCATTCTGTTCGCCATGAAATGTGAGACAGTCGACAAGTCTAGACAGAAAAGCTTAGTGGCTGATAGCACTTTGCGCTACACCTTTACCATGCGTACGCATATGTTCTTGCACCAGTACAAATATAAAAACCTAGCTTTCATCGATGGATTACGTGCATAACAGTGCTACAACAAAGGTCTTGTATTAACCAGGCCTTTGTTGTAGCACTGTCATGCCTGCATGTTTTTTTTTCAGACAACAAATGACGACTGCCTTACATCGGTCACCAACAATGCCACATAAACATTAAAGACAGTGTAAAAAAGATGAAATTTCCAGCAAAATTATGCAACATTATATATAGGGCATGCAATCTGAATTAATTTTCAACGTCTCGGCTTTTTAAAGTGGTCTTAAATTTAAGCACACAGTTGAGCACAGTAGAACTATATTTCAAGTACAGTTTAAGTACCAATGTGTCGCAGTGTATGTGATAGTACTATAGTCGAACCCCGCTACAACGAACACTGCTTCAGCGAAATTTCCACTACAACGAAAAATTTACGATTCCCCATTAGCAGTCCATAGGAGTCGATACATAAATATTGTCGCTACAACGAACAATTTTTTCTTCGATCGTCTACTTCAACGAAATTTTACGATGAAATTCCAGGCTCAGATACTTATTGCTATGTATTAAACCATATCCTTAACAATTCGATGCATTTTCACAGCCTTAAAATGCGTCCAAAAGTCTAACCCGCTTGTTGGCACCACCAGAAACCACCGCTGTTCAGCAAGCATGGGCACCCCCATTGCTCGATAGTGATGGCAATGAAACTGCCCTGCTTTTGTTTTGCCACTGGCTTGCTTTTGAGCCACAGACGGTCTGAAGCTGAAGCTCAATCGCTCAGTTTATGGTGTCCTTCTCGCAGCTGCTGAGTGCAACAGCGGGGCAATGCCTTTTCCGATTCCTATACTTATCATTATCTTCGTGCTTGGCCAGTGTGATAACTATTCAGTGGCTGTTCCTCCGCATTATCAATAAAATCAGCTAGTTGCGAGTGATGGATGATACGAATGGCATAGAATAATGCAAAAGCCACCGCTCCACGATACCCTGCCTCCATGTCGGCGTTGTCGGACACTTTTGATGGCGGACAGCAGCTGGTGTTAACGTGTTAATGCAACTGTTTGGCTCGTTCATGAAAGTGGTTGTAGGCGTTGTTTCAGCGTGCTTTTCACCATGGTCTCGCTATGCATTGGTGAGAATCACGACGTGACGCTGCTGGGAAAGAATAGGAAGCAGCAGACATTTTTTGAATTTTGAGAATAAATGTTTCTTTGTTTAGCTAGCTCAGATCAGCGATATTTTTTTCCGCGTCCTGTCATTTTCGTTGTAGCGGGGTTCGACTATATTTCTATAGGGCCAGATAAACAGAACTAAGCCCCCTTGCATGATCGATAAACTACAGTGCCGTAGTTGTACACCTACCAACAGCGCGCAAGTGCATGGCATAGAGCCTGTGGCATTTTTTTGTTTTTTTACAGCCAAGTCGCTATAGAACGCTGCGCTCACACAGCATTTAATAGTCCTCATGTTTGGGAGGATGCCAAGAGAATTTTGCGATATGTTTGACACAGAAAGCGGCACCCATTCTGAAATTATTCTGCTGAATGTGGAGGGCCTGACGACAATAAACAGCACTCTGGAAAGTTGCACTCGCCGATCTTATCACAATGCATTAGCAGCCGAGCAGGATCAAATGCTTTTGTACGTCATTTCAGGCATACGTAGAAACAGTTACATTCGCGCTGACACGACCAAACAAACCACACTTTAAGAATGTGCATGACCTATGCGCACATAGAAACGCGACGTGGCTAGCAGACGACCCAAGGAGCAATCCACACTTCACCGTTTCGGCCAGTTGTCGCCAGGCGATGACTCTGCTTGGTCTCGCGGCGAATAGACTACTTTCTGGAGCTACACAGTGGCATTTGAAAACTCCGGCACACAAGGCCTAAATTAACAAGCATGATAAGAAGTTGGTTAATTTCCAAAAAACTATGCTTACCTCTTAAATATTATTTTATCCACCTAATTCATACCAGAGCTATCGCAGGGCTTTATCTTTTATCAATCAGCGGCTACAAATACTGTCATCGAAGGCCTTCATAATAAGTCAATGAGACTGTCTCCACTTTAATTAGAAAAGCTTGTGTGGAGGCTAGTTGGAACATACTGTAGGAAAAGACTGTGCTGCAAAGTTAACGACGAAAAACTGGATTGACACAGGGAAAATGCACCTAACAACTGAAGTTTATTGAAACAAATAGCCAAAAAAAGAGGGGTGGAGTAACATACAAGGGAAGTTTGGCGCACATCTTTGATAGCACTTACAGATAGACAAGTGGCATGTTTACAGATCATGACAAATAAGATAAGCAAAAAATAGGAGTTTGATAAAGCATGTGTATTACGACATAGATAGCATACCAGTAGGATCATGCGTGGTTTGCTTCCAGTAGCCACTCTACCATCTTTTTTTTTTTGGCTATTTCTTTCAATTACCTTCAGTTGTTCGACGCACTTTCACTGTGTCAGTCCCGTTTTTTGTCCTCAACTTTGCAGCACAGCCTTTTTCTCCACTTTACTACACCTGTGCACAATGAAAGCCTTTTATGAATAGACTTACATCAGGGTCACTCCAACAGAAGAGCAACTGCGTGGCTGTCCCAGAACCAGGTTCCCTTTTTGGGCCCGCAGGGCTGCAGCTATAAACTGGCCTGTCTTCTTCAGCAGGGCAGGCTGGTGAACAGCTGCTTGTCCTCGAGGCCAAACATGGCCCCAGCTCTTTTTCAGCCTGTAGGTGTGGGGTGACTCGCAGGTCTGGTGACTCGTGGTGTGGGTCGCAGGTCCGTTGAGGTCCACGCGCGTCTGCTGATGTTGGCAGCGTTGCTGAAACAATTTGTTTCAGCACGGCAGGCCGGTCTATTGCGCCCATTTTTTTGGCCGCACCACGCTTCTCCTCCGCTTCCCCGCGACTTCGGCAAGATGTGCATTTTGTCAGTTCTTTGACAAGTGCTTCCGCACTTTTCAAATAGCCATCAAGTTCTAGATAAAGCAAAAAAGGCCACTGTCAGCATACACACGTAAGTGCCAGTGAAAAAAAATGTCAAGCTGACAATTTCAGCTAAATACCTATTATTAAATGAAACGCTGGTGCCGAACAAAATACAATGATGATTCTTGCCAACTAGACTAAAAAGGCGACTCGGCCAGTAATCAGTGTCTATACTAGCAGCGCATTAAGTACAGGCTGCATCAATTGCTGCCCTTAAACAACAAGCAAACAAAGTACAGCCCTGATTATGAATGTGAGGTGACCATGCAAAACCATTCTATAATTCAGATGTATAATCGATGCATTAAGAACATTGGAACTGACAATTAGCTGTGGCCAAAAAATGGGTACAAGCTGCCTGAATAAGCCTGATCTTTGAGATCCTCAACCCTAACAATTATTATTATCACTAAGCCCTGCATGACCCTGCCCAAGTGCAAGTAAGGTAGAATTGACTATTATTTTTCAAATCTGAGCTAAGAATTTAGTTCAGGGAGGTGTGAGCGAATCTTCATTCTCGACATTAAATGGACACTAAAGTCAACTATTAAGTCGACGTTGGTTGTTGAAATGGTGGCCAAGAAACCTCGTAGTGTTACTTTTGTGCCGAGGAAGGGCCTATTTTGAAATAGAATCACGTTTTAGTGGTCCGCATCGGGTTAGCGCCCTTTAAACCACCCGCATCAAGAAGTGCACCAACCGGTCCATCTCGCGTCACTGTTGCCGTGCACAACGTTGCCCGGCTTTACTGCGCTAGTAGCAGCAGACCGAAAGCAGGAGCCACAGCAGCAAAAACGGCCGTTGATCGATTTCCCTTTATTAGCATCGAGATTGCAGACGCTTTTGTTTCAACTGCGCCCCGATAGATGGCACCACCTGTGTCGTGTACCCACGCGAAAATTGAATTTTTGAACCACTCGCGCAATTCACAATAGTAACGTCCGGCGGTTCCCTTTTCCATGAATCAAACATAAACGAGCAAGCAGCCTTTTATTGAGTCTCTTGATGCACGGAAAGTTCTTTATTTTTTAGTGCAGTTAGATCGATCACTGGTGATTAATTGTTGGCGGTCCGTCTGATGTCATCGGGATCATTTTTAAATGCTTGTGTTCTTGTGCATTTACCTTAATTTCTTTATAAGTAGGGCACTGCTGTTGATAATATTGTCGTTTTAGGTATTGTTACATATTGAGCTTTCACTCTAACGTAAATTGTTATTTGAGTTTGTGTCTTTAAAAAAATAAAAAAAAATCAAATCTTTTCGATGCAGAGAATAGTCTGTGCCGTGTCGCAAGTCTGCTCGGCCTTCTCACGGCAGAAAATATGGCACAATATATGGAGGCAGAAACTCGACCAGTTCTGAAAACAAATCAACAGGTGTGGGTGTTTCGGTGAGCCACACTGTTAGCGTATGGTATTCTTGGGTTGTCGTTCGGGAGAAGTCTTTGAAAGAAGGAACTTCTTTGAAAGAAAGAGTCTAATGACATGCTCTGGCCAGTTGTCAGTCTCCTGAAGTAATTAAGCTTGTGTTAGTGACAAAAAAGCCTGTATAATGCTTACGTTTGTATTTCTTGAGCTCCTCTCGAAGCTTTCCATTTTCCTTCCGCAAAGATGCATTTTCTTTGTGAAGGCTGCTCACGTCGGTGTTTTGTATTTCTTGAAGCAGCTTCAAATCTTGGCTTGCTTCTTTTTCTGTCTTTCTACAGAAACAAAATGATAGCAAACACTTAAGCTGTGATTTAATTTGTTTATAGTGAAGTCATTATTTATATAGTTCCTCAAGCACAGGCTAAAGTATTAGTATATCTAGGTAATCAGTGAACTTCTTATTTGGAGCAATTTTTCAAATGGCAAATTTTTTTAGAGATTTTAAGAGAAGGTAATATATTTAGGTTTTCACAAAAAGCTAGATAAACATTTACATCTACTATAGATATCATGTACGAAATGCTCTCAGTATTATTTCTCTAAACAACGAAAAAAGAACAGTCATACAGGTGTACACTGTGAAATTAGTTCTTCAGTAATTAAGCTTCAACACAAGCACAGTAAAGAAAATCCTCATAATGATAATAGTTTCGGAATTAACAAGTTTAAAACAGTATGTGGTTATAACCTTAAAGGGGTTCTGCACAAACCTAGTCTTAACGTTAATATTTCGCATCAATCCTGCAGAATTGGCAGACAACCGCTGTGAAATGCAACAACGCCTCAATGCTAACAAAATGCACAAAAGTAAATTGGAGAGCCCAGCTGTGTGTATGCAACTGATAATAAGGTTACCAGCTCCTCCATTAGCTTTCCGAAAAAAAAAAAGAGAATGGCTGTAAAACCGATAGCTGGGCGAGTTGGTATGCATGCACACTATAACTTTTTTAGCATGCACAAAATAGAGAACAACAAAGAGAGAGACGAGCGCTAAACCTCAACAAATTTATGATTTACAGTTCTCTGACAAGTATGACAATGTTTCTTTTGCTAGTGAGTTAGCATGCTCTTTTAGTCGTGTATTGATGCAGCGGCCAGTCTGTTCTATTTACACATTTTCACAGGTTAGTGGTATTAGATATACCACACCTTCTTGGCACTTCATGAACTTTGATTCTTATTTTGTGTCTTTGTGTAAGGTTATTGGCAAAAAGTTAAAAACGGGGAAAAAAGTAGCTATCCCCTGAAAGAAGAATCAAAGTTCATGAAATGCCGCGAAGGGGTGCTTTATCTGATACCACTAACCTGTGGAAATGTGTAAATAGAACATACTGCCCGCTGCATCAATACACGAATAAAAGAGCACACTAACTCACTAGCAAAGAAAACATTGTCATACTTGTCAGAGCATTGTAAATCATGCCATTGCATTCATGTGTTTCACGATACAGACATAGTGTTCACACAAGGAGATAAACTAACACATGAACTCACGGGAGCCTTCCATAAACAGATGTACAAACAAATGTATCAGTAAACCTTCAGTGGCTCCAACAGATAGGGAGTACAGTTTTTTAAATTCTGCTTAGCCCTCTCTTTTTATGTTTGCCTGTCACATGACTTGCACATGCACTATGCTGGTTCCCAAGTACTTATATGTTTTGTTCCTTTTAAAAACAAATTAGTAGAGAGTTAGCGCTCATCTCTCTCTTTGTTGTTTTGTATTTTGTGTGTGCCAAAAAAATTATAATGTGGAGAGAAGGGCTACTTTCACAATATTGACTAGTACCCTTACAACTAGTTGTCAGCCCAGACGGCCCGTCACGCCTTGCAACACTCGAGAACAAAAGCCATCGAATGTTCCGTGGAAGCCTGAAACTACAAAAGCTCATTCTTTCTAGTGCTCTTCCATGACCAACTGTACGATCATAGAACAAAACTTTTGAAAAAAAAAAGTCTGGAACAGAAAGAAACATGGCTGTGGACGTTGTTTAATTGCACTCTGACACACTATATTTACAACATGCAAGGTTTAGACGCTTGAAATTGGGTCGCCAATGTAGAAGGCTGCTGAAACCTGAAACTCAAGCTCACCATAACAAGTCAACTTGGAGAAAGACACCCGTGCGAACACTCGCTTTCCACAAGTATCACTGCGCATTGCAAAAGTGTGCCGTGAAAAAGTAAAGCATGTAAAATAAAGCTGCATACATGCGTCCTGCTGCCACTCATCGCTGCAACTGCTGCCCCTCAGTAGCTAGCATATGAAACAGGCTTTAGGGACCAACATAAAATGATGTGCCTTGCCTGTGCTCAATTACACTGGTGGTCATTTCAGCTCTCCTTTCAATAAGCATTGTTTCCTTACTTTTTAATAAAGATTATCCTATAATGTTCACTAGCATAATTTCCTCACACCATTATGACCTTGTGATGGCATAATATATAGGATTTAATATTGTGAGGGAAAAGAGAATGACTGTAAAAGAAAAGGTGAGAGGTTAGTGGGCATTACATATCAGCATTAGAATTCAACTAACCAAAACAACAAGCAAGATTTCGAAAAGACAACTCAACAATCGACTACATTCATACTATCAACCAGGTAATAGAAAAATGCTCAGAATACAACCAACCACTACACATGGCCTTCATATATTACGAGAAAGTGTTTGATTCAGTAGAAATATCGGCAGTCATGCAGACACCGCGGAATCAGGGCGTCGATGAAGCATATATAAACATCCCAGAAGAAATATACAGGGGATCAACAGTCATCACAGTGCTCTATAAAGAAAGCAACAGAGTACCAATAAAGAAGGGTGTAAGACAGGGGGATACAATCTCGCTAATGCTAATTACCGTGTGCTTATAGGAGCTTTTCAGAGGCCTAGAGTGGGAAGAGTTAGGGATAAGAGTTAATGGAGAGAACCTAAGTAACATGTGCTTTGCCGATCACAATGCATTGCTGAGTAACTCAGAGGACGAATTGTAGCTCATGAACACCGAATTAGACAAGGAGAGCAGAAAGGTAGGTCTTGAAATTAATCCTCAGAAAACAAAAGTAACATACAACAACCTCGCAAGAAAACAGAACTTCGAGATAGGTAAAAGTGCATTTGAAGTTCTAAAAGACTACGTCTACTTAGGACAGATATTAACCGCGAAGCCAAACTACGAGATTAAAGTAACTAGAAAAATAAGAATGGGGTGGAGCACATTTGGCAAGCACTCTTGAATCATGACACGTAGATGCCACTATCTCTCTAGAGGAAGGTATATAACAGCTGCGTCTTGCCAGTACTTAGCTGTGGAGCAGAAACTTGGAGACTTACAAAGAGGGTTCCGCTTAAATTGAGGACGACGGAGTGAGCGATGGAAAGGAAAATGATAGGTGTAACCTTCAGAGACAAGTAGAGAGCAGTGTGGATCAGGGAACAAACCAGCATTAAGGATATCATAGTTGAAATAAAAAGAAAAAATCGACATTGGCTGGGCATGTAGCGCGTAGGCAAAATAACTGCTGGTCAATAAGGGTAACTGCCTGGGTTCCAAGAGAAGGCAAGCAGGTTAGACAGAAAGTTAGGTGGGCAGATGAGATTAAGAACTTTGCAGGTATCAAGTTGCAGCAGCAAGCACAGGACCGAGTTGACTGGCGGGAAATGGAAGAGGCCTTTGTCCTGCAGTGGACGCAGTCAGGCTGATGATGATGAATAGCAGCATCCTTAGGTACATTTCAAGGTATAAGAATGCACAGTGCATTTGCGTGACAGGCTTTTAATTATTGTATTATTTATTTTGCTATATAAACGAAAGGCATCGCTGTTGCAAGACACAATACCAACGACACTTAAGCATCAACAGACAAAGAAGTGGTCCCTTCTGTTTGCTTACAGAGTGAGTGCTTGCATGACACTGCTTGATAATAAAGTGTTACAATAAACTTAAGCGAAGTAAAAGAGCAGCAAATTGGCAGGCGGTGCTCCAGCGGAGTAATTCTAAAATATGCGCACCATCAGCAATGATCACAAAACGTCAGCGAGTGGGCTAGTGCCCTGAGAACAGCGTACATGATGGTTCCCACAGAATGTGTCAGCCGATGCCATCCAACTTGATAACTTACTTAAAGTCTAATTTGAAGAAGTTAAGAAATGAAACAAGTTTATATTCATTCTTGTTGTAGTTTCAGTAGAATGGGAGTGAAGTGTGAGCCTGGGTTTTGTGCAAAACAATTTGTGGAAGCTAGTAATGACTGTACAATAGATAGAAAACAACTTACACTTTTTTTAGGGTCTGCCATGGCCTGTCTGTTATATTCTGCAATGGCTTCAACCATTTGCTTAATTAGCTCAGGACGGTCCTCTGAAATAGGTATTAGAAGTATGAATTTCATGGGAAACAATCCTACTGAGAGCTCTATCACCAAACATGCATCGTGGCAATAAAGCTACTGAGTTTGACTGCACTCCCTAAAACTAGTGTCTAACCTGCAGTGTTTAGTAAATAGAATAAATGCGGCAAGATAAAAAAAGAGGCATATTATTTTACCACGTTCACAAGTATACCTTTTGCAACTCAATCTACAGCTGAGTAGGAAAAAGCATCCCTAATACTTCTTGGCAAATGCGCACAACTCCTACACGTATAACATATTACTAGGAACGAATACACATGCCAAAATTTTTTTTCTGACAGCAGAACTGTTAGAAAGAGAGGTTGAGCCAGCTGTAATTTCTGAAAACTCATCAGGTATGAACCACAGAAAACAAGCTTATGCCAAGCAGCTTCTAGCACGGCATGACCACTATGCTGCGTATATGTCTAGATCGGCTAGATGGGGTGCTGCTTCAATGACCAACGCAGAGAACATCAAATAATTCTGAATAACGAGAGAAGTCACCTCATTGACCACTGAATTGCGTGTTCACATTGTTAACTATGATTCTAATTTCAAAATATCCTAGGCAGAAGCGGACAAAAAAAGACTCACGAAATATTAGAAGCACTTTTTATTAGGAAAGCAAGTGAGTAGTACGTAGGCAACATTTCTATTGTGCCGTGCATTGCTGCAATTCAATTCCTTTTGTGCCTTGTTTTTTTTATCTAAATTGTTTATCGTGACAATGTGCCTGCACAGCTTGTTGGATGTATAAAGGTGTGAATCTGTCTTCAATAAAATGAGTCGTTAGTGTGCGTCTGTGCTTATTTGTTTATTACTATATACTCTGTTTAGTTGCACTATTCAGGATGGTCTTTATGTGAAAACACCGACCCTTCTAACAGTAGACTTTTTATAGCAAAGCATAGCCATGCATATTACAATATAAAAATGGGGTGGGAAAGCAGTGAGTAAGGAGTAATGTAATGATGAGGAGAAAAGAAGGAAGGGGAGAGGGTACAGCATCATAGAGCCTTGTATAGAGAAGTTTAGCAAAAGGGTAGAAAAGGGAAGCAAGGATGAGGAGTACTGATGTAGAAGTGAGAGTGTAAACCATAGCATAACCATATACAGAGTAGCATAACCAGGTGTGGTTAGGGAAAGTGAGGGTGAACAGGAATGGAGAAAGAAAAAGAGGAGAGAGTGCAAGATATACAGAAATAAAAAAAATTATGAAAGAAAAAAGACGACGTTGAAAGAGATGAAGAAAACAGTATAAGATGATGAAAGAACTCAATCTGCGATTGCAGGGTGGTTGTTTATGCAGATTTCACACGTGGGAACTGGCACTAATATTTTTTAGATAGCAAAAAGGAAAAGATTGCAGGTGGTAAACCAACCCTTATATGAACACTAATTCGATTGCTGCACTATTTGAAAGCAATTAAGTATTAAATTATATAAACATTAGACATATTGGATGCCTGTTGGACAAAGGAGCAAAGCACAAGCCGTATGAAGGCAACGCAGCCTGTAGTACTGAACATCATTCCAGGCCCGACTCATTGTGGGCAAGAAAGAGCCACGGCACAAGTCGATAGGCCAGTCTGGCTTAGCAACTTGCGGTAGATACCCATTCTACACAAGCACAAGTAACATTCACAAGTGGACGTATTAGGTTGCTTAACATTTTTTTGTCCAAGGTGCCGCACACCTAATTTAACCATTTAATGCCTAAATTTCATCTTTAAATGATTCCACAATCAAGGTATCTAAAATACACCTTTAATGCATACTTTTACGTACGTGGCAAAATCAAGACATGCCACGGAAGTGAGGACCTCGCAATAAAAAACGTACTTCAAAACTACGCAACATGTCATGTGCCATACCTGGAGTGCGTACACACAAAATTAACAAAATTATCAAAGAACTCCCGTCAGTCATGTGAGAAAAAATAAAGAGAGCGAAAGTGAGCGCTCTTGCACGTGCTTCGCACTCCCCGCCACCAGCTAAAAACAATTGATTTTAGCATACAATACATTGCGCAAGATAGCGCCAGATTTCTCATGCTAAAACCTACATTCCCCATGAGTACTTGAGCTGGCATTAAAGGAGGCATGCATTCCATGACTTGCTTGCTCAAAGTTTTTTGTTATGTCATGAATTCGTGGCGTAAGGCAGTAAAGGGTTACTCATGTTTCAGCTGATGATATTAACAACAGTGCCTTTTGAAAAAAAAAATCTTAGGTTAATAATAAAATAAACATGCATTATACCAACTCCAATCTGCTTTCAGGTATATTGAAATGTGGAAGCAAGCACAATGTGGGGCCATTAGCTTGACTTTGTATCTTTCACAACATTGCAACATATATCACAGCAACTCCAGCCATAGCTTTCACATTGAAGATGTACAATTATGAAGTGAATTTCACTGAAGTGAACCTTAAGAACCACATGAGATTTGTTACCAGTGATGTACAAAATATGTCTGAACCATAGATGCTATTACAAATGTTACATTTGTAGTGAAATAAGCAAAATTTTTGTCAAAAGTACGTATTTCTAAGTTTTAAGTTCTAGCAAAGGATGACAGATGCCATTAAGATGAATGCGATTTGATTCACCCGTGAGACGCGGCGCGAATTGCGATAAATCATAAGGCCTTACAAAGTTAACGCCATTTTCAGCGCCCGTGGTGTACGTCTTGGTATGGCAAAAGGTAGCCCCTAACAGCTATGAGCTTACGTAAATTCACATTCCTCAGTTGACAGGACAGTATTAGTGTGAAAACGGGCGTGTTTGGTCACGATCAGGGCCAATCAAGACTATATTTCTCGGTCACGATTAACAAAAGTCACTGCTGCACTGTGCAGATCAATCCAGATCAGTTTCGACGCAGAAGTCAGCCAGATCGCGATGTACATGTGTTGATCATTTTCTCCCATTCGGGCTTGATAGCAATAAAAAGTGCTCATGGGACACCTTAGTTACACTGAAAAGTAAAGCATGAAGGCCTGACGCAATGCGAAAATCCTAGCAACAGGAAATACCACCAAGGCCAACGTGGTGCGCGGCCGACATTGTAATAATGCCCCCAGTTATTACGGGGTCACACAGTCAGTTTTGGTCCCGGCGATCACCGACCCACATCAGGCACTGCTACAAGGTCACTTTCAATCGCAGTCCAGCCTGACAGCGATCTGTGTATCAAGATTTGGCTTCCAGGTCGCAACTGGGGTGACATGAGCGCCAAGCTCGATCCGGATAAGATTTGTCCGAGCAGGAGCGACCATCGAAATCCGGTCCAGATCGTGATCAAAACAGCTTGTGTGACATCGGTATTTGTATGAAAGAAACCAAAATTTAAGCTTACCTGATATGGCAATCAGTGTAGCCTTAAACAACCCTTTGTCCCGCCACCGAACTTGCACCTGCGATCCTTGTTTGTTTGTATCCTCTAATACATGGCTCGTATCCACTCTGGGGGATTGGCCAAGAGAACATATAGTCTCATATAGACGATAACTGCATTATTGCTTACAACGAAAAAAAAAGGGGGGGGGGAGTTGTATAGTGAAGACAGTATGTTAAAAAAAAAGAAATAAACCAAAGATTTACATAGTGAGAAAAAAGAATCAACAACAAAGTAGACACTCATAGCTACAACTTGATTTTGGGAGCCGACCAGGCAGCTGGTTTTGCCAAACCCGATTAATTTGGTATGTCACGGATTTATCCAGGATTGAAAATTACTTTTTGACCCGTTTTTTTTTTTTTTGAGTATCTGTTCACGTGGGCTTTATGTTGAAAAACGTTTAGAGTCTTGAATAAAATTACACACCGCATCGAATGCATCTCTGTGGCAATTTCCCAAAAGAGAGGCACCAAAACTTAGAACATTTTCTGTGGTTAAATTTAAACCTAGCTTCGCAAATGGAATATCTAATTGTTGTTTCCTAATTAATGCATAGTTACGACATGAGCCAAAATAATGTTCAATAGTTTCTGATTCTTCGCAGAACGGACAAAGGGGGAAAAGTGTCAGACCAGCTCTGTGTAAATAAAAATTTAATGGGGGGACACGGCACCAGAATCTGGAGATTATAATTTCAAGTTTTTTTGACGGATTCCACTGGGCTTTCCATGGAAATTTGAGGTGCTGATAATCTGTCCATTGTGTGATATTTTCTAAACTATCTGTAAAAATAGCGAATTTCCTATATCTAACCCCTGATAAGTATTCTTCGCAGAGACCATCTTCTTCTTTACTCACGACGCGAGTCATTTTAACAACGTTGAAAGTCGTTCTCTTATCCGCATCGCCACCAAAACGTTCCAAGCAGAACTGCACCATTTCTAATATCAAAATAAGTGCAGCAACGCAACAAAACACGTGTGGCGCTAAAACGCTCTTAACCACTCAGAAAGAGGATTGGATTAATCCTGGCTTGGCTTGTGAAGGATATGGCCAGGAAATAAAATAAAAATATGCATGTGCAAAAATTACACAACGATGTAATTTTTTTTAAGCGAAAAGCTAAGTGCCACAAATGTTGAAAAAAAAAAAAATGTGTGACGAGAAAGGACCATATGCGCAAATTTCAAGCTGGCTTTTCTGCACAGTTGTTTCCCAACCAAAAGGTCTCGTTCCCAGAATGCTTTTCTCACTCATTGTGTTTTTGCCTCAATTGCCCCAATCCTTTCTTTTTACGAGCTACGGCTGCCAATTGCCTGCCATGCGATCTGCCGTTACACTTTCCAGAACACTGTACTGCGGTTTCGTTCGAGGTGGGGCAACTCCACGGGACAACCACAAAGTAAAAATCGTTTTGTCGCACCAACGCATTGGTCGCACATACGTGCCTTCACTGGAATCGGAGTGGTAAAAGTACAGTGAGCAAGATAAGCAGTCTGAGCACGAGAGCTTTATTTTGTTTGTTTTTCTTATGGTTGGAAAACAACCTAGCAGGAAAGCTGCCTAGCAGATTCCTGAAAATGGTCAATTAAATAAAAACATGTTCTGTCCTTTTATTTTTCCAGGAGTGGGGAGTTGGAACTGCTGTTCACAAATAGCCAGTTGAAATGAAACATGTAGCACAGATTGAGATGACGTAAACGCAGGTTTAAAAGCGCACAACTTGCGGCGTACTAGCACACGGTGAACGCTCCCCCCTCCCGTCTTGTTTCGATTTTTTTTTTCAAAATTGTAAACATCACCACTCCCAGCAAACGGCAATTCCATGTATTGTGTTGTTTTCGATCGAGACGGCATGTGCATGTCAAGCATAATCCTTATGAACAGTCGTGACGATGATGAGCAGTGACCGAATCTAGGAAACACTGCAATGCGCTATAAGAATTGTATGTGAAAGATGAAACTTCGTTTATTTGCTCGATTTCAACTTTAGTAAACATTTTACAAATACTATTGTCACGTTTGATGTAATAAGGCTATGAATCTATAGCTTTAAATGCGGACCATTTTCTCGGCAAATCACATAAACTTAATTTGAGCATTGTTATCTACGCGTCAAGATGCTATCGTGATCACCTCCTTAAGTAGATCGAAATTGATATAGAAGGGTAAAAAGGTTCGACGAATATGACTGTCAGGTCATGACATGAACAACGAGAAAATCCTGCCACGTACGGCGTCAAACCCTTTTCACCAGACTGGTGTATTGAGTACACATCCGCCGCGGTAGGCGGGTATGCGCTACAGCTAGTTGATTCCCAGTTTGTATCGGCATACAAAGCGCGCAAGAAGTGACATTGGTAATTGAAATGAAAGATCGTTGAGATCGAAGCCCACATCGACAAAGTTGACCCGACGAATACAAAGAATAAAAATCAGGATCCAGCACGAACCAAACACAATCTGCGTGACAGGTATATTCTAACGAATACCTTGAACTCCTTACAAAATCAGCCATGTATGCGGGCGTAGTGTCGGTGCAACGTGGGTTGCGACTGCATTGCTGGTTATCTCAATTTATAAGAATAGCATAAAACATTATATACGATACCTATATAATAGAGGCATCACGTCCGAATTACACCAATTGCGGTTCCAGTGTTACCTCTGCTTTTATATAGCAGTCTAATGAACATTACATTTGTATCCCTATATGATTCCGTAACACATTCAAGCGTCGCTTGACCCCGGAGAAACACACAAACGAATGCTATACGTATAAAACATATCTATTTCCCACCGTAAAACGAACATCGATTCGATAAGAACTACGTTAGTGCTGACTTTGAGGTAAGTATATTCACACCATAAGTCACCCTATAAATGCCAGTGTACAGAACGTTCCTGGTAATTATGGAACACGTGAAACCGATTCCCACAACGCGAAAAATCTGCCAATTTTTTTTATAACATATGCGTATTGCCATGATTACAACGAGTGAAATAATATATCACACTAATGACGACGAACGAAAACATATTTCCTCATTGTATAGCACGATACAGTACATTCTGGGGGGATAATATTTGTAGAGGCCGTGGTCGCACGTGCATGCTGCAGATTTGTGCAGTCGCTATCATTCACTTTATAGGCAGCGCGTGCGTGCCGCATCACTGAATTTCCTTTTCAACTTACTGGGACACTGTTTTGTTGGTTTGAGTATTCCTTTTGAGTATAATTTGCGCAGTCATACATTTAAGTGTGTCATCGGCGAAGTTGTGAACAGAGGAGAATAAACCTATAAGCTAAACTGTTATTACTGCGTAAAGTAGTGTTCCTACCTGAGAAAAGCTGGATTTCATTAGTTTAAACTTTGTGTAATGCTTATTCCTGCAGGTTCAATTAAACCTACAGGAATAAACATTTCACAAAATTCAATTGACACTGGTTGCATGCCTTCCAATTGCAGTTCTTGTTTTTCCTTTATTTGATTGTCAAGCCAACAGCTTTTCTGTTTGACAATCGACTACGACGAACGCCTTTACAACCCTGAGAAACATGAAATAATGTATTATATAAATTTTCAGAGTTCAGATTCCTAGACGATAGTGAATTTGTTGCGCGAAATTAAGTCACGTTCTTCAGGCGGCATGCCTACCCATAAATGATGAACTTGCAGCTTATATGAGTTGGTATTATTATTTTTGCTCTGTTTTACTCTATATCATCGCATGGTTCTTATCCTGATCAGTACAATAACCGTGCATATTTCAACGTACGATACGGCGCTGATCGTCAGTTCGTATCGTAATGGAACCATTCTTTACTTGTTCCTGCATGCTTTGCGAATGTGTCGATGTAACTCGCTGAATCGACTTGGTTTTGCTGTAAACATTGTTGTGCATTAGTGAATTTATTTATAGCTCAATATAATACTTATTAATTTTGATTTATTTTCAGACGTTAAAGGTATTTTTTTTTCCTCAGTATCGTGCGCGTTCAGGTTCAAGTCAAGACTTATAGAAGGTTGACCACAAAATATCTCGCGCAAGTGTCAAGTTAAGACATTTTCAATGAAAAGACGAAATATATAAAGGTGAAACATATTTCACAGTGATCTGTCTGATCCGGTAAAATATTGGCACCGGTCCCCAAACTAGACTTAAGTAACTGGACAGTTTGTGTCATTCATATAGAAACGGAATGTCCTCAGACTGCTTAATGGACCTAGTACCGTGGGAACGTTGAGGTTAGCCCTAGCGTTTCAAAGAAGGAATTTCTGTCCGCGGTGGGAGCGCGAAAGGCGACGCATCTTCGGAGAGGCAATATCCGGTCATGCATATTAGTGTCTTCCCTTCCTCGAACCCCACATACAAACCAGAGGAGGAGGTGCCTTCGCTGATCACGAACATAGTGGCACAATCGCGCCTGTCGGGATCGTGCGCGCTCCGTAGTCCCTCGGTTTGCGAGACAGCCGGCGCCAAGAAACAACATGTCGGTCTTGTCAGGGTGGAGGCACCGTGGTTAACGTCAACGTCTGCTTGAGCAAGCTTACGAACGAAGACGCTGTTAAACGTAAGTATTTTTTCGCACTCTGTCACTCAACCTAGAAAGCGATAGATTATTGAGGTGTTAATTACCACTTTTAAACTATAACCAAACGATTTCCACGTCCCAAAAATAGCAATCCTGCAACCATTGATGATTTCAGTTTAGTCCAGAAAGAGCTTTAACATTCACTAGAATTTTGTCGGGAGGGAACAGTGATATCACCTGAGAATATCGAATCACGGCCAGGCACTGTCACGGCACAAGGGCGGACAGCTGCACGGCCGCGGTCTGTGGCGCAGCTTGTGGTCGTACCCATTCGAGATGAGGGCGCCTAAAGACTGATCGCTATTGACAAGCGCTTCGTATCCTCGTATTGCGCTTTCTTTCAACTTAGCACAGCACTGGCATAAAATTTCTCGATACTTCACAACTTAAACAAAGCACGTACATTTAACGCCGCGCCACACTGAAGGCAAGCCTGTTGTAACGACAAGCCTGCGTTCGGTGCTGTAGAACGTTGGCTGTGCGAAAGGTGTCCAAAATTCACGGCAATTAAGCTTTGCCGGGGCGGCAGTTACACGAAACGCTGCAGCCTGCAACGAACACTCGGCATCATAACTTCCATGCTCGTCATGCTGGATCGCCACAACGTGAACGCCACGCGACACCACGAACGTGGGCTGGAAAAAAAAACAGAGCGAAAGGAAAACTGCGAGAAGCAGACGACGCGGAGCCGGAGGGGACGGCTAATGTAGTCATGACAACCGCCACTCCTTCGTCGTTCTGCGCGTTTGCCGAATAACGTCACGAGTTGTACGTGCATGAACAAAACCGCCGGTGCACGGCAGCCTGAGAACGAAGAGACCTAGGTGTAGGAAAAATTATTTTCCTGACACCATGGGAGAGACGTAGACGCTTCGCAGCGTGTTGCTCAAACACAAAGAAAGACGCTCCGAAAGAACATAAATGTATGCACAAGACGAGAACTCGTCCTGGGTAAACACGCGTGTTCTTCTGTGTGCCTTTGTGTTCGATCAGCGCGTTGAAAGTGTCGACTATATGCACAACTAACGAGCTCCTAATGCGGCCCTTCTATAGCTGTCAATGTCGAACGGTACAAGGACAACCGCCGTGTCGATAGTGTGGATCAGTATACGTGAAATTTTTTGGCGAAGTTTTACTGCAGCACAACAAAAATAATGAAGTGTTTCGTTGCGCTTTTCATATCAAGAAAAAAATTCATTTTTGTGGTATGGTGCAGTAAGGACACGGTCAAATGCTCGAAAAAAGAATATTGACGGCTAGGATTACCCAGAGAAATATTCAATTAAAGTAGTTGCACTCTTGCATGATATTTACCATAGGCAACCATATGCATGTAAAATTTATTAATTTTTTTTCTGTAATGTCACTGAGTAGTAATGAATTTAAGCGGTCAAAAGTGTACGTAAAACCTGCATTTATACCAGGAGTATTACATTAGTGTCATGGAAACAAATGCATTAAAAGAGTGCCATATGTCACATTCCCTGCCAAAGCTAGGACACCAACTGCATTTTGTTGGTAGACATTACAGCAACAGGCAAGATGCAATCAAAAGTTGTCATTGTGCTTCCTGAATCCTAGAAATATTCAATACCTCTTCCATAAGAAAGTGTGAAAACTGATGCACCTGATGTATCACTTTTAGTGAACAAGCAAACACACCCTGTCATCGCTTGACAGAAAGATGAATCCAAGCCGGAGACGAGGCCCATACAAGCAGTACCTTTCAGATGGATCAAAGTTGGTAAGTAGACCTGGAAAGCAAGCTTGCATAGTTATCTTAATGTGCTTCTTTATAAGAAAGACCAGTATGTAAAGAAAAATGATGCCTTAACCACAGATTACGTCCACAAAAACACCAGGTACGAAATAGTAGTGTGTCAAAGGGTATTTACAAAGATACTCCACACATGATTCAACCCCGTGCACACAGTGCCTCACAGAATTCATTAGGTATGTAGCACTGGTGGTTGCTTCTTGGAGTCAACAGCTCTCTCTCCACACTTGGTGCTCATTTCCACTGGCCTGGCCAAAATATGGCAAAATCAAAACAGTCTGCTTTTAAGTACAACACGATAAAACAAGCATTTTTCCTTTTTCTGTCATCTTTCATTAGCGGTGAGTATGTCCAGCTGTGACGGGGAAGTTCTTCTGTAATGTTCCATCGTTGCACACATAATCCTGCACTACTAAATATTTTGTCCTCGCCTCTATTTCCCATGTAGGAGTACTGTTGCCATGGTTAGAACCAGTGCGCAGGTTACAAACGCCACATTAACGGTCAAGCCGAGGCTGCTTGTAGTTACAGTCTCCTGCTATTTAAACTAAACATTATACTATCGATTGATATGTGGGGTTTAACGTCCCAAAACCACCATATGATTATGAGAGACACCGTGGTGGAGGGCTCCGGAAATTTCGACCTCTTGGAGCTCTTCAACGGGCGCCCAAAACTGGGGCCTATAGCATTTTCCCCTCTATCGAAAATGCAGCTGCCGCAGCTAGGATTCGATCCCATGAACTGCGGGTTATAAGCAAGAGTACCTTAGCCACTGGACCACCGCGGCGGCGCAAAATTATACTATCCACCAAAGCATAATTATATTAAAAATTTTTTTCCAGATCATTTGTGGGCAATAGCTATTACAATTTTTTTGTATCGAAGTCAAACCAAGGCATAAAATTTGTAATGTTTTTGAGCAGTACAAGTAAGCCAGCTTTGCACTTTCTGCTTCAATGACATAAAAAAGATGTGGATTGGGTATAGTAAATGACAGTTTTTGCAGTTAAAATATGGCATTTCAGTTAGTGTCGGTACGGAGACCGTAGCTAAATTTTTGGGGAAAGAAAACTTTTAGTAAGTACTTTGAGCAAGCGGTAACCACAATAGAAGCAAAGGAGGGTGTTGCAGCACACATCTCTGATAAAATAGGAAGTAAAAGAACATGGCAATTTGTGTCAAAATACCTACAATAGCTGGAACGGAGGAAACCCTTTTGAAAATATCTCTTGCATTTACATAAAGTGCATTGGAAGGAAAACAAATGTGACATAACACTGCCTTCTGCCTGCCATCACATATGCTTGAAAGGAGTGAACCTTTTCAAAGGATATGTCTTGCACTCACATAAAGTTAGCACAGGGACACAGAATCCACACAAGACAGGTCTGTTTGTGTGTATTCTATCTGTGTCCTTGTGTGCCTGCGGAAATATTTCAAGATGAATGTGTTCCAACTAGGCCGAATCGAAGTTTTGCACAGAAAGTTTGCAGCTAGAAAAACCAACATGACATAGCACTGCTTTCAGCCTTCTGTCATCTAAGCTTGAAGCAGGTAAAAAAAAAAAAATCTGTCCAAGCTTGAGACTTATTACTAGAAAAACAAATGAAACCTTTAGTACCCTGTAGTTTTCATTGCTGATTACTGACTAAACCAACATTTCAAAAATATTTGAAACCAGTTTTTTTAAAGTAATTATAGATAGTTATAACCATTCACAAAAATGAAGTGGCAGCGATTATCAATGATTAATCCTCATGAATAAAAATGGGAGTGAAAAAAGTCAACCGATTCTCATTTGAATTGCACACTGAAAACATGAATACAAACTGTAGCATGCTTGTATACAGCAGCACTTTTAAGACAGTGAAAGATTATTCAAAAAGATGTTATTTTAAATGAAAGAGATAAGCTCATAAACAAGTATGCCCAGAAATGGAATTGACCCACACTGCTTAGTCGTCTTCTCCCTGAAGTGATGTGTTCTGTCATTTTGATTGATTGATTGATATGTTGGGTTTAACGTCTCAAAACCATCATATGATTATGATAGACACCGTAGTGAAGGACTCTGGAAATTTCGACCACCTGGGGTTCTTTATAGCGCACCCGAATCTGAGCACACGGGCCTACAACATTTCCGCCTCCATCGGAAATGCAGCCGCCGCAGCCGAGATTCGATACCGCGACCTGCGGGTCAGCAGCCGAGTGAGTACCTTAGCCACTAGACCACCGCGGCAGGGCGGTGTTCTGTCATTTTCAAAAATGGTGAATTACAATTGAGCGAACTGAAAGTAATCGATATTAGTTGGTAAAACACCTTTGTCTCCTGCTATGTAGATAATACAGGATTTTAGTTCAGTGTACGCCCACAACGTGCTGTGCGCAGCATGCAGGAAGTGTGAGGCTGCCTCCTATAGCATTACTGTGCACAACATGCGAAACATGTGCTTCACCCTGGGTCACCAGGCTTTCCTAGACGGTAGATGCTATAAGCATACCCTTTATAACAGGGTGACGAGAAGTGTGCCACCATCTTTGATAAATAAATTGAAAAAAAAAAAGATTTTGTCCTTTTTTGTTTGTGAAGGTAGCCTAATGTCTAACTGTCTATTCCAGTTAAACCTATCATAGTGTAGAGAAAAAAAATGCAAATCCATCGACCAATTCTCTGCTCTTTACGACAGAATGTCCTTAGTTTCCCTACTACTAATTTTTGTCTTTTGTTTCCAGTTTTCTGCCACCAATACTCTAACCGCCCCTTACTTCTATTGCGGGTATGTTCAGCTTTCCATTGCCATTCCTAAACCCCAAGACTTCATGTAGGCTATTGCCCAAGCATACACCTGGGTGTATATCTCCACATTCAACCAGAACATGCTGCATCATTTTCTTATCTTGCCCATAGCATATACATTGTTATTCTTTACTAAATCTCACTATCTAAGGCAGCTCAGTATCACTTGAAAGAGTAAGTGCTTCCCCTTTAAATATTTCAAAATTTCTCCCTCCTTATTTTGATTTTGCACTTTAGGTATAGACTCAGAGCCGCTTTTTTTCTCCATTGCTGTCATTCAGTAAATCTCAGTCTCTCCGACTTTTCATTTATAGCTATTTGTTGTTGTACCACTTACACTGCTAGCAGTATAATTACTGGTGAGCCTTCTAGTTTATTTTCTCTGCCGTGTGTCAGTGCTCTTTCTATACAAATAACGGAACACCTTCACTGCCCATCTACTCTTTTTCATATTCTTTGGCCTCTCTTCAAACCTTATTTTTCTCTCACCTCAAAACATTCAGCCTTCGAGTGTTGCTTTGCGCCATCTAATGGAGAAGTTATAAGAATTAATATGGGATGACACAACACATAAGTCAAGGCATGAAACAAGCCTATCTTCTCCAACGAGGAGTAGTAGCTTGGCGTGTTGGAGCTAGCTGTATCAGCACGAGATTACAGAGACGACGAAGACCAGCGCTTACTGCAAATCTAAAATTTATTGTTTTGCTACGGACATTTTGTAAGACAAAGCGAGAACCAAAGGGGATTGCTAAGCGCTAACTACAGAAATGCCCTTTTTGGCGCTGGCGTGCTTACGTGCCATGAAAGCTGCTTTTATGATGATGAAGAGGCCGAGAGGGCATAGGCGTGCGCAGGGCTCTCCTTCAGGTGGGCGAAGGCTTGTAGCAGCGCCCCTCTACCCGTTATGTAAAGGTATAGAGCTGACTTTGCACACCCCTCCCATTCGAGTCACAGCAGCACCCTGGCATTATGTCAATGTGTGGGGCTGGCTTTACACCCCCCCCCCCTCTCGTGCAAATGCCTATGCGTACCGTACGTGTGCGAGAAAAATCACCTGAGCTTGGTAGAACACGGACACGCATGCGCGGTAGAAAAGACGGACGGGAAAAAGACAACAAGCGCAGTCCTTGCCTTCCCCCCGTCTGTGTTTTCTACCGCGCAGTAAACATCGATCATGAATCACCAACTGGCCCAATCATTCACGTTGATTTGTAGGCGATCATTCGGACATATTCAGGTTATACACACGTAAAAGCCATCACGGTTCAAAAGGATCACACACACGACGCCCCGTACACAATGCACAAATCCGTCGTGGTGCTTCGCGTCAACACTGGTTTCCTGCTTCGAAACTCACGTTGTCCGATTGTCCAACGCTGTGCTCTGACTTAGAACCAGTCACAATCTACTGCACGTGTTCACTAATTGGCTTCAGGTTACTTAGGCTCCCAATCAAGGGCAATGCCGAATTTCACACGGGCTTCGTTTGCTGCCTGAACCACCGTACACCGATGTTGCGGCCATCTTGTCTGTTTTGGTCTCGTCGAGATCTCGCGAGAAATCGAGAGCTGAAGGCGCGCAAATTAAGCGCCGAGCTCGCGCATCCCTTGCGTGCTAACGCACGCGTCTCTCTCACGTTCAGCACACGCGCAGTCTTCTGCCCTCTTGCCTGTGTCGTGCGCATGGCCGTTGCGTGTGCTAAACTAAAAAGTTCTCTAATGAAACATGCGCTGAAATACAAAATTGCAATGCGACCGTCTCTCCTTTTAATTTCGCAAATATTCAGCGCTATATTTGCATTTTCATTCTCACTGTATTCTCACACCGGCATCAGTGGCTGATTAAATTATCCTTCCTCCATTGACCTTGGTAACTGAACTGTGCCATTTATTGACTTATTTTCTTTCTTGGCTACATTAGGCCACTTCACATGCCATGCTTCTTTAGTTTTCATGAATTCTTGCATGCAAAGGTAAAAACAATGTCACTGCTAAAATTCGAAACGGAAATGCATATTCCATACTGAATGCATTTTTTCTTCCTTACATCCAAGGTTCCACGAAACACCCTTCGTCGCTGGGCTATTTCAACATCTGACGCAGCCTCCACTGGAACAGCTGATGGAGCTCCCAGTGCCACATCCCCAAACCATGCCTCTGCCTCAGGGTTGGAAGAATTCTGATCTTCGAGCACAACATCAGATGTTGACCCAACAAATAGGGTAGAAATTCCGATGTTCTCAGACTCTTACAGCAACAGTGCACCGGCTAGCTGCTCAACTTTCTCAAAAGAATGACATCCTAATGAGAACGAACTTTATGAAGGCAGCAATTTCAGTAAGGTTGAGGCTTGCCTTGTTCTTCTGATGCTTTTCTTCAAGTTTCGCCTTACAAGGGAGTGCTTAGGGCAAATATTGTCAGCCGTCTCATCATTCTTGCCATCATCAAACACACTCCCGGACACGACATACAAATTTTTCAAGATTCTGTCAAATTTCCATAGGGGCACTGGTGTACACAGTCATTTTTTTTGTTTTAATTGTCATCAATACTTAGAAAAAGTGGTAACTACGTGTCCTAACTGTGATCAGGGCTGCCAGAAAAAGGGTAGTTTTTTGCAGATGAGGCTCACAGATACATTGCGGTCATTTCTAGAAGACGATCAGATTTACCGTACAAGCTTTTTTCCAAAGCATCTAACGAACAAGGAGAGCGACCGTTGAAGGATATATCAGACGGTGCGAAGAACCTGGAACATCCCGGTCATTGTAGAAAGGATTTTTCACTTTTTTGTAATACTGACGGTGTCCAGGTATTCGAAAGTGCAGCGAAATCTCTCTGGCCACTTCACTGCATCATATCAGAGCTGCCACCCCTCATGCGCAAGAAATTCCAGATTTTAACTCTCTTGTGGTTCAGAACAAAACCCATGATTAATACTTTTTTAAAGCTTTTCCGTGCAGAAGTAAGGGAACTCGCAACAGAGGGACTGACCTGGCAGCATCCGGAGACAGGAAAGAGCGTAATTTCATATGTCACTGCTCCGTTATCATCTGTAGATGCCGTTGCAAGAGCAATGCTTCAAGGCCTTAAGCAATTCAATGGACTTTATGGCTGCTCTTTTTGTGAGCACCCAGGTGTGCTTCATTCGCTGGGGAAGCAAGGACGTGTGTGGGTCTATCCACCAGAGAAAAGATATTTCTCTAGGGATAGTCGGCGAATGAGGCAACACGCTGCACTCGCAGTTCAAACAGGACACCCTGTAAAAGGCGTGAAAGGGCCGACAATTTTGCATATTGCATCATTTCGATTGTGGAGCTGGATTTGTGGTAGACTACATGCATTGTGTGCTTCTTGGGGTGGTGCGAATGTTGATTTCCTTGTGGTTTGAGACAAAATATCACAAGAGTCCATGGTACCTAGGTGGAAAATTAAGTTGATTGATAGCCAGCTTCTTTCTATTAGACCTCCAGATTATGTCACCAGAACACCACGGTCAATTAATCACTGGCGTTATTGGAAAGCAAGCGAGTTGCGTGCATGGCTTTGATTTTATTCATTTCCAATTTTACGAAAAGTTCTCCCCGATGTATACCTTCTCCCCTTGAGCCTCCTTATTAGTGCTATCTACTTACTGCTCTCTGAATCAATTACTCAGGAGCAGGTGGATGTTGCTGAGCAGCTTTTGGTGAAGTTTGTGGATGAGCAAAAGGTATTGTATGGGGAGAGATTTTGTTCCTTTAACGTGCACCAGTTGACACACGTAGCAGATTCTGTGAGAAACTGAGGTCCCCTCTGGGCCACTTCGGCATTTATGTTTGAAGATAGAAATGCCCAGCTACTTCGCCTCATAAAGGGTACGCAAGCAATTGAAAAACAGCTTGCGGCATTGGTTGGAGTTAGCACTGCTGTGAGTGTACTTCACAAACGAGTCAGACCTCTCTCTCCTGCGGAGTTTGTATTGAGCAAGCTGGACAGCGTTCATTTTAGCAAAGCTTCAGTACCCAATGGCACTGTGTTTCATGGACTACCTTGCCAAACAAACGTAGCAGTGAAAGCAGCCCTTACACATTTTATTCAAACTGCTGACAACGTAACTGCCTACAAAAAAGTCACCGTACACTCTGAAACTTTCTCTTCTGCTTTATGCACCAATCAGCTCCGAAGTAACAACTTTACAATAATCTGGATTGTTGGAGAACAACAAATGTTTGCTTCAGTTCATCGCTTCGTCGAATGGGAAGGTCAGTTGTTTCTTGTGGTCAAGAGGCTTTATGAGCATCTTGATGAGCAGGCAGCAATCGCATCACGGCACATTATACAAGTTGGTACGAGTGAGCACCTAGATGTAGTCCCGGCTCTATCTAAAATGACCAAGTGCGTAAGAGTTATGGACTGTGTGGGAATTTCTCCAAACTCTTTTGAGATGAATTTGTAGAAACTTGAGCCTAAATCTGCTATCCTTTTTAACCTATTTGATGTCCAATGCATGAAAAAAAGGCTCCCAATGCTTTTGATCTATGTTATCTTGTGGGCACTGGTTGCATGTTACGTCTGTGACTTCCTGATTTAGTGACGTTATTCAGGCCTCTGCCATTTTCAGTTTTGCATCTCATGGTATTCGTTCCGTCACTAACTGACCCTCACTTATCTGTCCTTTGTGCTATGTGAGTTGCAGAAGTACGTTTTTTATTTTTACTGGCAGGTCAAGAGCAGGCACCCCTGTTCACTTCCCAAAAAACTCGGTCTTTCTTTTCATATATTTGAATGTTATGCCTATAAGTTTTCATTCCATTGAAGGACATGTGATTGCAAGCTAAGGATTACTTATGAAGCATCGCACGACGACAGGCACAAAAGGAATGATAGGGACACTGCTGCACTCTCAACTAATTTATTTCACAGAAGAACATGGTTATTATACAACAAGATGGTGCACCACGTGTTACACTGATATTCATGCTACAGCATATTTTCTAAAAAGCACACTTCACAATTGCCTAATGTAATCGATGCTTGGCTAATGCAGTAATCATTTCTATTTGCGATGTGGAAGTGCTCGATAATTCCCTGGTCGCCTGATCTCTGTGACTCGAAAATATTTCAGTCTCGGAGAACACCGGAGAGCAGCCACACTCTAAGCCATACCGCCTACTGTGTTGTCGTGCGCTGCTTCATAAGTAATCATGAACTATCACCAACTCGCCCAACTTTTCACATTACTGATTGCTAGCTTGTTAAGTGTTTTTTTTTATATGGCCTAATATGCCACCACTGGCAGTACACAATCAATGGGAACTTTATTGTCACTTTAGGGACAGAGATAACCTGTCTGTCACAAATAGGGTAACGTCTTCCACAAGGCCACCAACCCATCCTTCTCTGGTGAGCTTTTTCACATGAGGGGGCCCTTGTCAGTAATTTAGCTAAGTATTCATACTCTTTTAGAGACATCATAGGTTGACAGCAGTCACAAAATATTTCACTCCAGTGTTCCACATTAACTTTGTCTTCTGCACATTCATATTTATTTATACCTTAATACTTTCACTGTTTGGGTCTTTGATCAGTTTTTCCAACTCATCATCATAACTGCTAAGGCCATTCATAATCCTTGTGCCTGGGAGAGTAGAGAGAGAGTGATGCACTTGCAATGCAGTCACATGCTACACCTTTTTTTTCTTTGTATTACATTAATTCATACTGGTGCCTTCACCTGTCTTCCAGCTCGTGTAAGGTTGGGACCAATCTGTTTATCTCATGCTGGTTTTCCCAATGTTTGTCCCACTGGCTGTGGGAGAGTCTATTTCCCTCTGGCCAACAGGGTGTGGTTGATTGACCGGGTCAATTAAGTGCAGTCTCTTGCTTTCCAAATAAGCTTTGGTAGTTCTGGTGACATGTCTCCTCTGACATTTGCCTGGCTGTCTTCCCAATGAGAGACCTTGGGCCTCTTATTGGGGCGCACTGAGTCTGTTGATCCATTTTCATTGTCGAGCAGTCAGACAATGTATGCTTCTTTGAATTCAAGAGCTGGGGCTGCACGAATGTCTGCATATGCCTTTTGCTTCCGGCCTGCACAGTGCTTTGAGCCTTCACCTCATATTGTTGATGATTACAGTTTTAGGAGTTTGCTGCATTGACTTGTAGCATTGTCTTGGTTCAACAACTAAAAAAGCCTTTATGCTAGTACCTGGGCTCCTCGTTTCTTGGCACCATGTGCATGTTTTATAATGCCTTATTTATGCCTGTTCTGTCACTCGATTGTCTTTGCAATGTTTTGAGACGCTTTAACTGTTCTTTGAGCTAGTCCATTCAATTATGTGCACATGGAATGAAATGTTTGGTGTTAAATCCCTATTTTTTTTAGCTGTTTGAATTTCTTTGCTGAAAAGAAAGGGCCATTGTTGGACTTGAGCAGCCTCATGCACCATGATTTGCAAATGAGTGTTTCAGTGTGTTTGTGACATGTGCTGATGTTCCCCTTATTAGTGACATGTTCTGAACTAAAGCAAAGCTTCTCTCGGAGTGATCACATGTTTTTTTTATTGTACCTGACGTACCACTGGCTTTGTGATTGCTGAAGGATACATTTTATATGGCGGATTTATCTGAAACTTCTTTTGAAGCAATAATATATATGTTTTTTTTTCATTTTAGCTGATGAAACATTACGGTTGTGTTTGAGGTTTACACTATGTATGGTGTTATGAACAAATTTAGCGCCATCTTGGAGTGACCGCATGGATGTTTTGTCATTATACTTGATGTACCATTAGCCTTGTGATTACCAAAGTGTGTGTCTGTGCCACATATTTCATTTTCAAACTGTATTATTATATTTTATGAGAAGCTTTCTCTCATGCTATGATTGCTGTACTTGGAAGCACTGCATGCAGTAAATGTTCTGCATAACATTTTTTTTCTTAAAGTGAGTTACGAGTGCCCTAGGCTAATCATAAATAATAGTGCATATCACAAGATTAAAATTTTAGCTGCATAATAGGTGCTTTTGACAAATTTGAAACGTATGTTACAGTTTCCATAGATTGATAATATGCTGTTTCATGCATGTGTCTGTGATTTTGTGCTTATTTTAGAGCATCTTAATTCCAGGTTAGTTACGAATTTGTAAACTGAACATCTTATAAAAAACTTCAAGTTTAACAGCACCCTTCATTGTTAAATGTATGATTTCTACATTGACTGGTAGCATATTGTTTTGGTTAAATGATAAAAAAAGTCTTTATGGTGGTGACTTGAGCTCTTTTTTCTCAGCACAATGTGCCTGTTTCATATAATGCCTTATTTATGTCTGCTCGGTATTTCACTCACTTTTTCTTGTACTGTTTTGTGACACTTGAACGGCTCTTTGAGCTAATTATTCCATTCAGTATATATAATGACCTCATTATATGCCTATGCACAAGTTAAAAATGCACGAATATATCTAGTCAATGTGGCATTTGATTACTGAATAAAACTGTTATGTAGCCAATGCATACAGAGTTTACTGATATTGAACACATTACATTGGGCATATAAATGTGTCATGTTGCCAGCAGATAAGCTGTAAATTGTATGATTGCTCTCTATTTGTGTATTCAGTTTTATTGCTACAGAACTGTAATACTGCTTTTATGATGAATCTCACTTGCACATGCCAATTTGCATGTCTAATTGCTTATATAGAGATAATACATCATTAGCAAAATATTACACAGCCCTGATTATGCAGATTAAGTTATGTAAAATTTCAAATTACCCATTGGTTTATATATATATATATATATATATATATATATATATATATATATATATATATATATATATATATACCAAACAACAAGCAAAAGGGTGCTCGCTTATGTTCTTGTTACTTCATATGTATATGCCACAAAATATAAATAATGATGATTAATATTTTGAATAATGATTGATATAAGGGTGTAAACTTCTCACGTTTTCGCTTCTGAAAGTATATTCAGTGCGCACTTACAGTTATATCGTGACAGCTGACAGATAGATATGTCAATATTGTTGTTTTTTTTTAAATGAAACCTGCATGGATATCATAATACTTTTTTATCAGAAACCTTGTGTACCAGAGTAGACGTTAAAAAGTTGAATTTCAACAGCTGCATTCCTTTAATCACAAGTTTTCCTATAGTCCATTGAGGTCGAATTTCACCACGACGGATCGATATCAGTCATCAGGTTGCCTGTATAGCTTGAGATCATGCATTGTTTACATGTCGCAAGAGAGGCGACATGTAAATCTCGAAGTGTGTTTGGTTAACGCCCGTGCCAATCGAGACAGGGTCCGTCAGAATGGGACGCGATGCACACGTCTACCACGTTGCATGATTGGTCGAACTGGGCAGAATGACGTTACGCAAGTAAAGCGCGAGCGCACAGAGAGAAACGAGACCGGCGTCTGCTGGCGCACCTCGGCAGCCACCTGACACCGTGGGACGAAGAGATCGACGTATGGACAGGAGCATACGACTATAAAGGCTTTCACACTAATAACACAAAATACCAGCTGCAACACACCTTCAGGACCCACTCTCGCTATTCGAGACTCCCTTGAATCATAGAAACGAGTACCCATCATTAGGTGGCATATTTTCGAAAGCGGTAATTCTACGTGTAGCAAGTATGTAGATCAGATTGGTGAAGATATGAATCAAAATCGAAGCACATGTGAAGCGCATAAAACGCTGCACAATCACGCTTGCGAAAGGAGGATCCGTTGCAAGCATTCTAGTGTGTTTTTAGGCACATGGTAAAAAAAGTGCAGAGTAGAACATTATTTATGACAGCTTTGTTGAAATTTCTCAAAAGCAGTAGAATAAAGGACCTTTGTGGGACATGAAGAAAGTTGACATGGAGCACTGTACACAGCAGAAAAATTCAAATTTTGCTAAATTTCGATGCCGAACACTCGTGTTCAGGTGATTGTTTTCTGAGGCTATTCGAGATGATTTCGAGCAATTTTAAACACGTGAGGCACTGTTGTTATTCGTTCTTCAGCTGCCGTATTAGGCGATGATATGTGTTGGGACGGCTCAATGCTCTCCCATAGTTGAGTATGAAGTACTCGAAATCGTTAAACGTGTTTTTCTAAACAGATATGGCCTCATCAAGTGTCAGGCCCACGGGACGGCTTTATGCCCTCCTATAGTAGAATACTAAGCACTCAAAATCACTCACCACATTTTCTAAACACACGCAGAGTTAGTGCCCCCTTGCCTGCTGGCGCTGAAGGGTACTGTGACAGCGTACTGCTCTCCACAGAAGAGTAGATCCTACTCTAAGCAGTCGAACATTCATTTCCAAACGCAACAGTGACGCCAACGTGAAGATTTATCCCAAGACCTAGGAATTTTCTAGCAGCTCGAGGGATTCGGCATGCTTCTTATTAATTCTCGGGAGTTTGGTAAGGCTCCGTATATGTCAGATTACTAGAGCTGATAAACGACCACACTTAGTAATCAGGCATTTATAACCAGAAAACGTGTAATAAATGATAACTTTGGCTATTTCATTATTTTACTAATTAAGAGTCTCGGTGTTCTGCTGAACCGACTGAAAGTATAACATTTTTGTAACTCGCGATTACTATATTCTGAGTACTGGGAGAAATAAAACTCTGTCTTCGTGAAGGCTCAGCATGCACGCGAAAAAAGCCCTTATTGATTGCTGCTCTGTGAAACAAACAAAATTTTTGTTTTTAGTGCACATAAACACATGCCAAGTTTAAGCTTAGTGGGTGTCTTGACTCGAGTGATGTATCCATGTGAAATAACTTAACCAGGAGGCTTCCAGAGGAAAATAACAAAAATAGAACTGCAGATCAGGTAAAGTGCTACGGGTTCAATATCGTGAAAGCGGCGTGATGAATAAAGACAAGAAGACCGTTCGCCTGTTTTGATCTTTCCATCGTGCCTATTACATGAGAGCAAAAAGTGACAAAATTATCTCGCTAAACGGGGACATATTCAAAATGCGCATGAAAGGCGTAGCCATCAGCCTTTTAAAGAGGGCGCACGCACGCCTACTCAAAATCATGCGGCAGATATAACAAACGCGGAAGCTATAAAAAAAAGGCGGCCGCATCTCTCTGCGGGGGAAACCTCCAATAAATGCGTCGCAGAGTGTAGGGGGTGGAGGATCACGTGAATGTGGCGTAATTGGGTATGGTTTGGGAATGCTCCATTGTTGTTTCGTCGTTTATATTCTTATTTATTGCATGAAGGAGAAGCGTTTCCTTCAGCGAGTGGTCGGACGTTTATGTTGCGTTGTGCCTCACTAGTGATTAAAGGTACTGTCACTTTGATCGCATCTACTCGGGTCAAGGAAAGCGTCAAGTCAAGCGAAAGCCAAGTACAGACGCCTTTGACTTAATTCTGAAGGCACGATCCAGTGCCTCGTATACGCGGTGGCCCGGCGAAGCTTGAGCCAACGTTACTAGAATTAGGTCGGTTTCGGAACTCCCCGTAGGCGCGCGCTTTCTGAAGTGGCCGTGGTGGCCGACGCGAGAACTAGTGGCGCTGCTGTGCCATTTTGCTTCAAGCCGCACGCGTCGTCTGCTGCAGCGCGAGTGATTCGCGTTCTCGTCGCAGCTCTCGTCAGTCGTGATAACCGAGATTCGCCATTGACACTTGAGCGGTAAACTCAACCACTTGAAAAACGAAAAGTTGTAAAACATCTGTTTCATAATCACCACTAAATGTCAGGAACCTTTCCAATCAGGGAACTAATTATTATTTATTTCTTTACTTAATTATTTACAAACAGTGCCCGGAACGCTGTTTTCGGGCGGAATTGGCTGTGCCCGAGAAGCTTGTGTTGGACGCTAGTTCGCAGTACACTATAAAAATGGAGTGCGCGAAACACAAGACGCGAGAATATAAGTACACAGGACGAGTTGTTAGTATGCGATCGTCCTTCTATATTGGTGGCTCATCTTAAGCGTATTTTATTTTGTAATCAGCTGTGCATCTTTCACGCTCTTTCCAGTGTTCGTCGGCAAGCCAAATTTTCCACCCAAATGTCGACTGCGCTATAATAAAAACACTTTTTATAAATACAGTTTGCTCAAGGTGGCATTTTTTATGTTGTGTAGTTATCAGCCATATTTCTCGCGAGAGAATTCTCTCATGGGGGTATAAAAAATTGTAGTTATCATGTTAACTCTCGCGCGAAAGATGGCTAAAGTATTAGCCATCTTTCTCGAATAATTTCGCTAGGTTATTGCCGAACACTCGTTACATTAGTGATGTCATAAATGAAAGCCTTAGCAAATGAGGAAGCTCAGCAAGGGTATTTTCGATTATCTCATTCGAAACTGCGGAAAGCTTTCGCTCATGAGCCAGGATCTTCTTACGTTTCTTCCTCTTTGAGGCAGCCGCACGGGCAAACCTCTTCGAGAGGTTGCGGACCTTTTGTTTCCTGGTTTTCATCACCTATGCAGGCTTTCTGGCTAGCAGAGGCCTCCGTAGGACAGGCAGAGAAAGCTAGTAGGCCGCTTTGTAAACACTGTACTGTGTTTACGATGAACACTAACGGTTGTGGGTACAATCTAGAGCTACCACCTCGTTCTACAATAATAGCTTTTTTGTAACAGCAGCTCTTGGTGCAAGATTTCTGCAGTAGAAAAACACCGCACGTCATCCCTGACACAGCATCATCGATTAATTTTTGGCTCCTGCATGCGGAAGGCAACGAGAAGTTCATCGCTTCATTGAGCGCGAACGGTGTAGCTGGCGAGACGTCTGATCTGCCCGGAGATGCGTCGTCGCTAAAATCACTCGACCGACTCCATGACCATGACTTCCCTATTTCAATTTCTGGCATGAGCTCATCCCTAGCACGTGTGTGTGTGTGCGTGTGTGACCTCCTTGTTATTGTAGTCACATGTGCCTTCGATATGCACTCTGGCAAACCGGGAAAAGATGCGAGGTAATGTCTTTTGCACTAGCGCCCATTTTCCTCGAGGTGGAAGTATTCAATTTCCCATTTATAATGTACTTAAGATATTTGACATTATCGTCCGCCTCAAAATGTCACTCACATATAGCGGACTTGTGAGTCAGCCGCCCATCCTTGCGGCACAGCATCTGGGCCCATTTTTAACGCGACAGCGTTAAAAGTTCGTTTCGCAGAAATTCTCGCGTCGGCGTGGGTTTCGTTGGTAGTGAGCGAAAAATAATCATCTTGGGCGCGACTGGCAAATTGAGAAAGATGCAAATGTAAAAAATTCTGGGTCTGAGTGGGGGTCGAACCCGGGGCAGTTTGCGGGGAGAGCTGAAGTTCTACTACACAGGCATGGGTGTGCATTTTAGAATTTTAGAACCTTTTTATTGAGAAATAAATAAATACATATTCATAAAAACCATATTGGTCTACTCGCACCACTTTGACGGATTAAAAACGGTTCATTTTCACAAATTCATCAAACACCTGCATACGATTTTGAGGTTATATAAATGTTCGATCTATCTTGCGCACATATTACGCATTCAATGAAGTTTCCCGGGCTGATTTTGCTTTAGGATCTATGTGGCTCACGGCCATGCGTTTTATCCAGAGACTGTTGATGATTGATTTGAGGGGTTCAACGTCCCTAAACCACCATATGATTATGAGAGACGCCGTAGTGGAGGACTCCAGAAATTTTGACCGCCTGGGGTTCTTTAACGATCACCCAAATCTGAGCACATGGGCCTACGACATTTCCGCCTCCATCGGAAATGCAGCCGCCGCTGCCGGGATTTGAACCCGCGACCAGCGGGTCAGCAGCCGAGTACCTTAGCCACTAGACCACCGCGGAGGGTTATCCAGAGACTGTAACGGCCCAGTAATCGCGTCATATTATATGGAACACCAACCTCATTCTGTATTGAAATATAACGTATGCCATGAGGTGTCATCGGCAGATATTTCTTCAGGGTCTTTTGTACCACATCCCAAAAGAATATCGGATCCCAGCACTCACTCACAGCATGTTCAACCGTTTCCGGTTCGTTACACAGAGTGCAGTTTGTGTCCATGCCAGACTTAGCCAGGAGGTAGCACACCGGGCCCGTGCCCCCCCCCCCCCCCGGAATTTTTTTCGCGATAGCATAGAGAATAACAAATGACCATTTCAAGGGGGTGCCTTGCCCGAAATAAAGCAGGTGCCCCCCGCCCAATTCGCCCCTCGAAAAAAATGTCTGGCTACGCTTTGTTTGACACGAGTAGATGCGCTGGAAGCAACAGTACCTTCAACCAGTAGTGGGGCACAACCCAACATCAACCTCCCAACACTCGTTGAAGGACGCGTTTCTTCATCATTCCGTAAATAAGGTGAAATAACAATACCCAGTTACGCAACATCCATGCGATACCCCCCTCCTCACTCTGCGACGCCTTTGCTCGACTTCTTTCCGCGGGAACATGCGGGCGGTTTTTTTTAAACTCATCGCGATCCCAGGGTGGCTCAAAGAAATGATGATCAATGAAGTAGCCGCTTTTGCGGCCCGGAGCACAACAATAAGGCATTGTTTATTGGCGCTCTTATCACATGCTAGAACTCTTTCGTAAGAGTAGACAGTTCACTAAATAATGGCGCGAAGAAGCAGCCGAGCGCCGAAAACGTGTTGTCGTGTCTTAGCGGCAACACGCGCGTCGCGACGCGCGGCGTGGTATGTGAAGCAAGACGGAACAGCAGCGCCATTAGTTCACGCGTCAGCCGTTCGTACCGGCGTGGAGCTGCGAAACTGACCTGGTTCAAGTAAGCTTGAGCAGCGTGAGCAGCCGGTTTTTTACTAGCAGACGCTGCATGGATCAGCCTTGCCAGGCGAGAGAGGGGGAGTGACTGTTGGCACGAGACGCGAACGAGCGCAGTTGGTCAGCGTTTTTAGATATGGTCTTATGGGTAAGCGCGCGTGGTCGCAGCAGCGAGGAGCGACCCCCTGCCGTATCCCGCGCAATGGCGGCGCTGCTGTCGCTTTGGGACTGGAGAGGGAGCGTCGTCTGCTACCTCTGAATGCGAAACAGTGAGAAATTCGTTTGCAAATACACGGATATTCACTAAAGCAGCTCAATGCTCAGTGGTGTGGCCAGCGTGTGGCGCACCCGGCCTGAGCCGTTCTACTACCCCCCCCCCCCCCTAAAATTTTTTTTTGCTATTGTTTACAGAGCAAAAAGTGACACTACCACATTTGTCTGTAAGGAACCCTCTTTTGATAAAAAGGGTGCTGCAACCCACCGAAAAAAGTTCTTCCTACGCCTCTGCAAAAAATAAGGTTTATCTGCGCGTTCACCTTGTGAGAAATTCTGAAGAGCAAGTCCGTTGTAATTACACATCGCATTCATTGCATGTAAGAATAAATTTAGAAATGGCTGTGTGTTTCCTTTTCGAACCGCTAATAAAAAACAGACAGGCCACACGTGCAGTCTTGTGCACTAAGTGCCACAATCCTGCTGTGTTTCATATCAGTGCGCTTGCGAGCCTCACAGCTGGCACATGCATAGCTGACATTAATGGTATAATTTTTATGTGAAGATGCCTTTCATACACAAACTCCTTGGATTGTAGCTGAAATTATCTGAGTAGCTAGGAGGAGAGCTTTGAAAGTGATGGAATAGTGTTTAAGAAAAAGATAGAACGCAGTGCAATAGATGAAATACAGCCAGTATTTAAATACCTTTTTTTGGATAAGCTCTTTCGCAATTACTATTTCATACGTGACACGACGATCAAGCATACTTGAATGAATTAGAAGTACGGTAGTTAACATGCCAACCGGGCTCTTAAAGTAGCCATGCCCCCGAGGAAAACACGTGGGTTCGGTGGCACTTCTTCAAACTCCAAATAATCCTGCAGTTCTCAAGGCCTGCACAGCTTCCATTCCACGAGAAGCCTTCCAGGTGACAATGAAGACCTATATTTCAAATCCGAGGACCTAATCTCTTGCTGCCTACACATAGTACACGGAAATGTCCAGATTCGATGTGGTAGGGTGGCACTGAATTCTGTGCCGTTCCTCGAATTTTTTAAATATTCCTGTACTCTTGTCTAAATCAGTGGAAATAAAGCAGAAGAGGGAAACCCCAAAACTAGAAGAAATTGTGAATTTTCAGGGCCGTGTGTCGGCAATTGGTGGTCATGTGTCTAATGTTAACATGGCGTACAGCGATGTTGACAAATCTACTGGCATCCTCTCCGATCTAGAGTTATCTCTACAGGTAGCAATTTCATTGCCTGCAGTACAAAACCGAAGTTACAATCCAGGAAGGTCGAGCTTATCCAGGAAGAAGTTCTTTTTTTCAAAGTTGTTTAAAACAAAGGTACTGATTGTCGAAATCTACAGGGCAATGGTGGTAACAAAAGACTTCACCTTTGTCCTCTGTTGTAGAGAAAAGCTTGTTCCCTCGTGCTCATACAGTGAACATGGTTTGGGACGCCAGCTGAAACTCACGAACTTGCATATGATATCAACTTTTCTCAGTTGTGTTCATTGCCTGAAGATAAGCACGGGCTATCATAGCAGCGTGTTCCCTTCAATTTCGATGGCAACATCAGCCTTGAAGATCCCGGACGTATGACGAAGCACTTTCAGGCTGTCCCTAAAAGACGTTTGTCCACCGCGCAAGAACAGAACAAAAAATTGGCGAGCTCGGTTGAACAACAAAAAAAAAATATAGAAAACCAACGAAGCTAACTTCAATAAAACTTACGTTTAACTATTAAAAAACTAAGAAAGGTGGTTATTAGGGTCACATTTTTTAGAAGATGTTAAAAAACGACATTAAAAAATGAAAACACAGCTTTCAAAAGGTTCTAAAAGCCAAGTGGACTAACTAATATCCGGCCTTCCTCCAGCACAACAACCAAGGCTGCTGAGCGAAACCACTTCGAACCTGAATTTTGAAGGCATTGCCTTGACAATTTATTAGTTTAAGGCTTGACAATTTCGGGAGAGGCAGTATGTTCACCCTTGACATCAACCTATAAGCAGCAGCAGGGCTCGAAATCTTAAGGCGCAGGCAAGTAAGTAATCAGCCACTCTGTTTTGTTTCTGATTACTTACTAGCAAGAAGTGAGCACCTTGAAGTGTTCCGGGCGAGACGCAGCCGATACCGAGATGCAAAAGCAGACGCCGCGGCTCAGCCATGTCGCTCCTCCGTCGCTGATTGGCTACACCGCTCTCCAGCAACTCTCGGACCCACTATTCGAACGGCAAAGAATGGCAGACGCGCACGAAGGAAACAGCCGCGCATGGCGGCCTGAGAACGTCAAACGGCGAGGCATGCTTGCCGGCAGCGTGAACGGGCCCTTACTAGGCTAGTCAAAGAACTTCTTCGCATCTAAAAGACACGTTTGAAGGGACCCTGAAACGGTTCTTTCACATTCCCTTTTGATTAGACCACCTTTGGAGGAAATGATTGGCACCACAGTTCAATAAAAAGACTAGTTATTAACGGAGCTACGAGTACTAAAAAAGTACCCTCCTCGTATACACTGCGCCCATCACCCTCAACTGCCCTCAACTCTTCCTTCGAGCGCTCGGAGCTAAGCTCCACTTTCACGGTGCCTGCGTCACGATGTGAAGTGAGACGACATACGCGTAAATCCCGCTGCCGATCCGGTACCGGCAGTGTGTGCTGCGCGTTCCACAGTTTACCAGATCAGCTGAAAACGATGACGTCAGTAGAGCAGAGCGTGCCGCTTGGTTTATGGGTGGTTCAAAACGCGTTTGGCCGAGTCAGAGCGATCTGCAGTGATGTGGAGTGATTCGCAGCTTTAAAGCGTTGTAATAAATTACACAGCTTATACATGGAGCTCAAATCAGTCTCTAAATTACACTTGAGATTTGGTTTACCGGCTCGATATGTTTGTAAAATATCGTCAAAACCACTTCAGGGTCCTTTTAAAAACGCAGACGATGATATATCGCCTGAAAATTGAAGGGCGGTTTATAAATATCGAAGTGTGTTTGGTTAACGCATGTGGCAATTGAGACAGGGTCGGCCAGAATGGGATGCGATGCACACGTCTACCGTATGGCATGATTGGTCGCACTGGGAAGAATGACGTTACGCAAGTAAAGCGCGAGCGCACAGAGTTTAAGGAGACCGGCATCCGCTGGCGCGCCTCGGCAGCCACCTGACACCGGGGGACGAAGAGATCGACGTATGGACAGGAGCATCCGATTATAAAGGCTTTCACACTAATAACACAGAATACTAGCTGCCAACACACCTTCAGGACCCACTATCGCTATTCGAGACTCCCTTGAATCATAGAAATGAGTGCCCATCATTAGGTGGCGTATTTTTGAAAGCGGTAGTTCTACGTGGAGCAAGTATGTAGATCAGATTGGTGAAGATATGAATCACAATCGAAGCACATGTGAAGCGCATAAATTGAGTGCTCTAGAGGACAATTGGTTTACCCAGTTTTTGAGGCTATTTCAGGTGATTTTCGTTAAGTATCTATCTATCTATCTATCTATCTATCTATCTATCTATCTATCTATCTATCTATCTATCTATCTATCTATCTATCTATCTATCTATCTATCTATCTATCCGCTTACGTTTGGTTGATTCTCGTGTTCACCCCCTTAACTTGGCGTGAACCAAAATTAGTATGGGAGGGTAAGATGGTAAGATATGGCGCGCTGGTCAAGACATGAATAATGTCACAACCTCGTCACCGTACGTCGTCATGCAATTCCAGCCCTGCAGTGGAACATTCACATCGCAGGAGGGTATGTGCCACTTGTATGCGGGTATGCACCACAGGTGATTGACACCTAGTATCTACCCAGGAGCGACGAGAAAAAACATTACCAATTTGAATGCGTGGTCGTTAAGCAATACCCGACATCAATAGCTTCGACGCAACGAAGGCATATAGAATAAATGTCAGTGTTAGGAAAAACCTGACATAGGTAGCGTTGACACCCCTACGAATGAAAATAATAAATTTCAGTGTCCCAGCGTAATCGAACCTAAGTATTCTACCACAGAGCTATACGCCAGGTCTCGGAACTACGTTTAAAATAGACGCTAATCTTCGTGAAACGTCAATGGTGGTTGCAGTACTGCCTACCCAATTTGATAAACTTTGCATATATACTCTTTTGACACATCCGTCATGTTAGGTTGACGTCATTTGTGGTTAGGTGCCATGCACTGAAATTGTATTTATGTATCAGTGTCCAGAGACAACATCTTCGCGAGCATCAGCGCTTCATATGAGCTTCTGGTGTTGCTAATGCGGATGTTCCAGTTGACATCGTTGCGCAAATGCGAATGACTGGTTATATAAACTTAAAACCGGTTACGAACTACAAACTTATGAACTGGTTATATATATATATATATATATATATATATATATATATATATATATATATATATATATATAGAGGTCTGTGCGTGTGCCGCATTTGTATATACATTTAGCTTGATTTCATGACTTGATGCTCAATAAAAAAATTCCTACACGTTCACCATTCTTCCGCATGCTTCGCATAACAATGATGCCCAGGTACGTGGGATCTGCCGAATTTTTTTTTATCCATCACTCTCATATTATACTTCTTTTTTTTCTCTATCTCTTCAATTTCTATAATTCGCCCAATCTCCCACTGAAGATGTAGGGTAACTAACCGAGCCAAGCTTGGTTAACCTCCCTGCCTTTCCTCTTCGTTTCTATCTCTCTCTACGATTCTTGAAGGCACCATCACTGGGTGACCGCTAGTGAAACCCTGCCAGTAAGTGGTGTGCAATGTTCATCTCTGTCTTGCTCTATTTAACTCCCTTAATCCCCACTCCCCGTGTAGGATAGCAAACTGGACTTAGTTCACCTCCGTAGCATTCTTATACTCTCTCTCTCTCTCTCTGTCCTTCTCTCTCCATATTATCTGCTACTTAGGTGATCTGCGCTGGCAATATATTCGTACGATATGAAACACTGCTTTTCGAACTTGAATTAAGCACCAAGGGCTATAATTAAATGCGAAAAATTGTGTTTGCAACAGTGCCCGCTCCAATGTGCCCGCTCCAATGATTGTACGACTATATTGTACTCTTGGGAATGACTGCAACTTGTAACTGATATTTTTTGTGATGGAGTTTCTGGGTTTGTATGAACGAAAAAAAATGGCATTATATCCACGGGGCGAATGATGGAGATTGGGGCGAAGCATCCGTCCGTTCATTCGTTCTTGCTTCCGTCCATCCATGTGACCGTCTGTGCGTGCGCCTGTTCGTGTGTCGTACGCCCATTCGTGCGTCCATCCCTGCGTCCATCCGTCCTTGCAGCCATCCATGCGTCCGTCCATGCATCTGTCTCTGTGTCCGTTCGTCCATCTAGTCAACACTACAAGTACCACCATCTCGCATCTTTTCATCATATACTCCCCATATATAGAAGCACCGCCATCCAGCGGACATTCCAAGGACTAAACGAGAGGTGGCCGAGCACACTTTCTTACGGCTTGGGCCTCGTGTCTACTTCCCACATTTAACCATCTCGAGTTCATGGTATATACTAGTTCACTGTAATTATGGCGCAGCGGCCTAACGCTCGCTACACCTTTATTCGTCCATTAGTTCTTGCTTCCGTCCGTCCATGCGTCCAACTGTGTGAACATCCGTGCGTCTATCCGCCCGTACGTGTGTGCGTCTGTTCGTGCGTCCACACGTCCATAATTGCGTCCAACCCTGCGTTCGTCCATGCATCCGCCCCTGCGTCCGTCCACGCGTCCATCCGTCCATGCAGCTATCCATGCGTCCGTCCATGCATCTGTCTGTGTGTCCGTTCGTCCATCTAGTCAACACTACAAGTACCACCATCTCGCATCTTTTCATCATATATTTCCCATATATAGGAGCACCGCCAGCCGGTGGACATTCCAAGGACTGAATGAGAGGTGGCACACGCACACTTTCTTACGGCTAGCCCTTTGGGTCTACTTCCCACCTTTAACCACCTCGAGTTCATGGTATATACTAGTTCACTAAATTCATGGCACTGCGGCCCACGCTCGCTAAACCTTTCTAAAACCAAGGAGGTTACACAGAGCGAGTATAACGTAAATACCCTTTCTTGTCAGATAGTGCTCAATCTACTTGCCAATGGCTGCTAATGGGGAATAAGAGACAAGAGAATTTGGCTTTTAGTGAACGCGCACGCTGCGAATTTTTTGTTGTTCAACAACGCACAGGAGGAATCTCCCACCGGCACCATCTTGCAGGTCAAAGCGTAGGACATGTTACGCACTACCACGAGGGACAAACGAGTGCCGCGTTAAGGAGCTTCGCCCCTAAAATGCCCTCACGAGAGAATTGTGTCAAGAAAATATTTCAGCCTTTTACTTATGCTGGGCAGTGGGCATATTGATACCGAAAGCAAGTAGGGCTTACCACTGAATAGCGTAGTGAACCCCTAGTTTTTCCGCGCATTCATTTCCTAAGGTGCATTTCGGCTTATTAACGCACGTGCAAACCAATGAAATACGGTACAGAACATTAAGCGGAACACAAGCTTCTCATGACACACCCTTAGTTCCAAGTAGAAGGAGACAGCTTCGATGAAGGCGATGCTCCGTGCGACGCTCAGATGTGCGCAACTGGTCGCACGGACATCGCGTGTAAACTCTGTGGTGCAGATGCGTTCCAGCTGGCAGTTAGTCCAAGCAGGGAAACGAAATGACGCCGACGGCGTATTTTCGTCATGACAGGCTTCTTGAGAAAACTGTCATCCCAAGAATACGGCGTCGGTTGCCTCGTAGGGATAAGAAAAAATCCCAATGGACACAAACACGAATCATGATTCAGGTCGAAATACAAGAGGCATTCTGCGTTGTCGTCAAGTGTTGTACCGCAGTCATGCCAGTATATGAAACTTAAGAAGAAAAGAAAACACCCTACAACGCAGCCGCCATATCAGGGCAAAATCAACTTAGGTTGCATGGTTGGCATTTATAACAATAGAATAAGCACCATGTATGCACTGACTCAGCAAGGGGTAGTAATTCGTCGCTCGAATCAGGAGGAATATATGCCAAAAATCGCTAGTAGTGATGTGGCCATCATCTTAGCTTCGCCTCCATTTCGTTTCGACAAAAGTGACGTATATGCTCTTACGTCAGTGCTAAGGCTGCGCCGGAGCAGGTAAGCTATAGCCTATGGGCGTCAATTTAATCGACATCTCTGGTAAGTCCACAGTCTGAGCACGACTAATGAACTTGCACAAAGACTTGCGCCTATACCTTGCTCAACTTTGATCAAAGATAATAATAATAATAATAATAATAATAATAATAATAATAATAATAATAATAATAATAATAATAATAATAATAATAGAATAATGCCGCATAGGCAGCTACTTGCATCGATTTCCACTATACGTGGGATAAGTGCAAGGTTGCCAGTTCCACCCATGAAAAGTGGATTGGGGCTTCCTTTTTCGCCGAGTCGATTGTAGAATTTTCAAGTTGCTTTCACGTTCTTTTTCGGTTTTATTTACATTTTTCCAGCAAGTCAGCATCACCTGAACCAATGCGCATTTGTTGCAGCGCGTTTGTCAAGGACTGGGCAGTTTGGTATGTATATCCTTGCGCTGAGTTCCCCATCAACAGGGGAGGCGGGGGTGACAGTTGATCGCAGCGCCTCTCGCCATGCCCCGCCGTCCTCCTAAGTCACTATAGGAGGCATATTTGGCGCTTCAGCTGATTAGAGGGGAAGAGGGGGGGGGGCTCCTCGTGCGCACGTTAATCGTGCGCTGGCAATTCTACCCGCTGCAATGGAGCACTGGTCAGTGTTAAAAAGTACTGCGTGCTTTCTTTCAAAGTTGCATAAATTTTCGCGGAACAAAAGAATTTGGTGGTTGCCTAAACTCCCTTTAGTACTTGAGCGAGATTATTTTTCATATACAAAGACATCCAGATGTTATAAAATCACAACAAGGTGCCATATTGTCCACCGCCGCCAGTGTCCGAAACGGTTATCGCACAAAAAACGAAAAAAAAACGAAATAAGAAAAAATTATTCATATTTGGGTGAGGTTTGAACCGGTGTCCGCTCCGTGCCAGCCCAGTATTCAACCATAAGCGCCAAATGTTTTTTCTTCTTTTAGTTTTTTTTAGCCACGCTGGTGCTGCAAATTTCATTGCACAAAACCCTTTTACAAGCGTTATGTCGGAAAGGAACCGCGTTAACATACGCAATATAACTTGGCAGAAGATTAAGATAGCAACCAAGGCGTCACAGAAGGCGAATTGTGGAAGTAGGCGTTACGCAATGTGAAATGCATGACGAATGGATCGCTGAATGTTTCGAACCCATCACAAAGAGTTAAGCCATAATTAGTTCATCTTCATCAGCTGCCGAATCAAATAATGTAGCATAGTGCGTACCTTGCGAGAGTGCTTGTATTATATTAGCGAGAAGAGTGCAACGGGTTCTATAGAGTGTGCTCTTCGAGCTTTCGCCTGTGACTAGTGCTCCGGTTCGAGCGGAGGTCGGGCGCATTTACCATAATCATAGAGAAAGAAAAAGACAAGAGAGGACACTCCGCGAAACCTGGCCTCAGGAAGTGCGTCACGACTACGTAACGAACTAGTGCTCTCACCAAACGTCAGAGGCCGCAAGCGCAAAAAAATAACAGTTATAATATATGCAACAGAATAGTTTTTACAAAATAATAATTATACGCCCAAATGTGGTATGTTCTTTATACATAAAACAATTTATTCAACACACCTTACGCGATAATTTTTCTTCAGCCGTACTGTCATAAACACCATCCACCCAGCGACAAGCCCATGCATGACTGACAGCGGGAAGCTTTTCGTCGCTTTCGTCAACGTCGGATGCGTCGGCGTTTTCGTGCGTGAGATAACAGGTGAGGCACGTTTTCAAGCGAAGCTTGTTGAATGATATGTTTTTGGGCTTGTTGGGTCATTTTTTCAGAAAACGGTTATACCTGCGCGAATAAGACACTATGCAACAAACATAGAAAGATGCACACACACACACACACGTTGCGCTTCGTGTGTGCGAGTTTGTTTCTTACGTGGTGTCTCATTCACGCAGTTGTAACCTTTTTCTGAAGCTTGTAAGGACGGAGAGGTTCACTAAAAAGAAAGTTTGCGGCTCTATGAGGCGGCTAGACGGGAACAATGTGCAACGTATGCAGTATAGCAAAGGCGGCACGGCGTCAAGCCGAGGCGACGCGTGCTGCGTCTGCCACGGACGCGAGCGTCTGTGCGCTGAGCATAGCTGGGCAGCTAGGTCATAGGCTCGGTGGCTCGGTGCAAAATATTGAGAAGCGTTCGCCCTGCCTCGCATGCTTCACGACGCGTTAACCGAAGGCTCGGAACACGAATAATTCTTGGTGTGCCGGAGGCAAATCTGGACTAGCCAAGTGGCCATCATCTCCGTTTCTTCGCTAGCCTTGCGCCACTAGTGCAAGCTGCCCACAAATTTTTTTGACGTTTCCAATATATTTTACCGCACAAATTTTAACTACAATTTTTCTTCCCAATGCACTGCTGATACTGCGTACGCACGAAGGTGTACTAAAGTTCCCAGGCCGCGATACCATTGCATTACAAGGGATAGCGGCCTGGAAACTTCTGAATATCTTTGTACGTGGTCTTGACGTCTATCTTTGTAAGTCAGAGCTTTATGGGTCAGAGATGTATCACCGGTTTTGTATTGTGCATCGATTAGCTAATCATTCAAAGGGGTTTGCTGGTACACTTATGACGTGCACATATCTTTTTCGAAATTTGACAGCGAAGCATCCACTTACTAACATTTTCAGACCGCGCTGATGCCATGCCGTCCGGCGGTCCAAGCTACGGCAGCTACTGCTGTGTATTGTGGTGCTTCAACAATGGCAGAACCCACAAGAAGCCTGGGACGAGTTTCTTCCGCATACCACGGAACGGCAGGTGTGTTAAAGGTTTTGTATGGTTTGCATGTCTTTAGGCTTACTGTTCTTACTTGCTCAGTGAGGGTAACAATAAAAAATCACTATTCAAGCACTTCCCTTTTCAGCTGATAGTTCCTTGCCAATGCAGGATGAAAGCATGGATGCAGTATGCTGGACGCGATGATCTCCTGAGTAAGCCGGCCAGCCTATTGTACGCAACGTACAGGGTTTGTAGCGACCATTTTACTGCTCAAAGTTTCATGGACAATTGGCACACAAGGCTTACAAGAATGGCGGTTCCCATGTGCAACCAGCTGCACCATGTAAGTGATTGACTGAAACTCAAGTATGTGCAATAGCAGCCGCTTGTATTGAATCAGTGGCGACAGTTAACCGCGAAGATCTTTGTAGCCGATGGAGAAAACTCACTATAGAAGTAACACTTCGAAAGTCTTAAATTTTGTGAATTGTGGGCTATTACCTTCCTAACAGCAGCTTTACATTTTTGTTGTTTTTCGATGCTCTTGACCTGCGCAACTTGTTTTGAAAGACTTTGAAGGGCTATTTCACGTTATCTTCAAGCCTGAGTGCACTTGTACATATACCTTTCATCAGTGAAAGCTGGCACTGTTGTTAATTCCAAAAATCACAAATTACTTGTTTCCTAGTTGATGCCTTCTCTTTTCTTCCACGTTCGACCAATTTATGCGTTTGAAAGAGCTGTTTAAGTTTCCCCATGCTACAAGCGTTGTAACTTGTACCAACTGCACATATATGCAGGTTCTCTGAGCGTCGCTTCAAATAATGACTGTGACATGACTGCAGAAGCTGCACTGCAAGGTGCGGAATATCTTCAGTTTGTGTTATTTTAAGCCTTTTACTGACACATTATCGTACTTTCATTTCTTCAGGACCTGCGCAAGAGGCTTCAAAAAGCGGCTCCCACACATTGAGGTGCCCCGATGAGCAGGGTGCGTCCAGTGTCACGATTTCTTTTTTTTACACAAATTGACTGTTGACCAAACCTCTGCAGGTGGCAGCTCCCTTGTAGCTGGTGAAAGAATTTTTCTGACTTCGTCTTGCCGGAGAAAACCTTAACCATGCAGTCGTTCAGCTGTCACAAAAGGAACTTGTGGGACCGGTAAGTTGTATGTTCACTTCAACATCAGAGTGGATTGATATAGAGACTCCCGCAGGCCGCTCGCAAGATTGTTCCGACAGCACTGTCCGAGGCACTGAACAAGCTTCACAAGACCCTCCAGAAGACGTCTCCGCCAACAGCTCCACGCCTGAGTGCCCTACAGAAAATGGTGACTATGCTTTTATTGCAGCTGTTTTTAATATGCTATTTTATGTTTAGGACATTCTGAGGAAACTATCCTCAAAAAGACACTACGTGTGCACTTACAAAATGTAAGGGTGGGCTCTCAGTGATTTCCATTTTTTTGTGCATTGTGAACATTGTGAATGGTTTGTTTTTAGGTAGTGGAATCGAAAACATTGCACCACAGAAAGTTGTGCACCTTGGGTCTGAAAGAGCGAGGAAAGTGCTCGTATGGGATTAGTTGTTCTTCGCTTTTACATCCATTTTTTGTTTATTGCAGTGCGTTCCTGTGTGCCAGCGACAATGTCTCCGTCAATGAAGTAAAAGCAAACCATTAAACATCTGCAAGCCAAAGTAGCAGCACAGCGGAAAACTATCAAAAGACTGCGGAAACAGCCTCACCAAGCACCATCATCGACTTAAAAGACCCTTGGAGTTATCCGATCACACGTCACCGAGGAGGTTTTTAAACTTCCTTCTGCACATGTTCGCTTGAGGCCCAAACGCAAGGGCAAGCGGTTTCCCGTGTGGTTCAAGAAATTCGCTCTTCACTTAAACTTCCGAGGTCCGCGAGAATACCGATTTCTGGCTCCATATTTTTCTTTGCCCTCCCGGCGTTCATTAAGGAGGTGGCTTGCTAATGTAAAGATGACTCCAGGCATAATTTCAGGAATCCTTTCTTCCATTTCAACAAATACTCAAACTTGGAATGAACGGGACCGAGTGTGTGCTTTAGTTTTCGACGAAATAGCACTCAAAAACAATTTGTACTATGATGCTGCAAGAGGCGTTGTCCAGGGTTTTACAGATGATGGCACTCATCGCACTTCAACCATTGCTGATCGAGCACTGTTTTTTCTTATTGTTGGTTTTTCGAGAAAGTGGGTTCAACCGGTTGCTTTTACTATAGGGCACACATTAACACCATCATCTGTTATGCATAACTTGCTGGTGTCACTCATTCTGGAGCTTAGGAGCATTAATATTTCAGTGAAAGCAGTCATTTGTGACCAGGGCAGTTCAAATGTAAGTTTCGCTAACCAACTAAGAGTGACTGTAGCATAGCCTATATGAAGTTAATGGTGAGCGGGTGTATTACATTTTTTATGTTCCGCATTTAATTAAAACAACACGCAATAATGTCCAAGCACACAAGTTATACATTGGGGATGACATCGTTAACTGGTCGCACATTGTAAGCCTTTACCAATCCTCACATGAGTTGCGGTTGCGATTGGCTCCAAAGTTGACTGAACGGCACGTTCATCAGAAACCTTTTTTCTAATATGAAGGTCAGCAGAGCAACTCAGGACCTCAGTGCACCAGTTTCGATTGCTATCACTGCAATGGTGTATGCGAACGTGCTGCCTGCCTCGGCCATCACTACAGCTCAATTTTGTGATCGTATGGACAGGATTTTCGATGCCTTGAAGAGCTCGAGTAAACAAAGAACTTTACAAAAGCTGTGGCATGCAATCATGAAAAATGATTCTGAGCTTATTGACTTCCTCCGAGGCCAGCTTCCCTGGATTGCATCATGGCAGTTTGTTGGCAGACGTCAACCACAACCATCGTAGGTTGGCAAATTGCAATTCAGGCTATTTGTCAACTGTGGGACGACCTCTCCAAAAATTACAATTTTGAATACCTGTTAACACGCATGCTTCAACAGGATCCTGTGGAGAACATATTTGGCCACATTAGGCAAAAACAGGGTTGCAACACCAAACCCAATGTAGCACAATTTATTTGTGGCCTGAAGCACATCTGCATAAGAAAACTCTTCAAGCTGTCAGAATACGGAAATGTCGAGGATGATGAATGTGACCTCCTCCAGGAGCAGCTCTCGCCATTCTCCCTCACCAGTGCGTCTCTTGTGGATAATGAGGAGTGTGCACAGCCACAGCCTGACGACTTTCCCGCTCTAGATGATCTCTCTGAACTTGCGACCAACATTCACTCCCATATTATCGATGACTCCGCTGCATATTATGTAGCTGGTTTTCTCATCAAACACTTCCTTCGGAATGCATGTGACGGTTGCAGTTGCCTACAGTTACTGAAAGACGACAGTGAGACGCTTAAGGGTACCCACTAGTATTTCACAATGTTCAAAACATACCACGTCCCCAGCAAACTTTTTGGGAATCTCACTGTGCCATCAGAAGCAGCTTTTGCATACGTACAACAACTTGAATCTCACTTTCTTGCCATAATTGAGGCCACTGCACATCACCTGAATATGTGCGATGTTTTGTATCACCATCTGTCAAGCGTTGATGATTTTTATTTCTGCTCTCTGTGGGTGTCGCGCGAAGTTTCTGAAATGTTTCGCCGGGTTCGTTTATGTTGGCATGTGCGTTTTGTGAACCGAAACCTAGATAGGGTTAGGTTCCAGTCTTCATTTTCAGGCATACAGCTTGGCAAGTTCAAAGGTTAGCAATTAGCGGCGGGTTTACACTAAAGTATTCGAGTTGAGCCGAATCCTGCAATAGCTTTGTTATGTTATTACTTCGTTGCAGCAGACTTCATTATGGTCTGATATGCTCATATTCAGTTTAACTGGACTAACCACTCCTTCGTTGCATACATTGTTATGGTTACCCGCTATGAGGAGTAGGGACACTGTGTATTCGCTCGAAGTGATTTGCATAACCTTAAAAAGAATGTTGGGCATCATGTCTGCATTTTTGTAGCAAATGCGGGCGAACTGTACACTTTACTGTGGGTCGCTTGGTCATTGTGTATGCTTTATCTCTCCAGCTCAAGTAACATATCGACAACAAAACCGCTTGTTGAAATGTCTTCGAGCGGGTAAGAAACACAATATGAAGTGGGCACGGTTCACGTTATCATGCTTTTCGTATTTTAGCTTCTCATCAACCTCCTCATCTCGCCCATCAAAATTTTCAAAAGAATACCCAAACTTGTAGCGTTTGATGGGGCTGCGGACGCTGCCATTTTATTTTTATATAGCTTGTGAGTGATAACGTACGATGTAGAGCCTTTGTGAAAAATAATGGGCCAAAGTGGTTTTCTTCTGCTATTTATTAGCCCTGTAATACCACTCTCGTAGCACCAATTAAGGTCCACAATTCTGGATGAGTGATGACTACAATCTATTTTAGCTCGCAAGCGTCACAGCAACACCCAGACGCAAATCACTTGGGATCTTAAGTTTTTGATGAAGGTGACGCACAAGAAAAGCCACAAGACCTGCCAGTGTTGTAGCATAAAGTTTGTCTTTCACGTAGTTAGCAAGCTGCAAAGCCCTACCTTTCTTAGGACAAGCAGGCATCAAGTCTGCTTTTTTTTCATTTTGTGCTAGCTGTTCTTAAGCACAGCCAGCACACTGCACCTTTGCCTTTCTGCTATATTGTGTCGTGTGGTTTCTGTGCGCTCTTTTTTTCTATGCATTATTTCGGTTAACCCCAGGCGTGATTCGCGACTTCATTGCTGTGTATATGTCACTTCTTCCTTCTTCATCAGCATTGTGCGCTGTGTTTTTGCCATAGATCCTTACTTACCCACTGGCCCGGTGTGTCACACTTCACCAGCTTCTCGGATTCTGCTAACTCTAGCGATGTGTGCGTTGTATGTGTTCTCTCTGTATTTGTTACAATCTTTGTTACAATTTATTTCTAAGGCGAGATGCATTTGTTGCCTACATTTGTCATATTGTGCTTTTTATATTCTCAGACTCTACCTTGCCTTTGAATAAAACATTGCGGATACTCTGTCTCTTTGACTGATATATACATTGATCACTTGTTCCAAAAGAAAAACACAAGCCCGATGAACAAACCGTAGTGAATTATCATTACCTGCATCTCTTTTTATTATAACTTAATCGAAATAAAAATTACGTCACGACCAATTCGTGCGAACTACTGAACAAAACAAAACAGGGAATCGCTAAATCAAAACTACTTACAAAAACTATCCATTTGGGCGATGAAAAGTGGTCTGAAATCATGAACTTTCGTCATAGGCAAACGTCGGTTACGCAAAGTAATTCAAAATTTGCGCCAGTGAAACTGAAGTAGGAAGCGCACACCACTTGCTCTCACCAACCACCAGGTGTGCTAGGGTCGATTGGGCCGCTGGGTACCCAGCTGTTAAAACTTGAAATGTCTTACGAGGCGAGTTTTAACATTACGAGTAAATTGAAGTAGTTTGATTAAAGAATAAATTGTATACTATAAACTATTTTGAAAAATGTTTTTACTGGACAAATTACGAAATAAGTGAATCCGACAAAGTATCGAAAATGTTTAACATGGCTAGACCACCAATGGAGGCTTATGGGGATGACACAGGAACAGCGTAGCCTGATAGGCACGATTATTTTACACAGTTCTTCGCATGTCTCTGTCTTTCCCTGGGCTTTAAGCTCTCCCATGGTAGAGTACAAAGTGCTCTAAATCGTTACCCACTCTTTTTAACCCCCCCCCCCCCCCTGTGGTGAACTGCTATTGTAAATACAGTTCACTTATGCGGGACGGCTTAGTGCTCTCCCATAGTTGAGTATCAAGTACTCGAAGTCGTGAAACACGTTTTCTAAGGACAAAAATAGAATTGTGAACTCTATATCCTGTGCTATTGTTAGAAATCAATACATTGCCTACACGCGTACGCCTGGTAGCAAGGATAGAGTTGACGATTAGTTAATTAGAAGCTTCGATGAGTCGCATATAGGCAACACCCAAATTATTGGCCTCATGCTTGAGAACACAGGGTATACTAGCCGTCGCACTGTGATATTGCTATATGTTAATAACTTTGGACAGTATGTGTTTCCTAAGAGGTAATCGCATCTTGCTACAGTCGCTTATTGGCCGCGAGATCGATCCATAAGTCGTAACACCATCGCGGTGGCAGTATGATTACGCGATGAGCGGCGCATCTGCTAATTCACACAGCAGCGCATCCTTTTGAAATGATTGTCGGCGAATGAAATGTGCTTAGGGAAGCATACTGTTGATATTACGCTCTGCATCGCCGTATAGATGCACGACGCCAGTCCAACGCAACTATTACAAGTGATAAAAACGCAATCTGCCTACGAAATAAATTCTCGGCACGAGTGACGGTGTGCGCTTTAGCACTGACTGACGTATTTTTTTTGTCGCTGTTATTTCATTTGTGCGTGTTTTGTGTGTGTTCCGGCTACTTCGCACTGTTTAGCGCGACTGAACTATTTTACTTGCTCAGCATTACGCTCTTGCCCCCCCCCACCCCCACCCCCCCAAAAAAGCAGGGTGGCTCCACAGCTGTGAAATCCGAGGAAGTCGTCGCACGGACACCCAGGGATTCCCGATCGCTGAGTTCCCCCTGCTCCATTAACCAAAACGTCAATGATGTTTGTGTGAGCATGTAGAGTATCGCCAGCACGAGTAGAACCTTGTTGGGCAGGACGATAGTTATAGCACGAAAACAAAACGACGACACAGAGACAAGAAGGACACGAAGGACTTGTCTCTGTGTCGTCGTTTTGTTCTCGCGCTCTAACTATCGTCATGCCATACCAACTAGCCCAAGCTGCCACACTTCTATGTTGGGCAGATTCACATTCTCCGTGTGTGACATACATGCGTTACTTTCGGCAGCGCTTTATCGGCTTCCAGCTCGTCACGGCCGTGGCGATACGCGTCGGGTAGGAGCACTGGTCTCGCTCAGCGTGGTGGTGGCGCCCTCTCTCGCAGCCCACTAAAACCAGCCCTAGACTGTAAGCTAAAACTACCCAAGTTTGGGGTTTTTGCGGCTCATTACCTCTGAAAACTCTCTCGAGTTTCAAATTACTACCTCGTGTTGGAGTAAAAGATGGTAGATGACATAGTTTTACCACCACCTCTGATGCGCGTAGTAAAAGGAGTTCAAAATCCAGTATTTCCACGTAGGGAGTTTTCTATCACGTGATTTTTAAGCTGCGTTTCCGAGTTTATTACCACGTGACTGCAAGGTGAAGCTGTTTAGGCGGCTTTTGCCCCATACCCCCCCCCCCCCTTAATAGTGATATAGTGACGCTCTCAGTGAATCCTAACGTGACAGCTTTCTGTGAACGAAAAAAAAGGGGGATGTTGAGGGGGGGCCCACAAAAAAAAAGAAAACCTGGTGTGGAAAGTTGTCCCGCATATTTTCGCAAATAGTTGGCTACTGCTCTGCGGTGGCCCTGGAGACAGATAGTGCAAGGAACTCGGGATCTGTGTGTCTGGTCGGGCGGATGGATGTCACGTGTTTTCTACATCATCGAACGACCGTGCGCTACCGAGCGCCTCCGAACCTGCACGTCGCGCATATCTCGCTTCCGTGTCGAAACGCGAATTATCTGCCAGTGCTGACAAAATCAATCTGGTCTCATCGTCCGTGGTTGCTTCCTGGAGAAGCGATAAGCAAAACGCTTCACTATGTAGTCGGCACCGAGCCGCGGCCGCCAGTGACCAGTGAGAGTGTGTCACCGGGGCAGGTGAAAGAAGCATCGCATACATTTTGTTCCACAGAATACGATGTCTGCTGGAGTATAGTGCTGTCCTCATTGCCTGCCTCATGCACCAACTGTTCTCAAACATGTAGCACGGAGCCGATAAGAGGCAGACGGAAGCAACAAGCGGCTGCCGGTGAGCACGAAGAAAACCCGGACGGTGGTCTTTCGTTGGAAGTATGCATACACCACCCCGTCCCCGTAAGATAGCGGTCACGTGTCCATTTGTGTGTGAATTGATGACGAAATTCGCGCAGAATATGTATTCTGTGATCGCCAGCTGTGTTTCATCGCATAGCCGTGCTCCTCAAAAAGGGCTAGTACCCCGTTGGTAAGCAGCTTGTATGCAGGCGTGCACCGCTCTTCTACGCCTGATGTCACGAATACACGTTGCTACTGTGTTTGTGCATGGTCGCTCAATGAAAATCATTGAGCTGCCATGGTTTGTGTGTACTTAGGTATATTTTATGGACTTGTGCATCAGCAGTGCTAACACGTGTGGGGCCAAGAGTCCGGTGTGCTAAGTAATTATTGGATAATCAAAAAGGTGGGATCGGGTAGATTTATATATAAAAGGTCGGTGTGACACACAGCGGCCTGCAGCCCATTTCATGTTTACGCTTGTAACTTTAACCATTGTTGTAAGTCGATGCAAAAAAAAGAGCTCTCCTACCGGTACTACACGTCCGGTCAAGAAGTCGTGCCGATATATACCGGTTTGTCAAAGTGCAACTTCGAAGTGTGGCAGCTTTGGGTAGTTGCTATGGCATGACGATAGTTATGCGCTCTGGTCTTTCGTGACCTTCTTCTCTCTGTCTCATCGTATTGTTCTCGCGCTATAACTATCGTCATGCCATACCAACTAGCCCGAGCTGCCACACAATTGTGTCAAAGTGCAGTCGAGTAACGCGTGCCGACTGTTCGAGTGAAGTTCTATTCTGCATTTGTTGTGTGTGCGTGTTTGTCTGTATGAGAATCTATGTGTCATCAATTCTGCCATCATTTGATTTCTATACATTTGTCGACTTTTGGCGAATGCATCCATCAACTTTTATTTTTTACCACCGGAAATAACTCCCAGAAATAACCTCCAAAACTTCTGAAGGCAATAAAATTCACGCTGCACAATCCAGCTTGCGAAAGGAGGATGTGTTGCAAGCATTCTAGTGTGTTTTTAGGCACAATGTAAAAAAATTCAGAGTAGAACATTACTTATGACGGCTTTGTTGAATTTTCTAAACACCAATGAAATAAAGGACCTTTGTGGGACGTGAAGTAAGTTGACATAGACCTTTGTACACAAAAAAAAATCAAATTTTGCTAAATTTCGATGCCGAACACGCGTGTTCAGGTGATTCTTTTCTGAGACTATTCGAGATAGATCCGAGCGATTTTAAACACGTGAGGCACTGTTGTTATTCGTTCCCAAGCTGTCTTATTGGGCGAAGATATGGCCTCATCAAGGGTCAGGCCCCCGGGACGGCTTTATGCCCTCCTATAGTAGAATTATAAGTACCCTAATCGCTCATCACTTTTTCTAAACACACGCAGAGTTAGTGCCCCTTGCCTGCCGGCGCTGAAGGGTGCTGTGACAGCGTACTACTGCTCTCCACAGAGGAGTAGATCCTACTCTAAGCAGTCGAACATTGTTTTGTAAACGCAACAGTGACGCCAACCTAAAGATCTATCCGAAACCCTAGAAATTTTCTAGCAGCTTTAGGAAGTTGGCGTCCTTCTTTTTAAATCTAGGGAGTTTGGTAAGGCTCTGTATATGTCAGATTACTTGGGCCGATTAACGGCAATACTTAGTAATCGCCCGTTTCGAACTAGAAAGCGTATAAAAGACGATAAGTTTGGCTATCCCATTATTTTACTGTTTAAGAGTATCGGTGTTCTGCTGAACCGACTGAAGGTATAAAATATTTGTATCGGGCGATTACTATATTCTGAGTACTGGGAGAAATGAAACTCTGTCTTCGTGAAGGCTAAGCATGCACGCGAAAAAAGCCCTTATTGATTGCTGTTCTGTGAAACAAACAAAATATTCGTTTTTAGTGCTTATAAACACATGCCAATTTTAAGCTTAGTGGCTGTCTGGCTGTCTTTGCTCGAGTGATGTATCCTTGTGAAATAACTTAACCAGGAGGCTTACAGAGGATAATAATAAAAATAGAACTGCAGATCAGGTAAAGTGCTACGGGTACAATTTCATGAAAACGGCGTGATGAATAAAGACAAGAAGACCGTTCGCGTGTTTTTTTATCTTTCCATCGTGCCCATTACATGAGAGCAAAAAGTGACAAAATTATCTTGCTTAACGGGGACATATTCAAGAGTGCGCATGAAAGGCGGAGCCATCAGCCTTTTAAAGAGGGCGCACGCACGCCTACTCAAAATCATGCGGCAGATATTGCTAACGCAGAAAATATAAAAATAAGGTGGCCGCATCTTCCCGCAGGGGAAACCTCAAATAAATGCATCGCAGAGTTGAGGCGGGGGGGGGGGATCGCGTGAATGTTGCGTAATAGGGTATGGTTTTGGAATGCTCCATTGTTGTTTCTTCGTTCATATTCTTATTTATTGCATGAAGGAGAAGCGTTTCCTTCAGCGAGTTCGGACGTTTATGTTGCGTTGTGCCTCACTAGTTATTAAAGGTACTGTTACTTTGATCGCATCTACTCTGGTCAAGGAAAGCGTCAAGTCAAGCGAAAGCCAAGTAGAGACGCCTTTGACTTCATTCTGAAGGCACGATCAAGTGCGTCGTAGTTACGCGGTGGCCCGGTGAAGGTTGAGCAGCGTGAGCAGTTGGTTTTTACTAGCAGACGCTGCGTGGGTCAGCCTTGCCAGGCGAGAGAGGGGCAGTGACTGTTGGCACGAGACGCGAGAATGCGGCACGAGACGCGAGCAAGCGCAGTGGGTCAGCGTTTTTAGATATGGTCATATGGGTAAGCGCGCGTGGTCGCAGCAGCGAGGAGCGACTCCCAGCCGTTTCCCGCGCAATGGCGGCGCTGCTGTCGCTTTGGGATTGGAGAGGGAGCGTCGTCTGCTACCTCTGAATGCGAAACAGTGGGAAATTCGTTTCCAAATACGCGGATTGTCGCTAAAGCAGCTCAATGCTCAGTGGTGTGGCACGCGGGTGGCGCTCCCGGCCTGAGCAATTCTACTCCCCCCCCCCCCGAAAAAAAATATTTTTTCTGCTATTGTTCACAGAGCAGAAAGTGACACTACCACATTTGTCTGTGAGGCACGCTCTTTGATGATAATGGTTCTCCAACCCACCGAAAAAAGTTCTTTCTACGCCTCTGCAAAAAATAAAGTTTATCTGCGCCTTCACGTTGCGAGGAATTCTGAAGAGCAAGTCCGTTGCAATTACACATCGCATTCATTGCATGTAAGAATAAATTCAGCAATGTCTGTGCGTTCTCTTTTTGAACCGCTAATAAAAAATAGACAGGCCACACGTGCAGTCTTGTGCAATAAGTTCCACAATTCTGCAGTGTTTTATATCAGTGCGCTTGCGAGCCTCACAGCTGGCACATGCATAGCTGACATTAATGTTATTATTTTTATGTAAAGATGCCTTTCATACACAAACTCCTTGGATTGTAGCTGAAATTATCTGAGGAGCTAGGAGGAGAGCTTCCAAAGTGATAGAAAAATGTTTAAGAAAAAATAGAACGTAGTGCAATAGATGAAATACAGCTAGTATTTAATGAACTTTTGTTTGGAAAAGCTCTTTCGCAATTATTATTTCACACGTGACACGACGATCAAGAATGCTTGAGTGATTTAGCAGTAGGGTAGTTAACACGCCTACCGAGCTATTAAGTAGCCATGCCTCCGAGGAAAACACTTGCGATCGGTGGCACTTCTTCAAACTCCAAATAATCCTTCAGTTCTCAAGGCCTGCAGAGCTTCCATTCCACGAGAAGCCTTCCAGGTGGCACTCAAGACCTATATTTCAAATCCAAGGACCTAATCCCTAGCTGCGTACACATAGTAGACGGAAACGCGCAGATTCAATGTGTTAGCGTGGCACTGAATTCTGTGCCGTTCCTCGATTTTTTTTTAAATTTTCCAGTACACTTGTCTAAATCAGTGGAAATAAAGCGGTAGAGGGAATCCCCAAAAATAGAAGAAATCGTGAATTTTCAGGGCCGTGTGTCGGCAATTGGTGGTCATGCGTCTGCCGTTACCATGGAGTACAGCGATGTTGACAAATCTACTGGCATGCTCTCCGATCTAGACTTATCTCAAGAGATAGCAACGTCATTGCCAGTGTACAAAGCTGAAGTTACATTTCAGGAATGCGAGCTTATTCAGGAAGAAGTTCTTTTTTTCAAAGTTGTTCAAAACAAAGGTACTGATTGTCAAAATCGACAGGGCAATGGTGGTAACAAAAGACTTCACCTTTGTCCTCGGTTGTAGAGAAAAGCTTGTTCCCTCGTGCTCATACAGTGAACATGGTTTGGGACGCCAGCTGAAACTCACGAACTTGTAGATGGTATTAACTTTTCTCAGTTGTGTTGATTACCTGAAGTTAAGCACGGGCTATCATAGCAGCTTATTCCCTTTGATTTCGACCGCAACATCAGCCTTGAAGATCCGGGACGTATGGAGAAGCACTTTCGGGCTGTTCCTGAAAGACGTATGCCCACCATGCAAGAACACAACGAAAAATCGGCGAGCTCGGTAGAAGAAAAAAAGAACTATGGAAATCCAACGAAGCTTCAACGAAACTTGCGCTCAACTAAATATCTAAGAAAGGCAGGTAATAGGGTCATAGTTTTGGAGAAACAGTGAAAAGCGGCATTCAAAAAATGAAAACACAGCTTTTAAAAGGTTCTAAAAGCCAAGTTGACCAACTAATGTCCAGCCTTCTTCCGGCACAACAACAGAGGCTGCTGAGCGACACCTCTTTGAACCCGAATTTCGAAGGTATTCCCTTGACAATTTATTAGCTTAAGGCTTGACGATGTCGGGAGAGGCAGTATGTTCACCCTTGACATCAACCTACAAGCAGCAGCAGGGCTCGAAATCTTAAGGCGCAGGCAAGTAAGTAATCAGTTACTCGGTTTCGTGGCTGATTACTTACTAGCAAGAAGTGAGCGGCTTGAAGTGTTCCGTGCGAGACGCAGCCGATGCCGAGAGCCAAAAGCAGACGCCGCGGCTCAGCCATGTCACTCCTCCGTCGCTGATTGGCTACACCACTCTCCAGCAACTCTCGGACCCACTATTCGAACGGCAAAAAATGGCAGACGCGCACTACAGTGTCTAGAAAAAATACTGCCTAGCACGGACGAAGGAAAGGTAAGGAGAAGGCATGCCCAGCCGGCGCAGGGCGTAAAAAATGTGGTGGAAATTACGTCTCGTGCGGCCATATTCACTGGGCACAAAGGCGGCGTTTTGTTATTGTTCATGTAGTGCAGTGCGGCACCGTTCAAGTGTTCCAGCGGCGATTTGCGCGTTTTCATGGGCCGCGAACCTAACCGTGGCGTTCTGCAGGAGTTCGACAGCATCCATTCTTTGTGCCGCATTATTATCTACGCGATTTTCCTCCGGTGATGGTTGTAACCAGGTCTCTGAACTAGAAACCACAGAACGAGTGCGCGTATACGTACTCCGAATTCGCAGCGTCCGTCAAACTTATACTGAAAATCAATCATAGAAGATAATGACTGTGCGCAAGAATTCGTTCAATGAATGCCTTGCAGGTTAGTGGCAGTTATGCGGTGTTGCTTCTTATGACAACGGACGATGCATTTGCGGTCCACAGGCCCTTATTAAGACTGTAATCTAATCTTGCTTTTCGTGTTCCTGTACAGTTACCACAGTCTTCTGCGCATTAAAGTTCCTGTTCTGCTTCGCTTAACATGCTCCCTCTTCGTAATATTGTCTCGCTCTCCGCAATGTTGTCTGTATTGTAGCAAAACTCGTTAAAATGTGTACACGCACCTGCACAAGGTAACTAGGTGTACCTCACTAGATGCGCGTGCTTGTGCATTCAGAAGCTGAGAAAGTTGTTGGAACGATGTTGACCAAGTGATGTTGACCTTTTCTCACGCATTCCTTCGGCTAACTTTCCCCCCTTTCGCCCTAACGCGTTCCTGGTCTCCGTTCTGCGTAGCTACTAGTGCGCGTGAATCACGCTGGAGACGTGTTCCCACGCACTTTCGGGTGGTCTTTGCTGCTTTCATCCTAATGAAATCATGGCCTTTGGGATATCCGTAGGAACCAGTGCGCGTCGGACAAAAGAGGGGCGAAAACAAAGAGGCCGGCGCAAACTCAACGGGCTGCCGCGCACACAAGCTCCACCGACTTTACTGGCATAATTACGAACCTCAGGGTTTATTGCAGGGAAGACATTTTTTCCTTTTTTTGTCGTTATGTCTAGCCCACAGCCTGACCGAAAATTTCGTAAAGCCTAAAGAGGAGCGCAAAAGGGGTGAAAAAGTGATCTGAAAGAAGCTGTACAAATTTCGGTGCCTGGTTCGTCGCGCGGCAATGTCCGAAATATCATCTTTATTTTCACAAAGAACACATCAAATAAAAAAAAGCTTAACATGCAACTTGCCGTGTTTATTGAAAACGCCAGCAGTGCAAGAGTACAACAGCCATACGCGGAGATTTCGTCAACCGTATCGCGGCAAGACAGCGTGTTGAAATCCGTTCCGTTGGTTTCGGATAGCACCGGCGCACGTGGCACGTCGGCCGCGTGCTTTTTGAGACAGAGAGGGAGTAGCGCCTTCTACTTCGCATTCATCTGTAAACCAGCGAGGGGAATTTGCCTAGTCAATATGGCCGACTTCCGGCTTCATCGCGGCTTCACAACGAGTGACGTCAGGGCCTCTCCTTACTTTCCTTTCTCCGTGCTGCCTAGTGTGCTGAGCGCAGGCGAGGAGATGGCTGCGTCGCTGATGACTGCCGATGGCACCCGCTTGGCGCGCTGCGGCGCGAGTGGGTGCATCTGCGTTCAATCCGCGCACTCCGCAAGCGCTGCGAAGCTTTCAGTAGGGCGAGTCGCGCAAGGCCAGCTTTCAATTTTTCCGTATTTTCGGAGAGTTCTTTAAAAAACGCTTTATTGTACAAAACCTACGTGACTGCTTTCACAGTACTCGTATTTAGCAATATCAAATGAAGATAATGTCGTAACATACAGCTCATTGTTGGCTGCCGTCCACAAAACACACACACACGCACACACACACGTACACACACGCGCGCCCACACACACACGCACACACATACACGCGCATACACACACACGCGCACACAGACACACGCACACACACACGCACACGTAAACATTTCTTAGGTACAACATGTATTGGGTAATTTGCAAACACTGTAGGGACAACATCGGGCTTCAGGCGCGGCTTCTCTCGGGCGATTTCATTCACGACTACGTCCACCGTAATCTGCTAAGATCGATGAAGTCACTCTCAAAATGTCGTTCGCAAACGACGGCCTTCGGCGTCAGCCTTCTGTCTGCCCCCTTGATCCTGCTTTCCCATTCTGCAAGCCGTGCTGGGTCCGTCGGTGCGGTGAACAAAGATATTATTTTCTTGTTCGACCGATAACCGCTTCGACACAGAGGCACAAAACATGTCCCTCCTTTGCATTGCCCCTTAGTGTTTAACATCTCAGTATGTTGCTGCTCACATCTGGCAAAATCGAACTTCACAATACGACAGATAAACAGCTGTAAAACACTTATTTTACTCGCAGCGAGGCTCTAGCAGCAAAGGGACGAGAAAAATTCTTCGCACAATCAGGCGCCCACTCGACTCGCAGCGCCATTTGCGGCAACTGAGTGCAGTCATCACTTCTGGGACCACCCTCCCTCGTACAAAATGCGAGCCCTGAGCACACTAGGTAGTATTTTTCTAGACACTGCACGCGCACGAATTACACAACCGCGCATGGCTGCCTCACAACGTCAAACGGCGAGACATGCTTGCCGCTAGCGTGAACGGGCCCTTACGCAGGCTAGTCAAAGAACTGATTAGCATCCTAAAGACACGTTTAAAGGGCCCCTGAAACGGTTTTTCCACATTCCGTTTTTGATTAGACCCATTTTGGAGGAAATGATTTGCACCACAGTTCAATAAAAACACTCATTATTAACGGAGCTACGAGTACAAAAAAGTACCCTCCACCTACACTGCGCCTGTCACCCTCAACTCTTCCTTCGAGCGCTCGGAGCTAAGCTCCACTTTCACGGCACCTGCGTCACGATGTGGCGTGAGACCACATGTGCGTAAATCCCGCTGCCGATCCGGTACCGGCCGTCTGTGCTGCGCGTTCCACAGTTTACCAGATCAGCTGAAAACGATGACGTAAGTAGAGAAGAGCATGCCACTTGGTTTTGGGCGGTTCAAAACGCGTTTGGCCGAGTCAGAGCGAGAATCTGCAGCGATCTGGAGCGATTCGCAGCTTTAAAGCGTTGTAATAAATTACACAGCTTATACAGAGAGCTCAAGTCGGTCTCTAAATTATACTTGAGACTTCATCCAGCGGCTCGAAGTGTTTGTAAAAAATCGTCAAAACCACTTCACGGTCCTTTTAAGAACCCAGACGATGATATTTCGCTGAAAATTGAAGGACAGATTGTAAATCTCGAAGTGTGTTCGGTTAACGCCAGTGCCAATTGAGACAGGGTCCGTCGGAATGGGACGCGATGCACACGTCTATTGTATTGTATGATTTGTCGAGCTGGGCAGAATGAAGTTACGCTGGTAAAGTGCGAACGCACAGAGTGAAAGGAGACCGGCGTCCGCTGGCGCGCCTCGGCAGCCACCTGACAACGTGGGACGAAGAGATCTACGTATGGACAAGAGCATCCAAATATGAAGGCTTTCAAACTAATAACACAGAATACCAGCTGCAAAACACTTTCAGGACCCACTCTCGCTATTCGAGTCTCCCTTGAATGATAGAAATGAGTGCCCATCTTTAGGTGGCATATTTTCGAAAGCGGTAATTCTACGTGTAGCAAGTATGTAGATCCCATTAGTGAAGATATGAATCACAATCGAAGCACATGTGAAGCGCATAAAATGCTGAACAGTCACGCTTGCAAAGGAGGATGTGTTGCAAGCATTCTAGTGTGTTTTTAGGCACAATATAAAAAAATGCAGAGTAGAACATTACCTATGACGGCTTTATCGAATTTTCTCAAACCAATAAAAAAAGGACTTTTGTGGGACATGAAGTAAGTTGACATGGACCACTGTACACAACAGAAAAATTCAAATTTTGCAAAATTTTGATGCCGAACACGCGTGTTCAGGTGATTGTTTTTTGAGGCTATTCGAGATAAATCCGAGCGATTTTAGACACGTGAGGCACTGTTGTTATTCGTTCTCAAGCTGTCGTATTGGGCAAAGATATGGCCTCATCAAGTGTCAGGCCTCCGGGACGGCTTTATGCCATCCTATAGGAGAATTATAAGTACCCTAATCGCTCACCACATTTTCTAAACACAGGCAGAGTTAGTGCCCCCTTGCCTGCCGGCGCTGAAGGGTGCTGTGACAGCGTACTGCTCTCCACAGAGGAGTATATCTTACTCTAAGCAGTCGAACATTGTTTTGTAAACGCAACAGTGACGCCAGCCTAAAGATCTATCCCAAAACCTAGAAATTTTCTAGCAGCTTCAGGAGTTTGGCGTCCTTCTTGTTAAATCTAGGGAGTTTGGTAAGGCTCTGTATATGTCAGATTACTCGGGCCGATTAACGGCAATACTTAGTAATCGCGCGTTTCGAACTAGAAAGCGTATAAAAGACGATAATTTTGGCTATCCCATTATTTTACTGTTTAAGAGTATCGGTGTTCTGCTGAACCGACTGAAAGGTATAAGATTTTGTAACGTGGGATTACTAGATTCTGAGTACGGGGAGAATTTAAACTCTGTATTCGTGAAGGCTAAGCATGCACGCGAATAAAACCCTCATTGATTGCTGCTCTGTGAAACAAGGAAATTTTCGTGTTTAGTGCTTATAAACACACGCCAAATTTAAGCTTAGTGTATGTCTTTGCTCGAGTGATGTATCCATGTGAAATAACTTGACCAGGAGGCTTACGGAGGATAATAACAAAAATAGAACTGCAGATCAGGTAAAGTGCTACGGGTTCAATATTGTGAAAACAGGGTGACGAATAAAGACAACAAGACCGTTCGCGTGTGTTGATCTTTCCATCGTGCCCATTACATGAGAGCAAAAAGTGACAAAATTATCTGGATAAACGGGGACATATTCAAAATGTGCATGAAAGGCGGAGCCGTCAGCCTTTTAAAGAGGGCGCACGGACACCTACTCAAAATCATGTGGCAGACATAACAAACGCGGAAGCTATAAAAAAAGGCAGCTGCATCTCCCTGCGGGGGAAACCTCAAATAAGTGCGTTGCAGAGTTGAGGGGGGGGAAATCGCGTGAATGTTGCGTAATTGGGTGTGGTTTGGGAATGCTTCATTGTTATTTCGTCGTTTATATTCTTATTTATTGCATAAAGATTCACTGGGAAGTCCCGCCTGCGGTTCTTACCTTGGGACCTCCCAGTGAATCTGTACCCATGCCTTTTTCCATGTTCACACTTGATGAATAAAGGCGCGTTTTCACAGCGACAAAGAAGAAGCGTTGCCTTCAGCGAGTGCGGGGACGCTTATGTTGCGTTGTGCCTTACTAGTAATTAAAGGTACTGTTACCTTGATCGCATCTACACGGGTCAAGGAAAGCGTCAATTCAAGCGAAAGCCAAGTAAAGACGCCTTTTACTTAATTCTGAAGGCACGATTACAGTGGCTAGAATAGGGAAGTTTGCTGAGCGGCAAGCGCGTACGGAGCGCACTGAAGCCTCTGAGGAGGAGCCGCGTGGGGGCGCGCGCAGTCGTTTATACGTTGTTCGCGCTTTTCCGACAGGTTGGTCGGGCGCGTTCGTCCTCGTTTTTTTTATTCCGTGGCAGTCTCACACCAATGCTTCTGTATGCACTCTCATGGCGCGAAAATAAAGTCATTGTTTCGTCCCGGGGTGCACTACAGGCTACAAGTCAGGTTGTTCGGCGTTAGTAAGAACAAAGCTCTGCGCAGTGGCGGAGAGTGATCCCGCGCGCTGACAAGGCGCTTCAAGAAAACTTGGCCGTGTGCAAGCTCCACTTCGATGAGAGGTATGTACATCTACCGGCTCTTCGAGCTCACTGTGAACGGCGAAATGGTCCGCATAGAAAGGGGTAGGCCCATAGGCGTGCTTGTCGTTCAGGGGGTGGGGGGGGGGAGAAGGTTCGTTGCAGTGCGGCCCTCTCTATTAATTCAGTGTATGAGGCAGACTTTGCACCCCCCCTTTCGATGACTTAAAGAGGGCCCCGCTGCCTAGTCAATGTATAGAGCAGATTTAGCGTCCCCCTCACAGGTGACTAGGGGGGGGGGGCGCTCCCCCCCTTTGCCTCCCTTGTGCGGGCGCCTACAGGTAGGCTTTTCGGTGAAGCTCTTCGTATTTGTAGACGCCCTTGAAATTCCTTTTTCAAAGTCATTTTGCTACAACGAGCTTCACAGTGACAGAGTGAAAGAGCCTGTTTTCTGATTAAAAAACGAAAACAAAACAAAAATGTCACACTGGGCGGCGCGCATGGTTCGAGCCTCACCAATCAAGTGAACACGTTTTTTTTCTGCTCAACCATTTGCATCTTTACACAAAGGCACTCCACCAGGAGCGAATCTTCCCGTGAAAAGAAGTACCTGAAGCCAAGGCGCGTTATCTGCTCTCAGTCCAAAGGAAACAATGTTCTGTGGGGTGCTTGTGAATTATAAAGCTTTTTTTCTTGGGGATAAAAAAAAGACGCGTAACCAATTATCAAGTATGCATTGTTGTAAACAGATAGTGAGTCACTACTCGGAAATGCCTTGTATGACCAGTGTGCAGAAAATAAAAGGTTTTCATTAAGATACCACTCAGGATTCTCGTCCCTGAAACGATGGTTCACCGTAGAAGGTGTTGCAAACAGTGGCTCACAACCTAGTCCATCGTTCCCCTCTTCTACCATTTCACACCAATAAAATGTTTCAGTGCCGTAACGCGCTCACTTTCGGCACCCTGTCGATATTTCAGTTCAGTCGTGCATCCGCGTAGGCATCCAGTGATTCCAGAAGCTTATTAGCATATTTTCTCGGTTGCAATTTGAAACCATGCACGAGCAAAACAATATATTTTATATGTTTCGCGTTGCCCGCGCACGTGGTTGATTCCCGTCTCATACATGCGCAGCGCATCGCCAGCTTGGACAAACGTGTTGGGCAAAAAATGCTGTGCAAACGTGTGCCAGCGACATCTGGCGGTTTCCTCCCAAGGCGTTACGCGCTAGCCGGCGCGCTCATCACACTTCCCTATTCTAGCCACTGTAGGCACGATCCAGTGCCTCGTATACGCGGTGGCCCGGTGAAGCTTGAGCAGCGTGAGCAGTTGGTGTTTACTAGCAGACTCTGCGATGGTCAGCCTTGCCAGGCGAGAGAGGGAAGTGGAAGTTGGCACGAGACGCGAGAATGCGGCACGAGACGTGAGCATGCGGACGAGACGCGAGGAAGCGCAGTCGGTCAGCGTTTTTAGATATGGCCATATGGGTAAGCGCGCGTGGTCGCAGCAGCGAGGAGCGACTCCCTGCCGTTTCCCGCGCAATGGCGGCGCTGCTCTCGCTTTGGGATTGGCGAAGGAGCGTCGTCTGCTGCCTCTGAATGTGAAACAGTGGGAAATTCGTTTCCGAATACGCGGATTGTCGCTAAAGCAGCTCAATGCTCAGTGGTGGGGCCAGCGGATGGCGCACCGGGTCTGAGCCGTTCTACTCCCCTCCCCACCCCAAAAAATTTTTCTGCTATTGTTTACACAGCAAAAAGTGACACTACCATATTTTTCTGTGAGGCACACTCTTTTGATCAAAATTGTGCTCCGACCCCCCGAAAAAAAATTCTGCCTACACCTCTGCAATAAGTACGGCTCATCTGCGCCTTCCTGGTGTGAGGAATTTTGAATAGCAAATTCGTTGTAATTACACATCGTATTCATTGCATGTAAGATTAAAGTTAGAAATGGCTGTGCGTTTTTTGAACCGCTAATAAAAATAGATAAAGCACACGTGCAGCCTTGTGCAATAAGGGCCACAATCCTGCTGTTCTTTATATCAGTGAGCTTTCAAGCCTCACAGCTGGCACAGACACAGCTGACATGGATGGTATAATTTTTATGTGAAGATGCATTTCATACACAAACACCTTCGATTGTGGCTGAAATTATCTGAGGACGTAGGAGGAGGGGTTTCAAAGTGATGGAAGAATGTTTAAGAAAAAACAGCACGCAGTGCAATAGATGAAATACTGCCAGCTTTTAAATGACTTTTGTTTGGAAACTTTCTTTCGCAATTTCTATTTCACACGTGACACGACTATCACGCTTGCTTGAGTAAATTAGCAGCAGGGTAGTTAACATGCCAACCGCTTGTCGAAGTAGCCATGCCTCTGATTAAAATATTTGCGATCGGCGTCACTTCTTTAAACTCCAAATAATCGTACAGTTCTCAAGGCCTGCACAGCTTCTATGGCACGAGAAGCCTTCTAGGTGACATTCAAGACCTATATTTCAAATCCGAGGACCTAATCCCTTGCTGCGTGCACATAGTAGACGGAAACGTCCATATTCAATGTGGTAGGTTAGCACTCAAGCCCTGTGCCGTTTCTCGAATTTTTTAAAATATTCAAGCACCCTTGTCTAAACAGTGGCATTAAAGCGGAAGAGGGAAGCCCCAAAACTAGAAAAAACTGTGAATTTTCAGGGTCGTGTGTCGGCAATGGGTGGTGATATGTCTGACGTTAGCATGGAGTATAGCGATGTTGACGAGTCTACTGGCGTCCTCTCCGATCTAGAGTTATCTCTATAGGTAGGAACTTCGTTGCCTGCAGTACAAAACCGTACTTACAATCCAGGAATGTCGAGCTTATCCAGGAAGAAGTTCTTTTGTTTCAAAGTTGTTCAAAACAAAGGTACTGATTTTCGAAATCCACAGGGCAAAGGTGGTAACAAAAGACTTCACCATTGTCCTCTCTTGTAGAGAGAAGCTTGTTCCCTCGTGCTCATACAGCGAACATGGTTTGGCAAGCCAGCTGAAACTTACGAGCTTGCAGATGGTATCAACTTTTCTCAGTTGTGTTGATTACCTGAAGATAAGCACGGGCTATCATAGCAGCTTATTCCCTTTGATTTCGACCGCAACATCAGCCTTGAAGATCCGGGACGTGTGGAGAAGCACTTAGGGGCTATTCCTGAAAAACGTATGCCCACCATGCAAGAACACAACGAAAAATCGGCGAGCTCGGTAGAAGAAAAAAAGGAAAATATAGAAAACCAACGAAGCTTCAATAAAACTCACGCTCAACTACTAAAAAACTAAGAAAGGCGGTTATTAGGGTCACAGTTTTAGAGAAAAATTGAAAAACGACATTCGAAAAAATGAAAACACAGATTTTAAAAAGTACTACAAGCCAAGTGGACTAACTAATGGCTGGCCTTCCTCCAGCACAACAACCGAGGCTGCTGAGCGAAACCTCTTTGAACTCGAATTTTGAAGACATTCCCTTGACAATTTATTTGTTTGAGGCGTGACGATGTCGGCAGAGGCAGTATGTTCACCCTTGACATCAACCTATAGGCAGCAGCAGGGCTCGGAATTTTAAGGAGCAGGCAAGTAAGTAATGAGCTACTCAGTTTCGTAGTGCGACCATCTGGATGACTTCGCTTTGAAGGTTTAAGCGCAGCACTGAGAGTGAATTTGAAGAAAAAAAACTTCTCCCTGAATAAGCTCGGCATTCCAGGATTGAAACATGTTTGCTCTTGTAATGGAGGGAACCAAGTTGCTACCTATGAACACGACTAAGGATCAGAGGGGACGCCAGTAGCTTCGTCAATGCAGCTTTTCTCTACGTTAACGTTGGACACATCACCACCACTTGCCAAAGCACGACCCTCGAAATTCGTGGTTTCTTTAAATTTCGTTCAGTTGCTTTGGAGCTTTAATGCTGCTGGTTTAGGCAAGTGTGCAGGAATATTTGGCGAAATTCGAGGAAATGCGCCATACTTAGGTGTCCACCTATAGACCACATGGAAGTGTCACGTTTCCCTTTACGATGTGCTCGTAGCAAGTGATTAGGTGATAGGATTCGAAGTGTAGGTCGGAAACGTCGGTCTTCCCTGTCACCAGGAAGGCTTTTCGTGGATTAGCAGCTGTTCAGGCCCCGAGAGCTTGAAGGTAATTTTGAGGGTTTGAAGAAGTGCAGCCGATCACAAGTGTTTTTCTGAGAGGATACTTCGACAACCCGGCGCACCGCAGGTCGGCATGTTTGATTGACACGACAATCAAGCATGCTTGATTGTCGTGTAACATGTTATGTACTATTTGTGATGACCGAAAGGTAACCTTCCCTTCAAGCTCCCGCCCCTATGGTCTGAACAAGCAAAAAAAAAATCGACGCTGCCGCAGGAAGCCGGCGGTGACGGTGGCTTGATCTCAACGCTATGCAAGCACTGCTCCTCGAGGCAGATACAAGTTGGTGCTGCCTCCGGAGCGAGCTTTTCCAACTGGCAGTATCTAAAAAACGTTGGTGTGTGGACGATGTGACCGCAGACACGGAATCTTGTGACTAAAGCCCGAAACGTATGCAGCGTTTTCGCCAGCGTTTTCTAAGTGTCGATTCTCTCGGTGTCATCGCGTCAACGCCACCAGAGAGGGTGGAACCATATGAGGAGCGCCAAGGCCACTGTCAACTCAGCGCCGCACTGTGTAATTAGACAGATACATTGTGGAATCTCCTTAAGTGTTATATCACAACATAGGCGATCCTGTAGCACACGGCAATAAAAAACTCGAAGCGTACTGGACACAACTACGTTTTAATAGCGACAGAGAATCTGAAGAACAAGAACACGTGCGTAGTGGGTCAACCATTGGCTTCCTCTTTTTTCCTAGGTCGCAACATCTTCCGGTGCCTCAGTTGGGGTAGCACCAATATTTGTGTAGTGTATCGTCTGCCTGGGTCTTTTCAAAACTTTTTCGTTACCCAGACATAATAGGCAAGTGCGAACGATTCCGTCATTGCCGGGGTAATTTTCTTCGATTCTTGCCAGAGGTCACATAAACTTCGTTTTGCTAGGTGTGTCAACAATCATGATATCTCCAACTGCCAGATTGCGGAAGGAAGATCTAGGAGAACGATGCGCCGATGATAGAGCGAGGAGGTACTCGTGCTTCCACCGTCTCCAGAAATTATCCAATAGATTTCGGGTGTGTTGTTGTAAACTGCGTGAATATTCCTTAGCACTGCTATGTTTCCCCGAATCATCTGTTCAGTAAGCACCGGAAAGGTGGTAAATTGCTGGCCTATAAGGAAATGTGCTGGTGTAATCACCGATGGCTCACTGGCTTCGACCAAGGCGCGAGTAAGTAAGTGGTCGGGAATTAACCACAGCCTTGACCTCGGTAAGTAGCGTACCAAGTTCTTCCGCAGTAAGGTTGTTTTGTCCGAAGACTCTCCGCAGGGATGACTTTTGTCCACCACTGTTAGGTAGAACTGGCTCGTTTGAGTCGAATATGTCCGGCAGCTATTGAGAACTTTTTGTGTATTTTCTGAGTGGCATTCCAGCGTCAGTTATTATTTATTTTTCGGTAGCGTATAGCTCTACAGCTGCCTGTAAATTATCTGCCCTAAAAAGTAAATCGTCTACATAGAATGACTTGGCCAGTAGTTGAAGCACTCTCTGCTGCTTGTTGTCTACACATGTTTTGAGGTGATGCTGAATGGTCGCTGTTAGCATGAATGAACTGGACGTCGATCTGAAGGGTACTCTCGTCATTCGCCCGACCTGTATGTCTTCTCTGAATGGTAACGTTGGCTACTCAACAAAGCACAAGAACCTAAATACACTGTAAGCAAAAGTTAGCCGAGATGGGAGTTTCTCCAGCACATGAGCCCACAAAACTCCCCTGCCCCAATTATTTACTCCCTGGTAGGGAGTGAATTCGGCACATGTCGTCGTAAAACGCCCCCTGCTTAATCTCAGAGTTTATGAACGACATGACCTTGTTAAACTCCCCAGGTAGTTTCAGGTCACGTGGTTACAAACTCTCTATAGGAGCTTTAAAAACTCTCTTTGGGCGTGACGTGTGTGTGTGTGTGTGTGTGTGTGTGTGTGTGTGTGTGAGTGTGCGTGTGTGTGTACGGGCATATGTTTGCACGTCGGTGTGAAACACATGTGCTTTGTGTGGCTAACCGTGTGAGAATCTGTCAACAGGCAACGAAATTATATGTGCAGCGAAGAATAGCAACGACCGGTTGGTATTTACTGTGAACATTTCAATATATTTCGCACCGTTAACCACGCTGCACATCGGTCTGATTCCCCAACGAAACGCCGTGAATGCCGCGCTTCAAAGGGCCGAGTAACAAAAAACTTCGAAGAATAAATTAATGGTAGCAAAAGTAAGCTGTTACGATCTTCAGCGGCTGCTCCTGGAGTTTCACCGTCAAAAACTTCGAAGTGGTCTGAAGTAGGCTTCGCTCGACTACGACAGGCTGGCCGGCAATTGGTCGAGAGTTGCGCCGGCGACGCGCTTGCGCCGTCTCTGCCGATAGTGGCTTCTCGGAGTGTCACCAGTATTTCACCGGCTGTAACATTTAAGTGGTAAGAAGGCCTCGCCATGCCGTCGGTATCAAGACGGCATCGTATCGAGCTCACACTGCGCGCCGGCCACCGCGGCAAGCGCTACGAGCTAGCACCGACCAACGGCGAGGCAAATAATGTGTTTCACAAAAAATGAAGCCTGCTAGGATGTATAACAGCCTTCTGCGCCTTGCGACCGCAGCTGTCAATGACTAACTACAAGGCGTGCGCCGAACGAGGTGGAGTACGATCGTCAGCGATTGCACCGTAAAACTTCGAAGCGGTTGGAAGTAGGCTTCGCTCGACCACGGCAAGCTGGTCAGCAACCGGTGTGAGAGTTGCGCCGGTGACGCGCTCGCCCCGTCTACGCCGAAGGTGAGTTCTCGGAGTGTCGCCGGTATTTCACCGGCTGCAACATCTAAGTGGTAGGAAGGCCTCGCTATGGCGTCGGTATCAAGCCGGCATCGTATCGAGCTCGCACTGCGCACCGGCCGCCGTGGCGAGCTCTGCGAGCTATACATGCAATGCATGCAAGCAACGGGAACAGCGACTGCGAACCGTCTCATTCGTTTAAGTCTATCGCTCCGTAGCTTAAACTGCGTGGATAGCGGAAACCTATTTCTGTGCATCGGAAAAACAACGATACGTAAACTGCACATCAGCAAGCATTTTGTGATCGCCAGCTGTCATTCATCGAATCACCGTGCCGTACTCGTGAGTGAGGCCTAGTCGTCGAACGCAGTAGCGGCGGTCTACCTCGGTTCATCGCTAGAGATGCTGAATGTGCCTCGTTAATGTGTTTATTCAAGGCCGCGCGCACTTTGTGCATGATTCAGTGCATTTTACGGGTCCACAAACAGTACTGCTAATACAAATTCAGCCCGTACGACAGAGCATCAACTGATAAAGCTTTTTCGCTATAGTAGAAAAATATTGAATATTAGGCAGGCTTATGATAAAAGACATGTGTGTTGAAGTACTTACATCAGACCACCGCAAGTTCATACTTACGCCACGCGTATTTATTGCCTAATTATTAGCAAAAGAAGGCTTTCACCAGGGCTACATGGGAAGGCAGAATGTGGTGCCTATATACACCCGGTGACTATGCGGTAGGTGTGTACTGCGTGTGGCAAGCTGAGGTGAGTGCGAGTGTTGTGGTACTACGTGAACGTTGTGAGAATGTTTGTGTACTGTAATCATTGTTGTGCGCATTGAATGGCATGTAATGAAAGTTACGCTTGCGAATAGTACAGCTGCTGATGTAATTTTTTTTCTCGGTCGATGCAAAAAATTTACTCCCATACTGACCTGAAAAAGTTCCCCAATGGATGTAAATAACCCCCCCCCCCCCCTGGCACCATGGAAAAACCCCCTACTGATGGGGAGTAAATTTTTTACTCCCTCCGGACGCTGTTTATAAAACTCCCATCGGGGCGTGCGCTAGAGGACAAGGTCATTTACTCTCATCTCGGCTTTTGTCTGTTTACAGTGTAGATCTCGGTCTTCTGCCCTAACATCCACCTGCACGAACGCTTTTTCTATGTCTGTCATCATTGGGACCTTGTACCAGTGAAATCGCATAAGGATTTGTAGTAGCTGAGGATTCAAGTTCAGACTGGTTTGTGGGCAATCATTCAGTGAATTATGGTATCTTGCGTGCGATGAGGCATCGAATACCACCCTCAGCTTCGTAGTGAGTGGTTCTTCACGGATAACTTCTCGGTGCGGCATGTAGTATGTACGCTCCTTCTTGGGTTTTCTTTTGGAGACTACTTCTGCGTGGCCGGAGTCAATATATTGTCGGATGGCATGATCCTACCGCTACAGAGGCCCCTTTTAGGTGAAAGTCTACGTACAAGTCTCTGAAGGCGGTTACGTGCTACAAGGTAATTGTCTTCGATTATCTGTATGTCAGGATCCGTACACGGCACCGTGACTTCGTACCCTCGATCTTTCTTGGTAATATTTTTTATGAATCTCGACAATGCACTTAAAGAAGTGAGTTGCTGTTCCTCTGGGGAGATGCCCAAAAGGACTGAAGATCATCGTCCTCCTCTTGCGTATGTGTATCTGTCCTTAATACGCATACTATAACACTAGATGGGCTGTGAACAAAGCTCCGTTTCTTCACGGGTCCTTGCAACGTCAATCCCATTATGGTGTTAATAGCCATCAGTCGTTCAATTTCTTGGCTTCTAATAACTTCACCTGTTATAATTTCCATATTAGATCTGATCCAATAAGCAAGCTTATTTCAAGCTCAATGTGCGCCATTGGGATAGCAAGCTCGTCCGCTAATGCCATCTTGAGTGCACGTAGGTTCTTGCTAAACGAACAGTCAGTATACTTTACTGCGACTTCTTGACAAATATCCGGTATAGTGATAGCTTCTCTAATCTGTTCTTATTCGCCAAATTGACTTCTCTCGTGAAATTCCACTATTTTACTTCGCCGTGGTTGGCAAGGTACTTCAGACGCAAATGTATTTGTGATGAGTGAAGAAAACGACGACAACAACGGAGGTGCGGGGCCAGGTGCGTGCGGTTTTGAGCCAGTGGTGAGCATGAGGTCAGCCAATCAGCTGATGACCTGTGGTGGCCCATAGAGATGGCGTGCCACAATTGGGCCACGGGTGACCATTACGCGGCGGTAAGCTTTGTGGCTAGGGACGAGCCGAAGCAACGGCAGACGGAAGACAGCGGGCCGAAGCGTCGGACGCAGGCGATCCAGGTTGCGGCCAGGGAACGCGGCCGTCCACGCTGCTGCGTCCAACCACCAGCTGTGGTGGCATTGCCGGCACGAGTACTGCATCTTGGGGCGCGGCCTGGCCTGCTGTTCTCTTCCTTGCCGAGGGCATCGTGGATCTCGGCGAGGCGTCTCCGTGGTCAGCCGTTCGGCACAGCGATGAACGTGGCCTGGCTAATGGTCACGGTTGCGCCGAGCATCGCGTCTCGACGGAAGCTGTTCGCTGGACGGGCTGGCCATTTACACGCATGGAGCATCGAGTCTCCGATGCGGGTTGACTGCTTCGTAGTCGTATCCACGCCCCCACTCCACCAAGCGTCACCGTCACCATAGCATCACACATCGAGACGCACCCCGCTCCCGATCGCCTGTCACCGCCTCCTGCCCTGCACCTCGGCATTCGTCGGGCCCCCTATCTCATCGTGAGGTTATGGAACTTTCCGCCTTGAACTGGCGTTCTATAGTTTTCTCATTCGATCAGACAGTTTTGTTACTTATTCGCCTTCGTGGTTTTTCTGGTTGTATGTTCTATTTTATCTTTCGTGCTCTGCCATAAACGTCGTGTGTGTTGTTACCGCGTCGTCTCAAAGTCCATTTTTCCTCGCACAACATGCAAAACAAGCATTGACGAACCTTGGCACCGATAAAGAATATTTTTCATTACAATAAAGTGTGGGCTTTATCATGCGCACACTTTCCGCCTTTCAGGCTGTGAACATTCTCTATCCTCATGCTTAGAAAAGTTGTTGAAGAGGAACAACTTTCTAAAATGGGGGGTAAAATGTCACGTGTAAATATCGCACAAACGTCGACGTGGACCACCGAGCACTGAGGGACAAAGAAGAAGAGCGCGGTGGCACGGGTGGCACGAGGCGCACTCGCAGTGTTCGCACCAAGGCGTGCAATTCTGAGCTCGGACGAGCGAGACGTCCTGCCGGGTGAGACGCGGGCGTGTGTACGGAGGACCATGGAGCCGGGCGAGGTTCAGGGTGGCCGAGGATTCAGATGCTAGGGGAGTTGCTGGCTGAATCGAGGATCGCCGAGCGGTGCCGAGCCGTACCGAGCGACGCGCCAGACTCGGACGTGGGCCGCGAGCTCACGAGCTGTGCACCCGAGGGTACCTGGTTGTGCCCTGGCCAAGGCGAGGAACGCCGGTGAGTGAGCTGCCGCACCACAGCTGTAGCGAGCAGCATTTCAGCACGGCGCAGACGGTGATGTGCTGGCCAGAACCCGCACGTGGAACCGCTACGCCCGGGTGGGAATCAAAAGCTCGGAAACAAGGTCCGAGGTCGCGCTGGTCCAGGCATCTCCTAGACGACGCCACCGCTGCTCGAGAGTAGTGAGTCTACAGGACTCTTCTTCCTCATTTGCCGTGGTGGTCGTCCCGACGGCGTTCACATCACTGACTTTTCATAGCCTTTCTTTTCTATATCAACGTTTGAACTAGTCTCCCTGTCTGTTTCCTGCGCCGCTGCACGGTAGTGGAAGGGCTCGAACCGTCCTAAACATCACAATATTCATTGCCAGCTTTGTTTCGCCGATTACTTTTAGCTGCAAACGCACAGCGAGTTCTTCCTTCATAAATCTTCGCTGGCTGCCGCTGTCTAATATTCCTCTTATGCAGAAAGCCTTATTATCTTCTCCCGCTCAACGACGGAAGGTTTGTAGATGCACTCCTTCGTCAAGTTGGCAGCTCGTTATGGCTGTTCGTTTTTCGCCCTTATCTGACTGCGTTTCGTTAACAGATGTCGTTATAGTGCTCAATTTCTTATCCTTCTTTGCTTAGCGTTTGGGGTACACATAGTTGTTGCATGCCTTTTTTTTTGCTAAACTTGCATTCTATGCGTATTCTACAATTTTTGGCTAGGTGTTCTGGTATAGTGCATTTATAGCACCTCAAAATTTTGCCTAGTCTATCTTTTGTTCCCTTCAAGCGTTAGAGAAACGTTTCATACTTCAGTTTCATGTCTGTTGGATTAGCAGAAGAAGCACTCAACACATTTCTGCTTCTCCGTATGCGCGGTATGCAGCACAGATGCGGATGGAGCATGCATTGTAAGCGCGCTCAGACGAGTACTGTGTCCCGGATCGCTCTCGGCTTTCAATTTAGACGCGGGTAAACTGTAGCAATCTCTCGAGCTCTTGACACGATGACGCTGTTCCTTCATTTGTAGCAACCGATGTCCGGAACATGACCTCCTTTATGTGGCGCTGGCGGTGAGAAGGGATGATGGTCTGTTGCGACAGTGCTTTTAGGAGTATATCATGGAGCATCGCCGAAAGGCTGCTTGTCGGTACCCCGAGCGCGTCGAGACCTCGCATGTTCATCTGAACTTAATCGTATAGATTGCGCAGGGGTTTTACATCCGATGCCAGTCTCACGCATAGAATGTCTCTCAACGCTCGTAGATGTTGTAACTCTATTGGCCGTTTCTCTCTATATCTGTTTTTGAGTAGCTGTACAGCATTTCCTTAGCATGCGCTTGTAGCCAAAAATCTAGCGATTGCTGCAGCAGCTTCCCCTCTCAAGTAATTTCGAAGGTAATGATACTTGTCTGTCTCACTTAGTGCCGAATTTGAATGGACGGTACCATAAAACTGCTCCCAGAATGAGGTCCACTCACGTATGTTCCCGTTAAACAGCTTGGCCTCAAGTCGAGGTAGGCGAGGAGCAACGCTCACGTTGACGACGTTCACAGGAGCATGAACGGTACTTGCGGAATTTCCAGTGTCGAGGGCTCTTTGCAAGTTGTTGATGTCCTCGATTCGGCACTGAAGGCATGCTAGGATCGTGACCGCTTGATCCTCGTAGTCTGCTGCTGCGGCGTAATCATACGTGAATTCCTCCGTTGGGATGTACTTTTCCATATACTCGGATATCTTTTTGAGCTTCTCATTGCTGGATGTCAGCCGCTCCTTCAATGAGATGAGTGTCGCTCTATTGGCGCTGTCGCTTTCTAAAATAGCCGTCGCCTCCTTTATTATCTTGGTATTTGGGCGCGTGCCGATATTTTCTTCTGTTTCAAGCGATCCATTGCTGCAGTGCACTCACAAGAAGCCTTGGGCTAGCGCCCATTTGTTGACGTTGTTGGGTGCGACCACCGACGAGGCTTACCAAGCAGCAACGATTATTCTTCGAAGAAATAGTTCTTGTCGATGCTGCCGTCCGTGTCGCCGATTAGCCACAGATCCCGGGTCTTTGTCACCATATACTGTGGCTCGACATAGCCGATCCTGTAGCACATGGCAATAAAAAAAACTCAGGGCGTACTGCACACAGCTACGCTTTATGGCGACAGAGAATTCGAAGAAGAAGAACTAGTGCGTAGTAAATCAGCCCTTTGCTTCCTCCTCTTTTCTAGGTCCCAACAAGCGTCGTAACGTTTTAGTCAATAAACCAGTAATAAAAAGACTAACTTGTATTTCTGGCTTAATGTTTTTAGCATTATTTTGTGATAAAAATAGTTATAAAAATTTTGTTATAAAAGTTTGTTACAAAAATACAAGTATACTGCTACTGAAAGTTCCCAGCATCCCGATTTGCAGCAACATAACCGTTATTATCACAGGCAGTCCGGGCAGTCAGCTACTGGTCAGCTGAGTGCCGGCTGGGTAGTCTTGCAGTTTTATCTCAAGCCACATAAAAAGCACTGAGCCCAGCGCCGGTGCAGTGTCACACATTGTGTCGAAGAGAATGAACCCGACACCTCGCAAAACAGTGTGCAGTGTCCGTCAATGCAGCAACAAGAAATATTCCTGAAAATCAGTTTAAGGTACGTTTCATTTGCAGTTACGGGTGGATGGAAACAAATCACAGTGCCACAGAAAAGGTTGTTTTTTATAATTAAAGTGCCATTTGTCGCGGATAAGAACAACGAGAAACTCGCATTATGTGGTTCCTGAGCTTGAAAGTTGTTGTATAACTTTGACGCCATGTATTCAGCCAATACACCCAGGCCTGCCAGTCCTACCAATAAAGTCGAGTATGGCACTCAAAAATGGTTCGAATAAATCCCGACTGCGTCCTGTCGAAGCTTCTTAGGAACAAGCTCTTCAATCATCACTTGAGAATTTTCGGGTCACACAGAGTGCGGCGACGACTTAGTAGATCTGAAGCGGGCGGCAGCCATTTTTGCAGCAGCAACGATGCTGTTACGTAGCGGAAGTCGCTGGCAGCCGTGCGCTGATTGGTTCTCCATCCATCGTTTCGATTCCGGCATCGAAGCCAACGCTGCAGATATCTGAAGTGTCCTGAAGGGGACGTTTCGGCCACCATCACCCACAGCGTCGACACCGAGTGACGGAATTTGCTGGCAGCGACTTCAAAACGCTGCATCTAGTTGGGCCTTGAGAAATGCTCTGCATTTAAAATAGATTGCCACCTCACAACCTGCAAACACAAGAAAGGCGCTCTTGCAGTTTGTCCGACGAATTACGTCTATGTCTTCAACGGGAAAATATGTTTCCATGTCTGCTGGTGCCACATTTGAATGCTTCTTTATGTGCAACTCCACAGGACATCAAGGAGAAACCTTAAGTTAAGGTTAACGTGGTGCTTTTTTTTCAAACAAGATTCGTAAGACCTTGGCCACAGATTGCTCCATGTTCATATTTTGTCAAGTGTCAATTATCCTGAATATTATCAATAAAAAGATAACATGCGGATTCTTGTTGTAATCTAGAGAATTTTCAATTGTCAGTATAGTGATTAAATGTTGTCATGGGGTTGCATCACTGAAACCCACAAGCGAAAGATCATTGTTATAACAGCATACGGTAAGCCGGCTACTCGGGACTTTGAGAACTCCCAGTTTAAAGAACTCCCAGGTCTCGTACACTGCAAGCTTTGTGACAAGAAAACATCCTAATGTACTTTTTCACACTATGTGACAGCTTTCGTTTTTGGGTCAAGAGCTACATACAGCAGTTTACTTAACAGGTCAACATGCCTTGTAATAATAACGCTTAAATAGTAAATTTCCTTCACACGTGGCATGAATTCAACATGTCACACAGCAATGTTGGCGCCACATGGCTGGTATATGGCGAGAACATTGCTCTGTTAAAAATGTGATACTAAACGCTGTTGTATCATCCTGACTGTTACAAGCAATGTTAAGATTTTATCAAAAAACAGGACATTAAGCGCTTTTAGCCAACTTTACCGACAAACATCTGGGTGCTTTCATTCAACGTTTAGCTAACGTTCTGCATTATTAGGAATCCGCACCAATCTTTGATTGCACATATACCATATTGTATTAAGATCTTGTCATTACTAGATTAACACTCTGATGGCATGTCTGAATCACTTGGCTGGGTTGCGCGTGCCAACTCTTTTAATATATGGTGCTTGCCAATATGCTTTCGGGACTTTTTGTAATAAAGATGTTAACCGAAATATTGTTTGAAAGTATATTCAGTCTACTTTTTCACCGAAAGACCACAGTAATGAAGTTTTCACACACGCTCAACACGTAATACGAGACTTTTGTAAAAAATTAGCAAATGTAGCATGCTGCATCTGCCCCACCGCGGTGGTCTAGTGGCTAAGGTACTCGGCTGCTGACCCGCAGGTCGCGGGATCGAATCCCGGTGGCGGCGGCTGCATTTCTGATGGAGGCGGAAATGTCGTAGGCCCACGTGCTCAGATTTGGGTGCACGTTAAAGAACCCCAGGTAGTCGAAATCTCCGGAGCCCTCCACTACGGCGTCTCATAATCATGTAGTGGTTTTAGGAAGTTAAACCCCACATATCAATCAACCAAGCATGTTGCATCTCTTAATTCAGTTTGGCGCAATTGGCGCAGCTGTCACCTTACTGCCCTCACCATTAGCATTTTGATTGTGGTAATAACCAATAACCACCTGTTCATATTACCTATGTAAAACAGTTGTGTAAACATATTTTCCCTCTCAACTTTTGAAACACGAGCATGAGATAACAATAACTTCATCAGGTCTTTCTGGTGGTAAACAAATTTATGGTGTTAAAAAAATCAACAAGACATCGAGGGGAATTTAAAAATATATGACATTGCCGAAAAGTAATATGTCATAGCTCATTAAGAACACAGCTGAATTTAAAATGGCACCATGCTTAAGCGACCATGGCAAAAGAATCATGGCATGGTAAACTAATGGTAAAACAGCATAACTAACTGTTTCAAAAGCGGAAGTTGAACTACTATGACTGTTTTCTGCCACTATTGACAACCTAGTTTCATTTAGTGCGAAAAGGGCCAGAAAAAATAATTTGCAGGCAGCACATGTACAACTTTTCTAGCACAAGCCAAAGCTGTTCAGTTTACAAAATAATCATATCGCAGAACTTTTAAAGACGAGTTCATCTCAAATTGCGGTTATGGCAAAAAGATAAAACACTAACGGGGTAATTGGTTGTGCGTGATTGTGTGCATGCTGCTCCTCAGGTAAAGCCCATATGAAAGCATCTATGAGGCTGCTGAGACACGTACCGGGTGACATTTCTCGTTCGAGTTCGAGCTTTCCAAGAGATGCTCATGAAGATAATTGGCTCATCCTGAGCGTCAAGCACATGCTGCCTGTGTGCTTCCTGAGCAGTGCTGTTAGACGGGAGCTCTGACAGCACCTCACCGAAGTTAAAAAAAAAAAAACATATCTTTGGGCATTTATCAGCCAGGCCAGAGACACCCAACTTGTGCCGGTCAGATCGTTAGTACTGGGGCTTTTGAAAACCCTCCTCGAAACATTGTTTGAACGAGGACTTGATGTTTGCAGAAAGCACTTTGTTGCCCAGTTCTGCACTCACAAGTGCCGACACCTTGCCAAACGTGATAGATTTTGCCATCTCTCTGCACACTGGGCACCTCCTACACACTTTCCTCAAGGGAACGAACCAACTGCACAGCACTTTCGGATATACGTAGCACAAGCTTCTCATAAAAACCTTGGTGACGTGCCACACGGCTATTCGTATGTTTGAGCAGCCTCCTTAACAAGCAGCCATTCAGCATTGTGATAACATGATCCTCAAGAGCAACAACGTTGTGCGCTTTTCGCAGGTCAAGCACCACATCCTTTAATATATGAACGATGACTTCAGCGTAATTGTTAGTGTTGTGGCCTCTCGGCCCAACGAAAAAAAAAAGAACAACCACTCCTTCTTCCATTCAAGGATTGTTTGCACTCATGACTCATACGCGTGCTGAGGCTGCTGTAGCAACTCTTCAGCCGCACCCTCTATATCTTTCACGGATGACGCGTACGTCACCTGCAAATGGCCAGAGACATGGCTTCCGTGTTTCAGCGATATTTAAGTTGTTCACGTTGAATGAACAGGCGTGACACACGCATAAAATTCACCTTTGAATGTAAACACTCAATTCTGTCCAGTGGAGTGCATCAATAATTCTAAGTTTAATCTGAATCTTTCAGCAGGGAGCCGAAATTTGCCGTGGCGGATAGTAGCACGAGTTCACATGCACTCACAATGGAATGTTCACCTAAGTCCTCCACTACTGACCATTATCATTCTCCCATAGTCCCACAGTGAATGGAAATTCTCGTCCTCATTCTACCTAAATATGCACTTTGGCAGCAAAGAAAGTAATAGATTGGAAATTCTTCACAAAGCTAGATGAGGCAAGGTCTCGCTGCTTGCCCAAATTTTTTCGCAACTTCTTCGACAAGTTTGAAATCACCATTCGTACTTGGTTTGCGAACATTACGCCTCATTTTATCACTGTAAACTACGGGAGTTCAACTTCCTTACAACGCAGTCATGTGTTCTGGGTAGTTGTCAAATATTTTAATATGAAAACCTAGTACAAGGATCCTGTGAAGCACAACGTAGAAGAAATACTAGGTTATTTTTTATTACCTAGAATGACGTGAGGAGTGTGTAAAGATTACCACCTATATGAGAATATTTATTATTTATTTTGATCTTACCCGTGCAGTAAAGCACTTTGAGTAAGGGTGGCAAGATAGAATCAGCGAATAAAATGACTCAAAACAGAAGACAACTGAAATAGGTTCAGAACACAGTGTCCGAAAATACAGTAAAAATACAATTGAAGTTCGAGTAAACAAAACCTAATTTTACAAATACCCCTAATGAACGAACAAATTATGATTCCTCTCAGCAGTTGCCCTGAGGCTACTTCGCTTCCCGATTCAATGAAGTTGCCCATTTAATAAAACAATTTGTTTGTCCCCTGAGGTTTGGTAAATCAAGTTTTAAATATAATTAGGAAAAAGTAATGGAGAAGCTCTTGAAAGGGTACCGCAGTGCGTAAGTGTCTATAAAATAGAAAGGCTTGAATTTACAAACAAGACATCATTATACAGTGAGTATTCATACACTCACTCAAGCGTTTCATCAAGGCCTTTTCTATTTATTAATGTAATGATGCCGTTGGGAACGCTGTTCAACAAAAAAACATTGAGAATTCAGATGAATTTTGAACTTTTCGTTCCCAAAAATCTTGTTTGAAACTCTGGCGATAATTAACCCATCTGGACAAGCGTTCAGCTCATTTCAGTGGCACGTGCAGTGACTTGTCTGTGGATACCGTAGATGCATCAATAGAGGGAACATAACGAAGCCTCTTGAAACTATATCAAATTTTTGGGGAGGTAGGTCGAGCTTCTTTTGGGTTACTATGGCATCAGGGTCATAGTTACAAGCAATAGATTAGGTGGCTTTGTTTTGAATACTTACTATAGTTGGCTAGAAGTGAAGCGCAGTGCGACTGTTCACCGTCAAACGACCCTCTTTGGCAATGGCGTCGCTTCGTCCACACGACGTCATGGCCTACTGCTTTATACTTATAAGCAGCGCTTGAGCGCAAACTTCTATGAGTGCAGCAGCAGCTTAGAGTAGTTCCTCGGGAAGCCTTTATTTTTAGGAAAGAAAAAAAAATTAGTCTAACTTCTTTTATTTTCACATAATACAGCACATGAAAGTTTATTCATCAGCTGTAGTAGTTAATTACAGCTTTACTGTTGATGATGATTACTACCGTAAGCGTCGAGAAATGAGCAAGCAATTAGGGCCATGTGACGCACTCACTGGTGTGTCAACAGGCGTGAAGAAATGTACACCACTGTAGCAAGAGGGACAAAAGGGCTGAACAAGCAAATCTTGGCACTCAAGAAAAAAAGACCCACAGAGGATGATGACGGCTGTACGGCTGTTCTGTATACGACAAAAGATATTGAAGTGCCGATCAAGAGCATAGAAATTGGTGACCGTTTTAGGCAGTGCACAGTGCTTACGCAGCAGGTGGAACACCAAGGCGATCATCTTTACTGATTGACTGATTGATTAACATGTGAGGTTTAACGTCCCAAAACCACCATATGATTATAAGAGACGCTGTAGTGGAGGGTTCCGGAATGTTGGACCACCTGGGGTTCTTTAACGTGGATCCAAATCTGAGCGCACGGGCCTACAACATTTCCGCCTCCAATGGAAGTGCAGCCGCCACAGCTGGGATTTGAACCCGCAACTTGCGGGTCAGCAGCCAAGTACCTTAGCCACTAGACAACCGCGGCGTGGCGATCATCGTTACCGAACACTGTGCAAAACGCACATACAAGGCTTTTTGCAAGTTCAAATTTAGTCATCCCACAGAAACCGTTCTTCCGTGTGAGTTTGTACCTTCCCGGTCACTTTCACACATCTGCCTCCAGAAAACGTGGGTCGCGGTCGCTATTGATTGCGTGACTCGCTATGCAACTACTCGAGCTCTGCCAGCAAGCTGCTCTATAGACAGAGCAGATTTTCTACTACGTGGTTCTAATTTAGTGCGTAGTGTCCCACGTCAAGTGCTGACAGACCAAGGCCGTAAATTTTTAAAGTGGTTGACAATATTCTGCATTCCTGCTTCACCCAGCATAAAACGTCATGACCAAATGAATGCAGTTAGTTGCTGCCAAAAAATATAAGACAATCAAATAAATTGGCAACAACCTTCTGTGTGGCTTCATTTGGGCACATGAAAAAAGCATTTGGTCAAAACAGGAGACAATCAAGATGAATTCTCATCGGCAGACACAGAAGAACAAAAAGTCATTTATTATTATTAGCCATTTTTTATCCGCAATGGGAGGATCTCCGTCATGTAAAGTTATTTGCTAGAATTATCAGTGCCAACGTAAAAAAAAACTTTTCCGCATTGTTCATAAGACAAAACAGAGCATAAAATTTTAACGTACATTGATAAGAATTCTGTGCGTGCCGTCCAACGTGATGCTACTGTGGGCTTTTGGTTTGGACCTACAATCTGAGCAGCACACTTTTCGTTTTGATGTTTTCTAGAGCAGCAGTGTGTTATACCTTGAAACACTTTGCAGCAGCTAGTTTTACATGCAGGAGTAAAATGGAAGAGAAAATTGCATTTACATTCAAGCACCTGAATATTTCGAGCGGGGTCATATGGAGAGCAATAAATTTTACAATTCATTAAAAATTTCATTGAAAAACAATCACAGGAGCAATACACATTTAACTCGATAATGCTCAAATAGGAGTGTCATGCCGTTAAGTGGGTGCTCTGGAGTGACCTCTTTAGCGATTACCAGAAAGATAACTTGTGACAAATATTTAGCAGCATGCGTGCAGTTGTTAATAAATACAAGCTTGTGATTCTTGAAATAAGCTTTCAGCGGCGTTCCCAGAACAGAAAACGACCGTTGATGATTCGACACCATAGCTCGCTGCCAATAAGTCTAGACAGCATGATCCTCTGCAGAAAGCGCATTTTGTCGTCGAGCCACCTTGTGCAACAGAAGCTGTGTAAGCAATGTGTATGACATCGTTGCTTACTCGGGATGCAGGCATTAGAGCTCTTTATTTAGCGTCATGACTTTGGTGACCCAACCCCAGGTGGTCAAAATTTCCGGAGCCCCCCACTACGGCGTCTCTCATAATCATATGGTAGTTTTGGAACCTTACACCCGTTAAAGCTGATCAATGTGCTTTAGTGCTGCTACCAGAAAAGGACATCTAAAAGAGGAGGGGTAAATATGAATGTACATCCAGCTTTTTTATGGCAGCAAAAAAGTTATACCAAATGCACAAGTGCACATTAGGTGATGGCGAGAATTCCCAGAAGCATGTCACACAACTGCATCTGATTTAGACTAAATCTAAACAAATGTTGGCTAATTCCGTCTACACCACAATTATTTTCAAAATGTAAAGCGCCCTTACTGCAATTTGAATACGACACTATATCAGACGAGTCTTCAGACAACTACAGGAAGCGAAATGAAATCGTGGTTAAATGTATCGTTTTATTTTTGTAAACAGTCGAGCTGTTTTAGTTCTTAGTTGCGTTATGCCATACTAACATAAAACTGCATAGCTTGCACTGCACGCGTGGCCAGCATGCGATGTGGGTGGAAAAGAGGGTGGGAAAGATTAGTGTATGAGGATGAGTAGAAAGAGCAGGGGAGATATTAAAGCATTGCATAGCCACGCATAAAGGAGGAAGTGAAAATTTTAGAACTTGTTTTCTTTTCTTTGTTAGACACAGTAACTATAACCGTAATAGACAATGATTGGTGCAACGGAAAGTATGGGTGATGTTATGAGAAGTAATTGTTAATGTGAAGAAAAAAAAAACGTGGCCGAAAAGATAACTTGGTACAGGCAGGTACCAAACCTGCCGGTGGCAAGTTATTGTTCATTTATTAACTCTGGAGCATAGCCACAGTGGGGAATCGACCAAGAAATGAACGGCTTTAGAAAATAGTATGAAGTTTTAGAGTAATGAAAGTTCTCAATAAATAACACATTATCTGGGAAATAATGGTGCTTGATGATAATGTATATGTGACGCTATGATGAATGGGAGACGTGGCCTGGCTCATACGCCATGTTTAATTGAAAAACTGTTTCTCCAATCAGGGCTAAGAAAATAAAGGAATACCCTTATTTTTATACTAATATCATGGTGAAGACACGTTAGGATAGTAATACTGATTCGTTATTCAACCGAGTAGATTCATTAATGTAGCCCCCGACAGCCACGCATACCTTTGCATCAGAGAACTCTGAAATAGAGACTCCAAAAGACAAAATGACATGCACTCACAGATTCATTCTAGTACCACGTAAAGATAATTCTAAAAGGGTTTAAGCACTGTAGTCCACCGCCTGCAGGTAAAACAAAAAATCTATTGTTTCCAGTTCGCCACATAATGCCCACAGTGGCGAAGGTGCCTGGGCAGACCTGTGTTTGTAGAAATTTAGATTTGGTACCCGGCAGCGCAATCTCGTGGTAGATACTTCCCGTTAACGGGTTTGGCAATAAGCTCTTCACCAGGATAAAGTAAGTACCAATATTCGGTGGATTTTGTGAGTGCTGTGTCACCAAAGACTTCCACCATAGTCGCAGCCTGCGAAACCGAGCAGCTGTCACATCAGAGGATAATGAAATGTATGGTAAAAACTTTCCACTTATCGGTGACTTGACTAAAGAATCGGCGATGACATTGAGTAACAACCTTTCTGTTCAGGCACCAAAACTAATCGCACTTTTCTCAAATCCGCTGGTACTAGTGCATGGAACGTCTTTATTACGTAAAATTCAGCACCAAAAGAATGAGCCGCGCAGAGAGATAGAGACTCTGTATTTAAAACAGCACACGTAATTGCCTTGTCCAGCTTGCATAAGGCGAGCACTATTGTCAGAAATTCAGCCTTAAAAAATGGGTCTCAAATTATCTAGTGGAAGGGAATAAGGCCAATCTATATTCGAGCTAAATATACTAACACCTGAGTTTTCGTCACATTGTAATGCGTCAATAGCAATAAGAACATTTATTGTATTTCTGTGCAGGTGATCTTGTAATAAAGCATCTAAAATGTTATTCGAAAGTAATTTGGTGTTATTAGAAAAATACCAAGAAAATGAATTTCCACAGGTTATGAAATATGACGAGCCGAGATAACATCGCATATTCGTGGGTTTAGAGGGTACAACAAATCTTGCGGAAAATATAATTTTTGGGGTGTGAAATCGCTACTTTGTAGCACCGAGAAGTGATTCCGGGTGGAAATAAAGGCCATTTCTAATTGTCGTAATGATGGCTCTATAATTCTTAAGAATGTCTGAGCAATCAGAAGGCAAAACCTGCAGAAAAGAGACGGAACCCTCAAGTCTAGGTACAACGTATTGTTAGAAAGTGTTTTAGGAAGGCCAAGGCATAAGGAAAATTTCTAAAAATTTATAGGCCGTAACTTGCAGGCTGGAGTCCCACAAAAAAGTACACAACAAAAATCCAAAATAAGACGAACGTACATGCGATTTACCAGCATTTGTGTGTCTTTTCTCACACCTATGCGGTGGTTGTTTAGCCTATGAAATATGTCAAAATCCCGCGCAAATTTTCGGCAATACATTCAAAGTGAGGTTTCTTGTTAAGCGATGTATGATAAATTACTCCAAGGTCTTTAAAGGTTTTACCTGTGGTATATTCTCATGATGGTAATACAGGGAGATGTGCACGGGGTATTGCAGCGGGAAAACAGGAAGGGCACATTTTTTCAGATTATGTGGAAAGCAATTATCAACGAGCTAGCTCTCCAAGATATTAAAGTAGGTCTGTAGCCGTTCATATAAGTTCCGAGTATTATCTGCCATTGCAAAAAACGTGAAACGAATAACTTGATCATAAAGGTTCTCTCAAGAAATCTATTTGATAATTCTGGTTGCAACTAATTTAGTTGATTTATTATATATATTGTAATTTTTGCAAGTTTCCACTCTGGAGGTATCCATGAGTTCCTGAACTAAGAATTCCCAGCTTCTAGCAGAAGAATAGGTCATTGCTGGAGTAAGGTGTTTAACATAAAATTCATAATTCAACCTGACCCTGGAGCTGCCCTCGGTTAGGAGTACTGTCTGACTTAATTCAGGTAAACGAATATCTGGAAATTTATGGCAATTTTCAGCCAAAAGATTTGCTGCGAAATGACGTCTTCAACCTTGCGCTATGTCTTTTAGAGAGGCGTTGATTTCTCGCGGCATACAGACACATGATTTTAACGTCAAAGGCGTTGACACTACCTTTGTTGGCCAGAGATATGCGAACAAAGCACGCCTATGTTTTTATTCGAAAAGATAATTGTAATATCTACTGCCGTATTTTTTCCCGAGGGTAACAGTGCGCTCAAATACGCCAGAAAGAAACAGATAGTCTTTCTAGTTTGATGGGCATTATTATGAAGATGTTTTTTCTAAGCAAATTTTTGTTATCTATAACCACGCGTACACTCACCATTCAAAGAACGAGAGGAGGATAGTTTATTAGACGGAATAGCGAATCCGAAATTTTTCCCAGATTTCTCTAGTATTGAACCAATCGTAGATAAGTTATTCTTATCAGTCAAATTTTGAAGTTTAGAAATAGCAGAACCCACAGAGGCTTGAAATTTCATATGGTTAACACATGCGCGTGTTGGCTTGTGACGTTATAATTGGACAAGTAATATCAACGACTATAGGAAGGTGGGTGCTGTTAGTTGCAGAATCAACCACAGTCATGACAAAATGTTGATTGCACTGGAGCAAAGCATGAAATTTAATACTGAGCTAGTGTTACCTCGGACAAATGATATGTGGCTTTTATTCATACACGAGAGGTACTGGCGAATAGTCCATTGCCACAGTCGCTTACCAGAAGAATCTGTCCACACACCCCTGCAGAGAAGATGTAAAGAAGTATCCTGTGAGTACAACTTCCTTTCTACAGGCTGCCAAAACGCCGTCAAAATAACTCGTACCTTGCACACTGAAGTGGAACTAATTTATAAATAAAAGGGAGATAATCGGGGAGACACAAGCCTAATGCAGCAATTTTTAATCCGTGTCTAACATTCTGAAAAAAAAAATGTTTGCCCTATGGCGTAATTTACTTCATACAAGGGCAAATAAGCCACCACCAAGTGTTTGGCGATCTTATCGAAGATATCTTTTTGTCCACTTTTTTTCACATTTACACTACGTCCAACAAGATCTCCTATACTTACGTTGCCACTGGTCTTTGTCTGATATCAATAATGAAGCCATGCATAGTGTAGTGTAAGAAAGGTGTGGTTGAGGAGGAAGAGGGTAATGCATTGCATAGCGATGTATTGCATGGTATAGCCAGGATGTACTTGACAAGAAAAATAAGGGACACAATGTGTGACGCGAGGATGCGATAAAGGAGGAGAGAAGTGGGTGAAGCACAACATATCCATGTATAGTACACTATAGCAAGGGGCGAGAAAAAGAAGTGAAGGTCAGGAGAAAGGCAAGACAGCCAGCTCAGCTGTTTCCTCAGCCTTTGCACCACTAGGGCCTAGCTGCCTAAATTTGTTATTTTTTTAAACTACATTTTCTTCAGGAAATTATCAAAATGTGACCCACAAGGTTGACTCATCTTGGCTACATGTGACATACACAAAACGACCAGAACGAACAACTGCAGAGTAAGGCAATATATTTTAGAACATTATTAAGAAGATCTGTAAAGCTTGATAAGTACAATTACAAGATGCTTAAACCCATCATTTTGATCATACAATGGTACCTTTTCCCGCAGCTTGCCTAGCGGTTTCACTGTATAACGATAGTGATCCTTGCTCCCCGCCTTGAACCAGTATTTAGTGCACCATTTGACAGTTGTTGGCCGCTGTCATCTTCAGCCGCCAGCTTGTGCTGGCACAAGAGCCTCAGCTAGAAGTAATTGTAGACTGTGTGTCCGAAGAGCTCCGTAGGCGGCGTAGTAAATCAGAACAGCTCAGCTTGTGATTGTAATCCTCTCCTAGCTGACTGACGGCGCAAGGATGCTTCCTCTTCAAAAAGAAGTTGTTCCTTTTTTGTGCTTTTGTCACAGCATTGATCTTTGTGTCCACTAATGCAGTACAGTTTGTGGAGTTCAGGCCTGCACTGGTATCGCCCACGTATCTGCTATGTTTAGTCTGAAGTGCGATGTCCGTCACTGAAACCAGCCCGAAAATTAGATGGTAAGTTGATTGATTTGTAGGGTTTAACGTCCCAAAACCACCATATGATTATGAGAGACGCCGTAATGGAGGGCTTCGGAAATTTTGACCACCTGCGGTTCTTAACGTGCGCCCAAATATGAGCACATGGGCCTACGGCATTTCCGCCTCCATCGGAAATGCAGCCGCCACCGCCGGGATTTGAAACCGCGACCTACGGGTCAGCAGCCGAGTACCTTAGCCACTAGACCACCGCGGCGGGGCGGATGGTAAGTTCCAACTTCATTTGCAAAACGTTAGCGTCGTTAGCGTCCACTATGCCAGCGGCGCGGATGATAAAGTTGTTCCGTGAAGAAAACAATAGAGGCACTCTTTTCTGCAACCTTTGCAGAAGCGTGGTGTAGCTCAGCTTTGTCAGGAAAAGGGAAAGCGGAACGCAGAAAGGTAGAAAAGAAACGCAGAGAAAGAGTGTGCGGCGAAGCGTGGGTGCTTCCGTACAATGGAACAGCTGGGAAAATTCCGAGGAATTTGCTAGACTCTTGTGCATTCTTAGCGTGCGTGGGCCCAGCCATGTGACCTCAAGAGAGGAACCAATAGCGCGCGAGCAGTCCTGCCATGGCACTGGTTCTCTCCTAGCTTTCTTTCTTTTCTCTTTCGCGTACGCTGCGGACGTTTATATCCATGGCCACGAACGAGCAATGCCAAATACGCAACAGTAAAAACCCAAAAGCTTCGCAAAGTAACAACCCTTTCCTCCTCCGGTCGGGCTTTTCCTCGGCCTTCTCCTTTTCGCACTCCCATTTCAAACGTGGCGCAACCTACCTTGCTCCTGCTTAGCAGACACCGTTTCACGAAGAGAACGCTTGATCGGCAGGCAGCGCGCAGAGAGAATTCTCTTCAGCCGTCTAACTCATCCAAAAACTATCTCAGCGAGTGTAGCGTTAGCCTATATCAGCTCTGTTTAGTGCCAGGCGCAACGAGTACTTGTGATCAGGACTTGATCGAGTCACTTGGCGTCGCAGTGACCGTACGTTAACTTTGTACGCACCACCGTCTAGTATGCATGTTCTTAAGCCTAAAAACGTAATTGTTAGTGAGCACACACCTTTTTTCATGGCATTTCTTCGAGCGCGTCTGCGATTAGCTTTTACACTGTAAATAATAGCGCTCAAAAGTTGATGTGCGTCTGTTACGGCTTACCCTTAGAATAGCTGGCGCGATAGCCACCGAAGGGACAGTGCAACTGTCTTTCCTTACTCAGCGCATGGGTGGTGAAAGCTTCGCCGTATGTAGGGTAGTCAATATGTGCAGAGAGAATTCACAGTGACTGTCATGAAGTGGAAGCAACAACTCGCCTTGACGCTGTCAACGCGGGATGGCGAGGTCGCAATTTTTAGCGTTTGGTGACGCATCTAAGGCGCTCAGCTTAATAATGCGTCAGAAGGCGTACATCATTTATAGCATGTATATCCGAAGAGCTGTGCTTTTTCCGGGAAGTGCTTAGACACACCCATCATATTTCGGAAGTGAGCCTTGTGAACGTATCTCCCATACGAACTATATCGCTGAAAAATTGAGGTAGCATATGAAAGAACTAGCGTGCCACCATACTCGATTACTTCGCGAGAGCTTCAGTAGCGGATATAAACCTTCACACCAAATAGTAAACAAACTATCACGCAAAATGGCTTGTATGTGTGAGGTTCATAAACGATGCACGCACCCATATGACTAGAAGGCATGCACGCTTTGCATAGCTGCTCTTGCATCGTGAGTCCCCCGCCTGATCGGTCAGTGTAGAAAAGCCACAGAAAGCAAGTTCTTCTAAAATATACGAGCACGCAGCAAAAACCAACGGAGAGTACCAATCCTAATGTGTGTTGCTGCACTCCAGTTTTGTTTATTTAGAACAGCAGCGCGAAAACTCTGAGGTTTCGCAATCGCGATTTTGAGCGTTTTTTCACGTGCATGCTATGTGCACCAACCAGCACAGTGAACTCAAACCCATCGCCCGGCGCATAACGACAAGCAGAGATCGTAAACGTGTATTGTTTACAGAAAAAAAAAACAGCTCCCGCAGAAGCATTGATGAAACCTGAGTGAAAGATCATGACGTCCTCCACAATTACTGTGAATTGTCTGCGGCGTAAGAGCAGGCATTGAATTAGACAAACACCAAAACATACTCAGATACGTGCAACGTACTTCGCAAAGTGGATTTAAAAACGTCGGCCATGAATTTTCACTTTTCATTCTACACAAGCTTGTCTTTTGTAGCAACTCCTTGCGCTTCACAGGTGGTATCACAGGCGGTATCATCGAGAGCATTCGGCTGTCCCTAGTTTTCACAACCGAAGGCGCCACAACCGCCTATGACAACGAAGAGCGACGTCATTCTTGGGTGAAAGGTACTTCACAGCGTAACGCGCATGGAAGGACAAGTTCATATCCGTTAAAACAGATGCACTGTGGCAAAGATGGTAGTCGCGACCACCTGCAAACAAACACTGCGACTAATCCCACGTGACAGCATGTAGCCAATACCGACGCGGCGCCGGCATCGCAGAGGTCGGAGGAGGAACAAAAGAAAGGAGGCACATGAATAACCACTAGGTGGCTGCTTTGCGAAGTTTAAGGGGCTTTACGCAAGAGGCCCATAACTGGCCCCTGGTGGAGTTCCTGGAGGAGACGGGAACCGCGGCCTACCCCTAAAACCACGTTCCTTCACTGCTGCCATGGCTTGTTGTTTGTGCCGATGACCAAGCTCGTCACGTCTAAACACCTCCTCTCCTCTAGTCATGTTCATCTCACTTCCACTTCTCAACACACTTGCCCCGTGTCCCTAATGGGCAGAACAAATTAGGTGTCTTTTTGTTTCTTAAATGCCACATTCATTGAGGCCCCCTTGTGGTGGCGCCGAGTGCAGCCGCACGTTTACTACGCTCCGTTCTTTTTTTTCTTTGATTACGCCAGCATATTGAGTTGCACCCTAATAAAATAGCATCAACCGAATGTATGAAGTTGTGTGGGCCAACGGGAACCCAAATTTTGTCCGGTTTCCCAGCTTCGGCTGTGGGAGGGGTAGGCTTAGGCTGAGCTTCGGTGAGGCTACCATCCAAAATCAAACTTTCAGTGATGAGGCCAGCGAACATTTAGTTAAAATGACTACCGCTACGCGTGTTTAGGTGGACGGCCTCGAAAATACGCCGGACGTCTGCACAAGATCGCAAGGTTGAAAAACGGCCGACAAGAGAGTCAGACTCAAAGGCGCGGGCAAGCGAAGCCTAAACCCTGTACTTGAAACGAACTAAGAGGGCGCCGTGGCCACGGCAGATGTCAACATCCGGAGCAACAAGCTCGGCGACGGTGCAATGGGCGCCACCGCCGAGGTTGTGGCTCTACGTCCGCCATCTTTCACAGGCGAAACACGTTCTTAAGGATGATACACGCACTGAAGGGTGAAATGTATAAACAAAGGGTAATTAGTGAAAGGCGCACGCATGCCAGATTTGCTGCGCGGCGACATATTGTGTTGAGACCAAGAGGCGCGTTCCACGTGAGCGTTGTCACCCGCGTTAAATTGAACGAATTGCGCCAGATTCCCGCAAACGAAGCAAATGAAGACGTCTTGTGCCTGAACCTTCAACAGATTATTGTGAGCACACGCTATGCTGCCGTGGGAGGGATTGATATACGCGGCACGCCACACAATGTTGGCACCTACGAAGCGGTCCCCCATCGCATGGTGAAAGGAGTCACAAGGAGCATCCCGATAGAGCATGCGGTCCAACAGATTTAGGACAACGTTCATGCACAAGCATAACTCAACGGCCCTTCAGGAAAAGCAAATTGGTAAGACACGATGGATTGTCATTACTTTCAAAGGGCACAAAGTACGCAACTATGCGTGAGATACGGCAACCTGCTCACAGAGTGCACGCTGCACAGGAAAAAAGTGACGTATGCAATGCGTGTGGAAAATTGAGCCACAGAATGGACGTATGCTCGGAACCTTTGAACAAACTCCACCGGGGATGTGGAATCTCCAACCCTACAAAGACTATATAGGCGCCTCCTGAAGTGTGGCTTGTGCGGAGGCAACCCCCTGACCACAAACACGGCCTGCAAGGCTGTCGTAGGGTTTTGCAGAAACCTTACATTGTCCAGAAAAGCTTGTGTGGGGGCTAGTTAGAACATACTGCAGAAAAAGGCTGCAATGCAAATTTGAGGACGAAAATCTTTACTGACACAGAGAAAGCGCATTTAAGAATTAAAGTTTATTGAAACAAATAGCCAAAAAGGGAGTGGAGTAACATACAAGGAAGTGGGCACTGCAATCAAACCCCGCGTGATCCAACCAAACGTTTTCTATGCTGTAATACACGTGCTTTTATCAAACTAATATTTGTTGCTTTTTTGTTTTCTCTCCATAAACACGCCCCTATCTATCCATAAGTGCTATCGAAGGTGTGCTAACGCATGGGCGAAGCTTCTCGGGCATCATAAAGTAAGCGTCAATGATTGCTCTTCTGATTTTATCTTTGCTGTGAGCTAGTTAGGCTGACGTTTAAAATCAAAGCAGTGATGAGCAAGATTTACTTCTCTTGCACACCTACTACACAAATTACTGTCTTCCTGGAGGCTTTTATTAAGGCACTTGCCCTTCTGCAAATGTAAAATGCCCCACAGCTCAAAGGAATCAAGCACACCACTCCAACCCTGCACTCACCAAATTTTTGACGTGTCTGACACTGCACGCTTCTTTTCTAGCATCGCCTTCAGAACCCTCAGCGTTCACTTTTCTACACAAGCCTACCCATCCATTTGGCGCAGAGAAAACCACTTGCATGCCATACCGGGAGGCCACCTTCTTTAATCTATGCACTACTGTGTGCGTGTACGGCAACACCACCACCAGGTTATTCGTTTCTTCACTGTAACGGGGCTATTTATCACTTCAGAGGGACACTAAAGTCAACTATTAAGTCAACGCTGATTGTTGAAATGACGGTCGGGAAACCTCGTAGTGTTACTTTCGTGCCAAGGAAGGGCTTATTTTCAAATAAAATCACGTTTTAGTGGTCCGCATCGAGTTAGAGCACTTAAATTTACCCGCATCAAGACGAAGACCGATCGGACCGACTCACGTAACTGTTGCCGTGCACAACGTTGCCTGGCTTTACTGCGCTATTAGCAGCAGATTGAAAGCAGTGGGAGCCACAGCAGCAACAACGGCCATTCATCAATTTCCTTCTATTGGCTCCGAGATTGCAGACACTTTTTGTTTCAACTGTGCCCTGCAAGTTGGCCACACCTGCCCCGTGTAACAACGCGAAAATTGAATTTTTGAACCACTCGCGCAATTCCCCCTAGTAACGTACGGCAGTTCTTTTTTCATCAATCCAACAAAAACGAACAAAGTACATTTTATTGCGTCTCTTGATGCATGGAAGGTTCTTTATTGGTGCAGTTATATTGATTAGTAGTGATTAATTGTAGGCGGTTCATCTGATGTCATCGTGATCAACTTGAAAATGTCCGAATTGGGCACTTGTGTTCTTGTGCATTTACCTTACTTCCTCGGTAAGTAGGGCATTAATGTCGATAGTATTGTCGTTTTAGGTGTTCATACATGGAGCTTTTCCTCTGATGTAAATTGTTATTTCACTTTATTGTCCTTTAAGGCAGCATTCCGCCGCAATGTCCACCGGCGATGCTGGGAAAGTGCCGAGTGAAGAAATAATACGACACCGAGAGAGAAAATCAGACAAGAGAAGTCCAGCAGGTGCACACCGCCATAGCACCTCAAAACAACATTAGAAGTAAGAAACACCGGACTAGAATAGCTAAGGAAGTGGCGGCGGAAACGGGGGCCAGAGCCACTCCCGATCGAAGTCACGATCCAGGGGAGGCAAAGATGGCGGCAATCGCCACTGGGCGACGTCGAATCGGACCACCTAGGAGCCTCGGGCTGGTTATAAAACCCCAAACTGTCCCATGCTGCCAGGCCAGTTCGAGCTCCAGGACAAGTTCCTAGTCTCGGAAGGACGCAACCAATCACCGAAGGATCACCGAAAAACAACTGGGCTGGACCCCGTCTCTTGTCGTTTGAACCAATAAAACGAAATCCCCACCTCTCACCCCTTTGAAATCTCTTAACTCACTAGCGAATGCGCAAAGCTTCATTTCTATGTGACGTTAAATGTCCCAAAAAAACGCCATATGATTATGAGAAATGCCGCAGTGAAGGGCACCGGTAATTTCGACGGGTTTTTCAACGTGCACCCACATTTGAGCACACGGGCCTACAAAATTTTCGCCTGCATTGAAAATGCAGCTGCCGCAGCAGAAATCCGAATACGCAAAGGAATTCTAGTGAAGTGATGAAACTTAAGAGTGTCATTAAGCGCCAAAATGCTCAAATTAAGAAGGAAAACGGCCGATTATGAGTTCTTGTCTACAACACCAAAACGCTAGTGAATAACGGCCACTCGCCAAATGCAAAGCTTCAAAACAGCACAATGGCGGCAAAAAACGCCGAAGGTTTGGTCAAGTTACCGCAAAATGACATCCCCACAGTCCGCCCAGGGTCGACGACGGGAGCGGCCGAGGCTTCGCAACGGACATCAAATAATCAAGAGGCAGTGGACGCCGAAAGGAACCATGCGAGCTAGGAGGAAGCGGTGACCGTGGCCACGACACAGATTCCGCAAGAAGGAGAGCTAGCAGTCGTTGTGATCGCAATCACCCAAATTCACGGAAAAATAGACAGTAAAAATGCCTGACAGGATGCTGTCAGTACTCCACTTCACCCGCTCTCCGTGAAGCATGACCGCGTAGCGACAAAAGTAGCCTCAACGTCTGTGAGGAACCGTTTCGCGTCTCTAAAAAAATGGAGTGGGCCGAAAAAATAAGAAAAACGAGATCGCGAAAACGTGCTGTCGACTTAAGATGACGGGGAAAGGAAAACGCAGAAGCCGAGTAAGAAGCATAAGACCGAAAGGAACACCACCGTAAATTACCAATAGAACTACCGCAGTATTCGCAATAAAGAAGTGGAACTACTGTTACACATCGACGGGAAAGAAAACAAGCACGATAAAATTGCCCTACAGGAAACAAACCGGAAACCAAGACTCCTGAGGTACGTCACTTAAACTGATCCTATGGAGAATGGAACGGTGGTGCTCGTAGGGAGCAACGAAGCAGCTACTAATGACGTTATAGCAGGAGGTGGGTGGGAGCTCACGGTGGTCAGAATTCACGCAAGAGTAATTGGCAGTTCGCGCATTCTATTCGTAAGAGCATGTACTGCCCGCCGTAACGACGACACCTTGAATTTGATCGCATCGTGAGCCAGGAGAAAGGGTTGGTAGGTAACAGGTCGTTCCTAATCTTCGGTGAATTACGTCCCTCACACAACGTGGGGCTATAAGTTCTAGTCCTAGAGAGTAAAACCATTGGCCAAATTAATGAAGCATCACGAGATGGCCCTCCTGAACAAGGCGGACGTAACCACCAAAAGAGGCACGCAAGGGACACTACACCAGACCTGACATGGTCATTGGGCATACTAGGCGTCACCTAGAGAATGGGAGACGCACACTTGGGGTCTGACCATAGCGTAATGGGCATCATGATCCGAGTCTCCCGATATCGAGCTGTACTGGGGATGTGCGGACAAAGGATTGGGACAAGACGAGAACGTTTACCCTAGAACAAGAAGAACAGTCCGATGAAGAATCAGAAACATTTGAATGAAACAGATTTGCACCAAGTGGGCGATACCAGAAGAAGGCTCTCCCTAAATTCACCCAAGAAATTGCAACGGCGGCGCAGACACCATACATGAATGCTAGACTGACTAACATGTTGGATGCCCGTCACTCTTTAACGTGGTTGTAAAAGCGTCATAGACGAAAAAGAAAACTGGCCAAGCGTGTGACAGTGTAAAACAAACTGATTGCCGAACACGCGGCTAAGCTCTGCAGAGAAAATTGGCTCAAGACCCTTGGCGGCCTGTAGTGAAAACTCTCGACACGCAAGACGTGGTGCCTGATGAGGCATCTCATGTCCCGCAAAGTAGCAAAAGTGTGACGAATTGCAACCTTATCAGAGTAATAAATATGTACAAGGGAGAAAACCGCAGGGTCCTGGAGGAACTGAAAGGAAAGTACCTAAAGACAGAGAAGGGCCAGAACCCGGTGCGCGAAAGGTATGAGGGACCCGAAAACAAAGAGCTGGATCACTCATTTACCATGACGGAACTGAAGACAGTGATGGACAAAAGGAACATGAGTTGTGCACCGGGCAGGGACACCATAACTTACAACCTACTCGGTAACATATGCGGTGCAGCGGCCCGCGGCTTCGTATAGCACCTCAACGAAGCGTGGGAGACCTGGCGGTTGTCCAAGGAACAGAAGGAAGGTGAGGTTCACTTCCATACAAAGTCTGGTAAGACGCTCCCGATAGATAACATGCGGCCCATCTCCCTCGCGTCATGCGTAGGAAAGGTGAGAGTGCAAGTTTCTACGCTGGCTGCGCCGTAGTGGAGGGCTTCGGAAATTTCGACAACCTGGTGTTCTTTAACGTGCACACAAATCTGAGCACACGGGGCTACAACATTTCCGCTTCCATCGAAAATGCAGCCGCCACAGCCGGGATTTGATCCCGCGACCTTAGGTTCAGCAGCCGAGTACCTTAAGCATTAGACCACCGTGGCGGGGCAAATAAATATGACACTATTGCATTTTTGGAACTTCGCAGAAGGAAATCCGAAGCTGCACGTAGCATATAGTATATTTATTGATAATGAGTAAGAATATGCAAGTTGCGAAAAACGAATTCAGTACAGTTTTTTTGGGGGACCCATAGTAGACTTGATATGCATGGAACGAATGACCAGCAAGCGTTGCTCCAACGCAGCCAATATGTTGTTCATGGCAATGGTAACGTTCTCTGCCAGCGCCTCTTGGGTCATGCTGACGTTCCCAACAGGAATCCCAATGAATGGTCCCTAGCATGTAAAAAAAGAACGTTTACTATTAGAACTTTCGAACACGAAGTGCTATAAGTGCATTGATGACCATCGAATGTACACAAGTTGCTAGAGAGCAGTCATTACTTAAAACAGCTATTGGCGTTTCAAAAATTTCAGACGAATATATATTTTTTGGAATAGAATATCATCAAGAGGATGGGACAGAAGAAACAACTGTCTGTCAGCCTCAACAAACCTAGGATGAAAGTATGAGAAAATGTTAAAACACCCAGAACTGCATAATCTTTAAGCTCAACTAAGAACTGTGCTAAGTGGTCTTTAATTAGGCACTGAGCGCATGAAGGATAGACTTACATTCTTAGTTATCTGCTGTTTACCTAGTACTGAACGAAAATATTTTAAGAGCAATTATATGCACACAATTATTCGGTTGGTTTTGTCGGCCGTTGACCTCGTCTTCATTTCCCATCTTTCTCTCTTTTTTAATATATATATATATATATATATATATATATATATACTCATCCATACATACATACATATATATATATATATATATATATATATATATATTGGAGTCTTCTATTGTATATCATTGGTCTCCCGATCATGAGACAGAAAATTGACCAAGTAAATCCAATAGCACCTGCTATAACGGCCCCTCTGGTGGCTCTATTGGCTTCAACAGGCTTGCTGGTTTCAATGGCTGAAAGTATTAGACAGTGGTGCACAGAATCCATTAATTTCGGCCAATAATACCGCTGGTGGATTCTTACCAAAATACTACTAATACCCAAGTGGCCAGCCGTCGTGTGATCATGACAAACTTTTAAAATTTATGCTTACGGAGATGACGGTACGAGAAGTACAAACGTCTCACCACTGTGTTCAAAGTCGCGCTTGTAGGGAACGTCGTTCTGGAGACCACAAAGGGTCATTCTAGAGATGAAAACTCGTGGTATTTTAGTTTGCTGACCCTCCATGTATGGGATAAGCGGGAGTAATTTCGGGATCACTGATTTGCTGATGACGAGCCATCACAGAAACGTTCTTAGTTCCAAGAAATTGGAACTCTGCTTCTCAATCTTACGATAAAGACTTTACACGTGCACGTGGCAGGCAGTCCGCGTCATCGTACTTGTCGCTGGACTTGTTCACGACCGTGGTGTAGTGTTCCTTGATGCGTAGGCTCGACTTGTTCTTGTTGTTGTTAACCTATTGATTTAGCAAGTATTCCTGAAGGGTTCTTGATATTCGTTAGCCACAATGAATAATTATAGCTGCTCACCTGAAACATTCTCATGTACTGGTATGAGCGGAACTTACTTATGGCCCTCATAACGGTGAGAAATTCTCCATCGCTGAATAATTGGGCTCAGTATTTGCTAGAGTGTGGCTCCCGTAAACGTTAACCATTTCTTGTTCATTTCACCCATGAATGAGAATGGCACCGAGACAACGTTCTCGCGTCATGATGGACGTCCGTGTCGGCATCGTCATCAACATGTGCGAGTATAGGGGAAGACTGAAAATGGCATCGCGACTCGGCTAAACTTTCTTGTTCTTCCCGCTACACGAATGATACAATTACTTTTGCTAGCCGTGGCAATTGTTCAGTGATCTTGGGAAAGTTTTCAGCGTAGCGTCTGTAGTAGGCATAGCCCCAAAAATGGTTTCCTGGTTTTTTTGTCTAGTAGCTACGGAAAATTTCCAACTGCGGTAATCTTTGCCGGATCTAGGCGGACGCCTTCAATAACTATGCGTCTGAGGAACTTAAGCTCGCGAAATCTAAAGTGGAAAATTTTCGGCTTGATAGTCAGGGCTGTCGTGTGGATCGCATCCAATACTGTTCTCAGCCGGTGCACGTGCTCATCGAAGGAAGAAGAAAAAATTACTACGTCATTAAGATAGACGAGGCCCGATTGTCATTTGGGTCCGCAGAGGACCGTGTCCACCATCCCTTGGAAGGCAGCTGGAGCAGATCACAAACAAAATAGGAGTACTTGGAACTCGTGGAGTTCATCACATGTCACAACAGCCGTCTTCTCGGGATCTCATTCAACCACTTTGGTTTACAGTATCCGCTGTTTAAATCCAATGATGAAATGAAGTGAGAGCTGTGTAAGTTGTACAAAATTACTATAAATATTTCGTAGTGGTTAAGCATCCCGCTTCGTGATGAGGTTCAGTTTTCTGTACTGAACGCAAAACCATGGGCTGTTCTCTTTCACCAGTACCACGGGTCAATTTCACGGGCTGGTAAATGGCTGTGTTACGTCATTCTTCAACATGTCCTTAATTTATTTCTTAATCGCTTTCCGTTATTTAAGGGCTATTTGGTATGGATGCTGATGCACCAGTCTAACATTTTCTTCAAACACAATATGAAGTTTTGTGACGGGAATTTGTCCGACTTTTGATGAAGTGGAAAAGAACTCCGCCAATTTTTCATCAGGTTTACAATCTGCTCTCTTTGTGAGGATGAATGCTTTAGGTCAATGTCTATTGATTGAAGGACGCTGTTCACTGTCGCCGCGGCTGGCGGGTCTTTATGAAGAGCACAAACATCGGCTGCTTGCATTTATTCATGCAAGGCTACTACTACGGCTGCTCTCTTCGGCACGTGTTGCACTTCACTGCCAAATTTCGTCAATAGGGCGTGCATACATCAATCAAGAAGTTTCACCAGACCTCTCAACAGGTTAATTTTCTTTTCGATCAGCAGTGTGATGTTCAAATCTACTAGCCCATCCTGATCACAGAAAACGTCGTTTTTCACAAAACCTGTCACGCCGCAACGCGGCGTGGTCACACCTTAGGCCCGTATTCGCAGACCAACCTCAGCTTTACCTCACGTTTTTCTCAACTTCTTGTACCCTCTACATGCGTTATAAAGGCACGAAAATGGTAACAGGACGAAAGATAAGGACAATGATGGTTTATGAATACTGGTGCAACTTGTTTATCATGCGCAATAAAAGTTGAAAACTGATAAGAAAAACTAGAAAAAAGGTTGAGGTTGGTTTGTGAATACGTGTCATAGTCAACAATATGGACGTGTGAAACGACTGGTGGTTCCGTATTGCATGTGGCAACAGAGTTTTCTGTAGAAAAAGGAATTTTAGATTATCATGACTCAACGATTGCGGTGTTTTTCACTAGATCCATACCTATATCAGTTTACGGAAACAATCCGGGAGGACAATAAAACTGCCGGTTTACACAAATAATTTAATCGCTATTCTTGATTGATATGTGGGGTTTAACGTCCCAAAACCACTATATGATTATGAGAGACGCCGTAGTGGAGGGCTCCGGAAATTTAGACCACCTGGGGTTCTTTAACGTGCACCCAAATCTGAGCACACGGGCCTACAACATTTCCGCCTCCATCGGAAATGCTAATCGCTATTCTTGTTGTACAAAGTACCACGAGGCAGGCTAACTTCCCTCTGGCTGTGCGTCTCTGAGGCCCGGTTCATTCAGTTAATAACTTTTCAATCTTTTTTTTGTGAATATGCTACTGGCCACAGAGTAGTCTGCACCAGTGTCAATCAGCGCGACAGCCTCAAGGTTGATTGATATGTGGGGTTTAACGTCCCAAAACCACTATCTGATTATGAGAGACGCCGTAGTGGAGGGCTCCGGAAATTTAGACCACCTGGGGTTCTTTAACGTGCACCCAAATCTGAGCACACGGGCCTACAACATTTCCGCCTCCATCGGAAATGCAGCCGCCGCAGCCGGGATTCGAACCCGCGCCCTGCGGGTCAGCAGCCGAGTACCTTAGCCACTAGACCACCGCGGCGGGGCCACAGCCTCAAGGTCGTCGATAGGAATTAACAGTTTGGAAGTAACATCATTACTGCTCTTATCTGTCATTGCGTAACTGCAGCCTTTTGATCACGTTTGCGATGGAGGGACTCCCGGTTTCCGAGTATCAGCGGTTTTGCTTCTATAGGTCAATGGCTCTAGTTTTCTCGCCGCGGATTAGGTGAAGGATTTCTCGGAAGATCTGATGACGGACGACGACTTGGTGACCTATAGCACATTGGTGCCGTCAACCGAGAGTCCCGTTGCTGATTATCCTGAAAAGTATGGCGCGAAGACAGAAGCTTCGATTACGTAACGGCGCTCACCTTCCCGGCGGCAGGGTGCATTTACTGCGAAGCCTCGTAGTCCCGCTCGACGATACTGGCAAGCCCGATAAAGGCGACCTGCCTTCCTTATAGAGGTAGGTTTGACATTTCTGTCCCCCACTATTCACCTAACAGTCACCTTTCTGCAGACTTGGCTTTTCTGCAGACCTGGTCTGCAGATTTTCTGTGGGCGCTTATAAAAGCACAGACTTTTCTGATAATGGGCGTCCAGAGTTCGTGCGCTTTGATGCATGTAACCTACGTATGTATCTGTACAATTTGGACCAAGACACATGTGATAACAGTGAATAAATACGTTTCACCTTTCAGTCATCTACCAGTCACCCCGAACAGATCTAATCTGCGGATTTTCTGCAGACACTGAGCTGACTGCAAGCAGACTTGTCTGTTATTGCGGGACCTGTGTGTGCGTGTGTGGGTGTATATAATATACATATGTATAGTTAAGTAGATCCTCCGTGAGAACGGTAGCGACGGAAGCGTCCACTTCGACAGTTTCGGCATGAGTCTGGCCTTCGTCAGGAATGAGGGTACATGGTATTCGCGCTCACAATTTTAATATTTTGTGCGAAGAAATGAGAGGGCAAAGAACGGCAAAGAGAGAAAAAGCTATAAAAATAAGGAAAAATGAAAAGAAGAAAAAATGAAAAAATTCAAGTGTCACTGTGCTATGCGAGTGGCGTAGTGGGTCCTCTTGGTGTTTTTTTTGCACCCTAACGTGCTCTAGGGGTGTTTTCGCACCATAATGTCGGCGGCCGTGAAATACCAGGTTTATAGAAAATGAGCGCAGCAGTCTTCATAAACTCAGTGATAGGCTTTAGCTGCAAGGTAGTGTTTACGATCGACCTTATGTCTTGTGTAGTAGAGCTGCTTAGGTCAGTAGAGCTTAGATCACCATTTGAGCCTAGTGACCAGTTTTCGACGACAACTTTGATAGACGTGTCGGGTTCATTTAAGAACGGGAACTTTGCTGGTGGTGGGCGTACCGCAGCTGAGGAGGCCCTTCGGGTGGGGCATCGGGTGCCATGACACGTTTTGGTGCCGACTTCATTAGGGTAGATGTTACAACGTCAGGAGGCCCCGAAACTGTCAGTGACTCTAGTGGGTCTGGCTACTCTGATTGATACCATGGGCTGTTTCTGATCTTCGCGAAAGTCGTGGCAGGAAAACAGCTGGCAACTTGGTGTTCGTAAGCGCTGCTGGTCTTGGAGGTCAGTGTTCTTGTTTGAAGAGGGCCGTGTTCTGTGGTGATGGTCGTGTAGATGGCAAGATCGTGGAACCGGAAGTTTCTGGCAAGGAACACTGCTCATGACGTGGGTTGTTGTCTGCCGCGTTGCCTTCTGTGATGCTCTTTGCGCAAGTGCTGTGCCGTCAAAGTGCCTTGTATCGCAGATCTCCCATTAGTTATGGAGAGTGTGTCAGAGGAGACAGCGTCACATGAATGTGAAAGAGCTCAAAACAGATTTGCGAGCCTAGCGCACCATTCAGACCACGATTCCTGCCTGATGCCCTCCTAAGCATGCTATGCCCTGGCGGCATCACATTGGTGGTCGATGCAAATGATACACTTGCGATATCCCGGCAAGGCAAGGAGAGTGACGAATAGTCTCGACCCCCATGAAACATTGCCCGAGTAGCCGTAGAAAACCGGCACTGCGCAAACAGCCAATGATGGTGAAGCGGCAGGCGAGAAAGCGGAGTTCAGCGACGACACGCGGCGTGGTTGACACAATATCTCTGTGTGCACACGCGAAAATACTGCACAGATGTCGGCCGAAACACCCGACAAGCCCCGAGTGGTGATTGTGGAGTGCTTGGTGGCGCCTGTGCTCACGGCGGCTGAGTGCATAGCCAAGGACACGTGGACGGCGTCCGTTGTAATGAAGATGTACGGCAACAGTGGAGCGGAACAACCGAGGAAGCCTAGACGCCGTCCCCGATCGGTGGTGGCAGGGGTGGCTGGTGAGCAGTGTACCGAGGAGACTTTAGAGGCCCCGGAAGACTTTCATTCAAATGTGGGGTTTAATGTCCCAAAACCACCATATGATTACATGGGACGCGGTAGTGGAGGGCTCCGGAAATTTCGACCACCTGGGGTTCTTTAACGTGCACCCAAATCTGAGCACACGGGCCTACAACATTTCCGCCTCCATCGGAAATGCAGCTGACACAGCTGGGACTCAATCTCACGACCTGCAAGTCAGCAGGCGAGTACCTTAGCCACTAGAACAGCGCGGCGGGATTGCAACACTTTTTGAGCATGGTCCAAAAACGCTGCCGATCGGTAATAGAGGCTCCCAACAACACGCGAGCCAAATGCTATAGCACAGCAGGCGGCATGGAATTCACACTAGATTATCAAAGTCAGCTGAAAATTGCTTTCTCTTCTCTCGACAAATCATGTGATATGCCGAAAAATCACACGTCAACGACGCATCTATCAGACATTGCCTGATTTGAACATGGCGCGCTCACTCGTTACAGAGATCGCCATGAGAGGCCGCTACTGGTGCACGCGTGTGCGCGCGATCACACTAAAGAAGCGTTGCATTCGAAGAAAAAAAAAAGAAAGTGCTCAAGGTAGCGAAGCTCGCCTGATTTTTTTTTTTGGCCTGCCATCAATCCCTGCTTAGCTTACAGCGCTTTCGTCGGTGCGAGGGAAGAGCAAATGCAATCGCTGCATGCGACAAACCTTTGTAACTCCACTCGCACAGGACGGATACTTAAAACTTTTGGGAATTGAATCCGTGAGGCAATAAGGTCTTCCAGTCATTGCATTCCATGGTTAGTTGAAAAAGTGTTTCAGGGCCCCTGTAACGCCATCCTCAAGCGGGACTTACTGCAGCTGCTTGCTGGTTGGTGCCATATGAACGAGTTATCGATTCGATTGCATTTGATTCTTCTAAAAGCGTGGCACATACTCTGGGGGACTGTCTAAGAAAGCTTAGCGTTCTTTTTCTATGAGCATTACAAAAATAGTTATGAATGAATTTATAGTAAAATACCAATATTGAAAAAATAAAACATGCAGAGAGAAGGAAAGGTAGAAAAAAGAAAATTTTTCGAGATTTTGTGGTTGGAGATGTTGAAATGACCACAAAGCAGAGTTTCGATTTTGTTTATTTTTTAGTAGCCTAGAACCATGGTACTTGCCCGCTCTGGGCAAGTACCATGGTAAGGAAAGTTATGCTATTCTATGATAAGAAGTACCATGGTAAGAAAACCTATACTATTCTATGAATGGTAACTGCACTACTGCTTATCAAAAAAGGATGTACAAATCAAGACATTCAAAAAAAAGAAAGGTTCCGAGAATGAGACAAAAAAGAAATCAGCAATCCTAAAATATTGATAATTTGATTTTTGGAGGTGACCAGGCCACAGAGTTTGCCAAACCCGATTATGTTGGGTTGTAAAAGTTATTATTCACATTTTAAAAATTACTTCCACACTCCTTGTTTCTTTTTGTCGAGTACCTCTTAAAATGGGCAGTATGTTGAAATACGTTAAGAGGCTTGAAATAAATTACCTGCCGTATCAAATACATCTCGGTGACTATGTCAAAAAACGGAGGCACCGAAATTTAGAGCACTTTTGTGGTTAAACTTATACCTAGCTTCGCAAACTGAAAAGCTAGTAATCTTTTCCTAATTACTGCTAATTATGACTTGATGCAAAATAATGTTGAATAGTTTCAGAATCTTCGCAGAACGGAAAAATGGGGGCCCGCGTCAGACCATCTCTGTGTAAATAAAAGTTAAGTGGTTGGACACGGCACCGGAATCTGGAGATAACTTCAAATCTTTCGACTGACTCCCCTGAGGTTTCCATCTAAATTTTAGGTGCTGATAATCTGTCAATTCTGCAATATTTTCTAACCTATCCGTTTAAATAGCAAATTTTCTATATATAATGGCTGCTAAGTATTCGAACTCTGGAAGTACCGAAATTAGTGGTCCAAGAGATGCTCGCACTAAAAAAAAATGTGCGTTTAGAAGACTTAGTACTTCGTTTTCATCGGCTACGCCACTGTCAAGGTGCGAGAGAGACATTTGTTTTTTGTGGATTGTCAAATCTGCCACATACCCGCTCTGGGGAACTGGCGATGAAAACTTGTAGTAGCCAATATGTGATAACAAGATATTGATTGTTAGCCAATTTTACTAAAAAGTACAGAGAAAGGAAAAATTTGGAAATTATATTTTAAAGAAAAAGAAAGTATAATAAATACATCAATATAAAGACATCATATACCCCGACAGTTCTGGTCATTTCATATCTCTAGGTTAGAGGTAATCAGAGTACCTGGAATGCTCGTACAGGCTAATGGCACTAGTGGGCAGACCATGAACAAGTTCACAGCTAAAACCTTATTACCAAGGCGTCTAATTCTGGAGGTATAGCCGGAGGAAGACAATTTACGAAGGCTGTTCTACGTTGTCCTGACCAAACTAAAAAGGGTCGCCTAAGCCCGAGCACGCGAACCATACTGGGCAGCCTGGGGAATGTTCAGATTCCAACCTAACGGTATTTAAGGGCGTTCTTGCGACTTTCAACGAGGCGACTAAACATTACCAGCTGGGCAGAAAGGTCTTGCCCTTCTTCATATGAATCTTTCTAGGGCACGGGCATCTGCCGTCCGCTTGTTTCATATCTCAATCGTCATTCCCAATCTTCATTCATATCCCAATCTCAGTTTCACAGCCAACTCAATGAAGGCAATGATCCAACATGCCCAGACTGTGGCAACGCATCTACGTCAGAAGACATGCTCTGGCAGTGCCCCTCATTACACAGTTCTTAGCGTACAACCGAAGAGGAACGGGGCTCTGCGCTCAAAATCTCAGAACTTGAGCTTCAACAAAGGCCCGTCGAGAGGGCCCACGACACGACGATGAGGCTCGGCCTACCCTTCCCAACGTGTGAGCGGCCCGCTGCTACACCGCCTTGAGAAGGTGTTCCTCGGGACCTTAATAAATTACTGTGTGCCTGTCTGAGCTTACAAATCAATGGATTCCGAGATGATGCACCATGGCAGGCTTACTGTAGCCCCATAGTCTTATAGGGTATCGAAAGCGCTGCTGGGGAGTGCATGGACAGCTTAAGGATCCTTGTGTCACGTGTATACGACGTCACTCTAAGCGCTGTGTGGCAGAGGACGACCAGCTCTGGTAGTGTGCGATGATGGGAGCTCGTCCCATCGTTACCAGAGATTGAGTAGGGAAATGATTCGTTCATATTTGTCAATCGTTTTTAATTGGGCACGGCGGCACAGCCGGTATGCGGTGGTCTGAAAATCCGTTTGTCTTCCTTCTACAGTTCCTTGGATTGCTGGGCCCCCTTTTTGCCAAACCTTTCGATCTGCGAGTGAGAGATGCGCATGCGCCGCACCCTGCGACCAGCCTCATCTTTCTTTGCCGGTCATCAACTGCACACCCGGACCACCTGCCTCTACAGCTATCAGCCACGTGTGCATCACTGATACCCGAAGCCGTCCAGGCGGCGCCGTTGCAGATTCCGGCTATATATGAGCATCCTGTTCACTCCTCGGCCACTGAGCACGGCGGCACAGCCGGTATGCGGTGGTCTGAAAATCCGTTTGTCTTCCTTCTACAGGTGAGCAGGCGTTACGGAAAATGCTTTCGCTCAGACGACCCGTTCTTACTTGTGCTGCCGTGCCCATGGTCTTCTGGTGTGTCTTATGTTTCTGGCTTGTTGCGACAACTGCTCCTTCTGGGTGGAGACATTGAGACCAATCCTGGTCCTGATTTGGCTAAAATTGCTAAACAACTAGAGAGCATAGCTACTGACATGAAGGAAATAAAAGAAAAGCGACTAACCGATATAGAGAAAAAATTGGACGCCTTGACTATTTTAGAGAACAAAATTGCTGCTTGCCAAACTCAAATAGCTTCTATGAGCACCGTAATTCATCAACTAGAAAAGCAGGTTGAGCAGCTCGAAAACCATAGTAGAAGATCAAACCTAATACTGTACGGCTTACCGGAAAGGGACAACGAGACCAGTGACACACTTGAACACGTTGTCAACAAAGAAGTAATTCAAGACTTATTGGAGCTTGAACCAATTAGGATTGAGCGCATCCATCAAATAGGCAGGCCTGCACCAAACAAGGTTAGACCAGTTATTTTTAAGCTGCAAGACGCACACGACAAGATCTCAATTCTTAAGCAAGGATCTAAGCTGAAAGGTTCAGATTTCTCCATCGGTGAAGATTTCTCCCGTAGAGTGCGAGATGTCAGACGTAAACTATGGGCAAGTTCGAAACCAAACCGCGACAAAAAAGAAGTGTCACTAGTTTTCGACAAACTATTCATCAATAGCAACGTTTACCTTTGGGATACCGAAAAAGATGAACGCCTACTCCTACAAAAAAAAACGACGAACGAAAGCCAAATCGTCCACAGACGAGGCAACAGGCTCAGGCATTAAACAACGCATCGTGATCAAAAATACTTCCAAAAGGCCAATCAACCGAAAAACCAGGAACACCCTTAACAGTAATGCGAACCCAACCAAAGAAAAGCAACTGCGCCTGCTGAACCTGAATGCTCGTAGTGTAATAAATAAAACTGACCAGCTTGAAATTATCTTGCTTCAAAATGACCCGCACATTGTCGTAGTGACAGAAACTTGGCTCCGAAGCGACATATCAGATGACAGCGTCTTTCCCACATCCTATCAGATCTTACGTAAAGACAGGGCTTCCAGAGGTGGGGGCGTGGCTGTTCTTTTGAAGAACAACATACGGGTCGTTTTGTTGCCTGATATCGACGAACTTGAATGCCTGTGCATGAAGGTTTTGTGCTGGGGGTACTCTTTCATTCTTTACGCGCTTTACAGGTCTCCTGATTCCCCATCGGAATATCTAACTAGACTTCGAGAGCACATGTCGAAATATGTGAACAGCAAAGTTTTTCTGATTGGGGACTTTAACCTTCCAGGGATTGACTGGAAACGATTGATGGCTCAGTTCAGAATTTTTGAAACACACAAACATAGTGTTTGATATCATGCTTACACATAACCTAATACAAGTTGTAAACGAATCAACTCGTGTACAGGGTCTTTGTAGTTCCCTTCTGGATCTTGTATTTATTCCCCGTAATTTTGACCGATACTCTGTTACAATAGAACCAGGGATATCTGACCACCAGTTAGTATGCGTTACTTCACCCCTTCTCAAGTTAAGCTCCCAAGATAGGTCGACGACACGGCGCTTCAAAGATCTCACGAGTTAATGACAAATCTGTACTTGACCATCTAGAAATATGTCTTGCTAATTTTGATGGTGATGACGTTTGCAACCTATGGGACCGGTTCAAGGACATGTGCCATTACTGCCTCGATAACTTTATACCGAGCAAGCGCAAAAAAATTCACAAGTGTACACCCTGGATAACACGCAAAATTATTTACTTGAAACGCAAACTTAAAAGATTAAAGAAGAAGAAGGCACAGTATGACGTTATCAGTGAGATAAAAAATTCTTTGCAAAACACAGTGCGCTGCTCAAAGGACCACTACTTTCAAACCCTCCTACCAAACTTCATAAAAAATGGTCCTGATAAGTTTTGGCATTACATAACAGACAAAAAGCAGCCTGTAAGGGAAATGAACATCGACGGTGACCTCGTTTCTGACCATGGAATTATTGCAAAATATTTTAATCATTATTTTCACAGTGTGTTTTTTCTGCTGCGCAAACGTAACCACTGTTAATATCAGATCCTGGCATTTATGACGCTGACTTTGTATCTTACTCTGGTGTACTATCCATGCTATTAAATTTGAAAACCAAGTCTTCATGTGGTGCAGACTAGATTCCAAACGCCTTTTTACGCAGACATACCGAAATACTTACTAAGTTTCTTGTAGTAATATTTCGTACTTCTTTGTCCACTGGGAAGCTGCCGAGTGACAGGAGGATGGCTCTGATTGTTCCCGTTTTTAAAAAAGGTGACCGGTCCAGCTTTCAAAATTACCGTCCGATACCTTTAACGTCTCAATGCTGCAAGATCATTGAACATATTATTTCCAAACAGATTTTTGAATTTCTAGACGAAAATGCCGTACTAACAAATTTTCAACATGGTTTTAGAAAAGGTTATTCCACGGCAACTCAATTGGTGACAATTGATTCGTTAGCAGCGTCTCTTGACAATAACGGCCAAATTGATGCTATATTTTTAGATTTCAAAAGAGCTTTCGACAAGATACCACACGACAAATTAATAGCAAAACTTAAAAACATTCACATTCCAGATATTTTTGTTTCCTGGATTGCAGCCTACCTATCCAACCGCCAACAGCTTGTAAAAATTAACGAAGAAGAATCTCGGTGTCTTCCTGTCACCTCTGGGGTTCCACAAGGTAGTGTTTTGGGACCATTGCTTTTTTGTTGTATATTAACGATTTAGTAACTGTTGTTGACCCTACTGTTCAAATTCGATTGTTCGCTGACCATTGTGTTTTGTTTCGGGAAGTCACATGTACTAATGATCAGAACGAACTCGAGAAAAACATTGAAAACGTGCGGGAGTGGTGTGTAAAATGGGGAATGGAATTAAATTTGGAAAAAAAGTGTATATCTCTGTGTAACGAGAAAGAAAAACCCTAGTGAACACGTGTATAAGTTAGGATCGTCTTCTCTCACACAGGTTGACAGTTATAAGGACCTCGGCGTTACGCTAACAAACAACTTATCATGGAACATGCACATAGATAATATTTGCTCGTCTGCCTTTCGGAAATGATGCTTCCTAAGATATAAGCTCAGAAATTCCCCTCCAAACGTAAAGCTTCTTAGTTATTTCACTTTCGTTAGGCCGAAGCTGGAGTATGCGAGTATCGTGTGGGACCCCCATACTAAACAAAACATTAAAAAACTTGAAAGGATTCAGCGGAAGGCCATTCGGTTTGTTTATTCTAGGTTTTTGCGAACGGACTCCCCCACAGACCTAATGCTAGCTAATAATATTCCTTCCCTTCAGGATCGTAGAAAGAAGTCCCGCCTTGATTTTCTGTCTCTTTTATATAATCGCAAACTTTCCCTTGATTCAACCCCTTTTCTTTCTCCATTAAACAGAAGACCGACAAGACATCGCCAACCAAATGCACTAACTCCGTACTTCGCGACAACGGACACGTTCAAATTTTCATTTTTTCCACGCACCATTTCAGACTGGAACCAGACAATCGAATGTAGTACTTGTGATACTGAGTAACTGTTGTTTTGTTTTGCGTGTATCGTATTTCTCTTTGCATTACACCATGCCCTCCTGCTTGGACCGAAGTGTGGTCCGCAGTATGTATTAAATAAATTACCCAGCACAGTAGGCGAAGCGGTGCTACAGTGTCTTTATGTGTAGGTGCAAGCGCGATTGATGTGTAATACGCACAAGAACAAGACGAAGAAAAAGTTCAACTTGTACTCTATTAAACACGGTACTTTACCAGCACTGCAGAATCACCCTTTCAACGAAAAGCGCCATATTGACAACAAGTCGCCAGCTTCAAACCCCTGAACTTTCTTAAAATAGAGTTATAAACTCCTCGTGAGAGGGCAAGTAAAATAAATTTTCAGTTTGTAGCAATCATGAAGTGGCATGTGAGCGTTTTGTGCGAATCCACCTTGGAATATGAAACGCAAAAACGTGGCAAAACCTGCTGAAGCACAGTAAGACTGCTCATTTGTAACGCGGTAAACCGAGATGATATTTAACGCTTATGTTGAGACTCACGAAAAAAAGACGTAATATATCTGGTGGATGGATGGATGGATGGATGGATGGATGAGGCGTGTTCACTTTCGCTGGTTTTCACTAAGAGTTACGCGCACAAAACTTGCATACGGTGCTTTCAAGGCTGTTATTAGTCATATCTCAACGTTTTCAACTTATGCACTGTCGTCTATCAAAGAGAGTTAGTTCATAAATGTTATCTGATATCACCTTGTAGGTATAAGGTAGCGCTCACCTCGAGCACCATTTTTCAACGTGGAACAAGGTACAATAACAGCCATGTACTTTTTTTTTACATTTCTGCTTAAGAAACAAAGACCCATTGATGTGGTATGTTGTGCCACACTGAGGACGAGGATAGAAGTGCACTGAGTAGATGAATGGATGGATATGAGTGGATGAATAGACGCCCATTTTATGTAGCCCAAACAATAGTTCCCTAAATATGTTATGGGAATTCTGAAGCAATGCTCGACTTCCACACTGAAAGCGGTTTTGGCTAGCAGTACTCTGGGATTATATTTTTGTAAATATCCTCTAATAATATTTTAGGTGTAAAATGCTGAAGCATGAGAAACACGCATAAGCATGCATTAAATGTCACCGACGTACTGCTGTCTTATTCTTCTCTTACGCTATTGGTGCAGTCACCGTGGGGTTTCGCGTGTAAAAAAAAAAACACGATATGATTAAGAGGCACGCTGTATTGGAGGGCGCCGGAACCTACGATCACTTGGTGTTTTTAACGTGCACGTAAGTTTCGGTCCATGCAGTCAAGCACTTCGCCTCTATCGAAGTTCGACCGCCGTGGCAGGAGTAGACAGTGACTTCATTGTCAGCAGCTCACCACCACAACCGTTGTATCTCCACGACGGCACCGGCTTTACTTTAAACCGAACACTTATGAGTACCTATGCGGAGTGTAGTTTTAAACTTATTTTTCTTCAAGTCAGTGCGTGTTTTACAACGTTCCTCGCCTACTGCATTTATATGCACTGAAGACCAGATGACCACTCACTTTTCTCTGTGTATTCATACACATAGAGCTACACAGTTGCCAACTCATTTGCACATCTTTATCATTAGGACTATCATTGAGAAATTGTTTTGTTTATCTGTTTTTTATGCTTCGTATGTCGTCTCATATGGTGTTATTGAACGAACGTGGTATGTTACGGCAGTTCTTAAACTGCTAGTTCAAAAAATGCATCACTCCTCCCAGTTTCCTAAACTATTAAATATTACTCGCTTAGCTGTTCACATAAAAACAGCGCCAATAACGAGGAAAAAGAGAAGGAGGAGACACACAGCGGCTCTGAATCACAACAAGATTTATTTGCTGGAACCACGCAATATATACTTGAGCAGTATCTCACAAATCAAAAGAATGACAAACCCCACCAACCACTGAGTAATCATCGTGATAACGCGCAATTACCATCACGCGTGCCAACATTCAGAAGAAAATTTATTTCTTTTTGTGATAGAAAAATCGAAGGCCTGCTGACACAGATTAACCAGCCTTTCCGTTTCTGCGGCCTCATAAATTTCGTGCATCATCTGATCCCGATGATGCCTAATGACCGTACAATGCTGAAAGTCGGGACACAACCACAGTCCCGGCAATGAATGCTGACGTGGCCTGATACTACAGACGAGACATTGTGAGCGTGCTCTTTCAGCCGCTCATATAAACACCTGCCTGTTTGGCCGATGTACCAGTTGCCACAGGACAGGGGTAGAGAATACACCACCCCTTTGATGCATGGAACCTACTTGTTCTGATCTTTGATTGGGCCGCGTGTCGGCACATTCAAAAGTGATGAAGCGCGCTTTTGTGACGACATGTCTCAGAAACGCACTGCGAAGGTCTTGCCATCACATGATTCGGACCAATTTTAATCAGCAAACTGAACGCCTTACTGAGGCTTGTTTCTCGATGTATGTTCAGACCACCGTTGCTGAGTGTCTACTCCGAGAAATCAGAATAAGCCCAGACACTAATGCTCTAACAAGCACAAGAAATAAGAGACGGGACAAACGAAACTGTCGTTATTCCCTATATCCACGGCGTCACCCACAACCTCAAAAAAGTGGCCAGCAGGTGCGACGTAGATTTGGTTTTGTTTGTTCCAGAAAAGCTGGCTAGGATGTGCAAGGCCGTGAATCCTGTGTCCAGGATAGAGCGAGGCGGCAAAATCAAGCACCAGAACAAGTACGCTCCTTGTATCGAAGGTGTGGTGTATTCTCTGCTCCTGTCCTGCGGGAAGTAGTACGTCGGCCAAACAGGCAGGTGTTTAAATGAGCGGCTGAAAGAGCACGCTCACAATGTCTCTTGTACAGCATAGGGCCACCTCGGCATTCACTGCCGGAACTGCGGTTGTGTCCACAACATTTAGCATTGTATGGTCATCAGGCGTCATCGGGATCAGATGAAACGCGAACTTTATGAGGCCACGGAAATGAAAAGGCTGAGCAATCTGTGCGACAGGCCTTCGATTGCTCTATCACCAAAAGAAATAGCTTTTTTTCAGAATGTTGGCACACGTGTTGTTCATGGCGCGTTATCACGATGATCACTCGGTGGTTAGGCGATTTCTGTTTTTTTTCTATGTCATTCTTATTTGTCAGAGACTGCTCAAGTATATATATTTCATGGTTCTAGCAAATCAATCTTGTTGCAAGTCAGTGCTGCTGTCGGTCGCCTTTTCTTGTCCGTCGTTATTGGCGCTGTTTTTATGTGATCAATGTCGTACCAACTCGCCCAAGCAACAACGTTCGCTACTTTAATTTCTATCACATGGGCTATTTTAATTGTTTCACCGTTCAACCATGTGTCATTGTCGCCATGTACGTCTAGGCCGTTTGCAATGCCCGAAATTTCTCTTTTCTTGTCCGGTACAAACAACTTTCCCCTGACATCCTGCTGCTCTCTGGTGATCTCAAGCCTTTGCAGGGACACGGACTCAGTTTTCTCAAGGTACTTAGTTCTGACTGGCACCGACAAGCTCGTTTTTACAAGCAGTACCTGTTTCTCTCGCTCCAAGGGACTACGAACTATAATGAGGGCAAGAAGTGGCTTGATCACCGCGACCTAGCTAATGCGGCGGCGGAATTTTGTTAGCGGCAGATGCTGACAGAACTACAAGCTTCGTTGCCAAAAACGTCTTCCCCCAGCAAAGATGCTCTACATTCTGTGGCTAATCTGTCTTTGCCTGAGAACATTCACAGTGTGCTTGGCCACAGCCCCAAGTATGCTGTTGAGTCAAGAAACTCAAGGGCAGGACTTCTGGGCCTGGTCCGCAGCATTTCTAGCAAGGTACCTGCTGACTGTGCTCAGAGGTGTGACTCCAAGGGTTGCGACATTCTTTGTAACCATAGAGCAGGCTTAAACAGGGTTCCTGTAAAGAAAGTAAAATTCTTCTTGAGGGATAAGTCATTGTTCTTGGTAGCAGAAAATAAGAAGGGAGGTTGTTATTTTTTCCGAATGAATTCTATAGGAAAAAAAATTGACCCTGTATTTGCTTGTTACACTTCAAATGTCGTCGAAAGATGATAGCCTTGCGTCTGGAGAGAGTGAACAAAACGTTTATTTGATGATCTGCGCAAGAAAATCGGTTAATGGTATACTGGAGGCGCTGCGTTAGAGTGCCTTGAGTGTTCAGCGGAGGCGATCGAGCGCATCAATTCACGTCACACATGAGACATGAGCACTATCTGGCAATTATCTAGGAAAACAAAGCGGGTGTGCAGGGAGTTGATAAGGTGTAGAACGCAAGGCGACGGGTAGGTGCCACCACCGTGTCGTCTTAGCAAACCATTGGAAACACTTGCCTTTTTGGTCAAGCGTTGCCTGGTCAGCACAACGTGATAAACGCTATGGTCCTTATAGTTACTTATGTGTGCCTTTTATAGTAAGGGACACACATACAGAATATTGACGTGTTGTTATGGGGCCACAGACATGCGCAATAATTTATTTTTCATTAACAATCGCGCAAGTATGAACGCTAAATTTTGAGCAATATTGGTGGGCGCTGCGTGTGGGGACGGCTGTTACGAGAATCGTTTGGTCACTTTAGTGCCGTTAAAAGATACTATTAAGGGCGGACAAATAGACAAGTGTAAAGACAAACAGACCAAGATTTGGGCGTCGAAAGTCCCCAAGAAAGACTATCGTCTTTGAAAAGATAGTGAAGCGATTCTGTCTGTTTTCGAGTCCCAAGCTTATGTGTCGCTTGCGAACGTTAGAACCTATGCAAAAGATTGGTGTAAAAGGCTGAATCTTGATGTATTGGTAAAAAAGATAGATGGTTCGAAAAGCTTAGTTTGAAAATTTTCTGTAACGCGAAAACGAACTAATTTAACTTTCCTTTCCATGTTATAGTACCATAGGCTAGCTCGTGGCAAAACATGCTGCCACAATTTCTTGAGGGTAAACTGATGTTATTAAACAGCCGATCCGTTCCTAGCTAAGAGTTCTAATGATGTGATTTCCGTGCTGAAAGATAAAATTTTGGCTACCAGGCATGCTCAATAAATAAAGATTTGTACTACTCATTGCCACACAATGAGCTTCTAGCTTGCATTCACGAGTGCATTGACACTTTTGGCGTTGTGACTTATCAGAATGCATTAGGCATATTTGTTGAAGGTTTTATGGAACTGCTTGAGTATTACCCAAGATCGAAATTTGCAGAGTGGGATAATCATATCTACTTGCAACGTCATGGGGTGTGCATAGGATCATGCCTTGAGCCCATTTTAAGTGATTTATTTTTAGCCAGCTGTGATCGTACCTTTCAGAATTGCTTGCAATCCACAACTGTTAAGAAAGTATTCCACTACGTTGACAACTTCATTGTGTTGTTTCAAGCTGGAACTTCTTCAGCCGTTTCATCTTTAATTAGTATTTAAGAAATTTTCAGTAAGTGCCTTTCTCCGCTTGTTATAACCTATGAAGTTCCGGACAGAGGAACCATCAGGTTTCTAGATTTGATGTTAACGTTGAGTCCATCCCACGTGTGTTGGGCCTATGAGCCCCGTGCAAACAAGCCAATCCTTCCTTTTGGATCGGCACATTCAAAGGTGGTGAAACGCGCTATTGTGAAGATATGCTACACAAACGCACTTTGAAGGTATTGCCATCACATAATTTGGTCCAGCTTTATTCAGCAAACTGAAAGCCTTACTGAGGCTGGTTTCCGAATGTATTTTTTGACCACCACTGCTGAGTGTCTACTTCGATATATCAGAATGAGCCCAGAGACTGATGCTCTAACACGCACAAGGAATAAGGGACGGGACAAATGAAACTGTCGTTATTCCCTATATCCACGGCGTCACCCACAACCTCAAAAAAGTGGCCAGCAGGTGCGACGTAGACTTGGTTTTGTTTGTTCCAGAAAAGCTGGCTAGGATGTGCAAGGCCGTGAATGCCGGTGCCAGGAGAAAGCGAGGCTGCAAAATCAAGCATCGTAAAAAGTACGTTCCATGCATCGAAGGAGTGGTGTATTCTCTACCCCTGTCGTGCGGCATGTTGTACATCGACCAAACAGGCAGGTGTATAACTGAGCGGCTCAAAGAGCATGCTCACAATGTCTTCTACAGTACCAGGCCACCTCGGCATTCATTGCCGGGTCTGTGGTTGTGTCCCCAACTTTAAGCATTGTACTGTCATTAGGCGTCATCGAGATCAGATGATACGCGAAACTTATGAGGCCGCAGAAATGGAAAGCCAGGCCAATCTTTGTGCGACATGTCTTCTATAGCTCTATCACAAAAAGAAATATGTTTTTTTTTTCGGAATGTTGGCACACTTGGTGTTCATTGCGCGTTATCACGATGATTTCTCGGGGTTATGTGATTTCTGTTTTATTTAGTTTCGCATTCTTCTTATTTGTCAGATACTGCTCTAGTATATATTGCTCGGATCCAGCAAATAAATCTTGGTGTAAGTCATTGCCACTGTGTGTCTTTCTTTCTTGTCCCTCGTTATTGGCGCTGTTTTTATGTGAATAATGTACCAACTCGCCCAAGCAACCACGTTAACTTCTTTGCTGTACCATTTGTCAAAAAGACATGTGGCTAAGCTATAAGAAAAGTCGACATCCGTTTTATTTTTAACCAGCTCCCCGGTTGTGCTTTTGTAGCAAGAATGAATGTTGTTAAAAAAAAAACATCCCATGGTTCTTATGTTGGTGCATCATTCATCCCACCATTGTTGTTACAGTGTCTTTCATGTGGGTAAATGTACTTTATTTTTATCTTGCATTTTGGCGTAGAAATCAAGTCTTTCATAATAATTGGTTTGTTTTTTTTCATGATGATATATGGTGTTTTTTGGCGCAAGGGCCATTTGATGGCCAAAGAGCGCCAGTTTATGGGACAAGAGATGTGGACAATGATTGTGATTAGCGGCTGTATAAGGGCCATAAAATTCCTCGTGGTAAGGCGGGTAAAAACATACGAGTAATAAAATCATGACCATCCCGTGAAAGGTGCGTGTGGTGCGAATAGGTGAACAAAGTTGGTGATAATAAAAGACGATGGTGGATATATATGGCATTAGCACAAATGCCTCACTCGTTAATACCCTCGCGTCCAAGGGCCGTGAGGCAAGTGCTTTCTTGTGTAGCCACCGCAGCGAAAACCTCTCAGGAGAGGTCATGCTACGGGATGCCCGGGTATATGATATGAAAACTATGAATTTCCTTAAAAAAACGCTAACAATGATTTGTGACTAAAAAGCGGTTCCCTACCGACGAACATTGCAGGGTGTAAAGGTATATGTTGTCGATAGGGTAATGGAAAGTGTTGTTTTCTTACAGTGTCAAATTGTTTGCACTCAATTAAAATGTGAAGGACTGTCAATGCTTCACCACATCTGTCGCACAATGGTGGATCGCCACCGGACAAAAGATATGAGTGTGTCGTGTATATGTGTCCTATCCTGAGTCTCGTTAGTATTACCTCTGTATGACGCGATTTTGATACTGGCAGCCAATGACCAAGGTGTGGCTTAATAATGTTTAGTTTGTTTTGCGTGTGTGTATCCCACTTGCTCTGCCAGTAGTCCCTGAGGTTTCGTTTGAGAGAGGGCTTAAGATCAAGGGCCGGGATTATTATGGGTGTAGGGGCAGTGCTTTTGTGGACAGATGCAGCGAGCTGATCCGCCCTCACATTGCCTTCGATCTCACGGTGCCTTGGCACCCAGCACACTACAACATGTTGTTTGAGTGTGTAAAGTGTGCTCAAAATGGAGTAAAGTGAGACAAGAACCGGGTTTTTTTGTTTATTAAGACTGTGCAGAGCCGTTACCACACCGAGGGAGTCTTTGTAAATTACTGCTTTTTGTATTTGTAATTGTTTGATGTGTTTAGCTGCCACAAGTATCGCGTAAGCTTCTGCTGTGAAGATACTTGTGCCTGGATGTAGAGGGCCAGCATCCGAAAGAATGGGCCGACAGCAGCGTAGGACAAAGAGGAGTTGGACTTGGAGGCATCTGTAAAGAACTCAGGACGTGTGTATTTGTGTTGAAGTTCCAGGAAGTGTGTTCGGATATGGGCAATGGGCGCATGTTTTGTAACTTCTAGAAAAGACACATCGCAGTCTATAGTCTGCCATTGCCACGGTGGCGGGTATGCTACAGGAGCCATTAAACTGTGTTCAAGTGAGACTCTAGTTTCCTCAGCTAGACTCTTCAGGCGAACTTAGAAGGGCTGCCTCATCGAAGGCCTGTTTTGAAAAAGAATTGAGCTCGACAAATCATTAATAGTAGAGTATGAAGGGTGCTTCTCTGCTTTTAACTTAAGGAAATAAACAAAGGACATGTAAGTTCTCTGCAGATGAAGCGACCACTCATTTGACTCGACATAAAGGCTTTCTACGGGGCTGGTGCGAAAAGCACCCGTAGAAAGGCGGTGCCCAAATGGTGCACGGGGTCCAGCATCTTCAAAGCACTTTGAGTCGCAGATTGATAAACAACGGCCCCATAATCTAAGCGGGTGCGAACGAGGCTTCGATACAGATTCATGAGGCATTGCCTGTCACTACCCCAAGTAGTACGTGACAACACTTTTCACAACATTCACGGCTTTTAAACATTTTGTTTTTATATACTTTATGTGTGGTACCAAGGTCAACTTGTTGTCCAAGATTAAGCCTAAGAATTTATGCTCTGCTTTGACGGACAGACGTTGCCCGTTCAGTCAAATGTCAGGTTCCGAGTGCATGCCTCTCTTTCGAGAGAACAAGACACACGTGCTTTTTTGTGGGTTAAGTCAAAATCCGTTTTCATCTGCCCATTTGGAGACCTTGTTTAAACCCAGCTGAACCTGCCGCTCACACATTGCCAAGTTGCATGACTTGAAGCCAAGCTGGACGTCGTCGACATATGTACAATAGAACATATTGCGGGAGATGGACAAGTGCAAGGAATTTATTTAGATGAGAAAAAGTGTGCAGCTAAGTACACCATGCATCTTGCGGCACGCCTGTTTCCTGGACAAATGTTTGGGAAAGAACCGTGCCCACTCGGACACGGAATGTCCGGTTTGACAGGTAACTTTCGATTATGTGAAACATTCTTCGCGCACGCCAAGGTGGGACAGGTCTCTTAGAATTCCAAAACGCCATGTTGTATCATAAGCCTTTTCGATATCGAGGAGTACAGAGAGAAAATATTGTTTATGGACAAAGGCGTCTCTGATCTGTGCCTCGATACGAACAAGGTGGTCTGTGGTGGATCTACTTTCTCGAAACCCGCACTGAAATGGGTCGACCCGCACTGCAATTGGTCGAGCAAATTGTTTGTTTCAAGGATATGTACAAGTCGGCAGTTTATCATTTTTTCGAAGACTTTGCACAAGCAGCTTGTAAGTGCAATAGGTCTATAGCTTGAAGCCAAAGAAGGGTCCTTGCCCTCTTTCAAAATGGGAATAATAATAGCCTCTTTCCAGGAGGTAGGGATAGTGCCAGAAAACCAGATAGCATTGAATAAACAAAGTAAGGTTTTTTGTGTTTCGGCTGGTAGGTTTTTTAACATTTCATACACCACACGGTCAGAACCTGGGGCAGAAGTACTGCAGAAGTTTAGAGATGTTCGGAGCTCAGCTAGACTGAAAGCTTGGTTATACGCCTCGTATATAGTGGATTTGTGTTCGAGTTTCTGCTTTTCTATTCTTGTTCTGTATTTTTGGAAAGTATCGGTATAGTGGGACGAGCTGGATATCTGTTCAAAGTGTGCACCGAGGAAGTTTGCCTGATCTTCCAAGGTATCACCCTGAGTGTTTACGAGTGGAAGTGTGTGTACTTGTTTTCCTGCTATCCTACCGACCATGTTCCAGACTTTAGCCTCCTGTGTGTATGAATTGATCCCTGACAAAAACTTCTGCCAGCTTTCTCTTCTGGCCTGCCGACGCGTTCTCCTGCCTTGCGACTTTATTTTTTTGAAGGTGTCAAGATTTTCGGCTGTTGGTGAGTTCCGAAGCAGCCTCCAAGCTCTATTTTGCTGTTTGCGCGCGTTTCGGCATTCAGAGTTCCACCATGGCACACGTTGTTTTCCAGGGTGTCCATTTGTTTGTGGGATGCATTTTGTTGCAGCATCACTCCAAAACGCTGTGAAGTAGTTGACAGCAACATCAATGTTCAAAGTACATATGTCATTCCAACCTAGACGAGCGATGGTATAAAACTGTTCCCAGTCGGCTCTGTTTATGAGCCACTTGGGAACACGTGGTGGACACTCAGTTACTGTAGTTGTGCTCAAAACTACGGGGAAGTGGTCACTTCCGTACAGATTACTGACGACTTTCCACTGGAGTAGAGGCACAAGAGATGCAGATACTATGCTTAGGTCTATGGAGGAGTAGGTGTTATTAGCGAGATTATAATAGGTTGGTTTTTTTCGATTTAGGAGACACGCGCTCGACGAGAGAAGGAACTGTTCAATCAGTCGACCTCGCGCGTCATACCGAGAATCACCCCATAGCCTGCTATGCGCATTAAAGCCTCCAAGGAGACCATAAGGTTCCGGAAGTTGATCAATTAAAGAGTGTAAATCACGTTTTTGCAGCTGATAGCTAGGAGGAATGTAAATAGTGCAGATTGTGATCAGTTTATCAAAAAGAACCGTTCGAACAGCCACTGCCTCAAGGGATGTTTGTAGTTGTAAGTGTGTGCATGCAGTTCCTTGTTTCACTATGATTGCAACACCTCCGTATGATGTCATGGCATCATCACGGTCCTTTCGAAAAATAACGTAATTACGAACAAAATTTGTGTGTTTTGAATTAAGGTGTGTTTCTTGTACACACAGCACTTTCGATGAGTGTTCGTGTAAGAGTTCTTGGATGTCGTCAAGGTTTCTGAGAAGGCCCCTAACGTTCCATAGTGTCACGGGGTCGTGACGTGGCCGAAGACAGGAGACTTCGTGTTGGGGTTTAACTGTTTATTTGGGCGAACCTGTGCCCGGTAAACGGAAAGTCCAGTTACAGCAGTGGTCTCGCACAGATAGCAGTCTCGGACTGATAGCGGCGAACGGAGCGTCGGCCTTCGATCAACAACTGACCAGCGGCGAAGCGCGTCGGCATTTATACTCTTGCCGTCGAATGTTCTAGCGTTATCGCTGGCGGTGGCGTAGGTTCCAGAACAATCTGTACCATTCGCACAGTGGGCGTGATCTTATCGAAATGATCTACTACAGTCCGGATCCTTCTCGAAAACTGCAGGCGCGGTTTGCGCTAAGAATCGTGTGGTGTTTTGGGACGATAACAAAAACTTGGGAAATGGAACGTGGCATTGCCCCCCTCTGAAAAAGGCATCGTCCCGATGCTTTCACTAAAGTTGAAAGTACAATAATAATGCAAGAAAGTACAATGAATAAATTCCGATACAACAATAATACAAAAAACACTGGTTCAGTTTGTTAACGCGCATGAAACGGCTTGAGGCACGCGACATGGACGACGTCAGGTCGTGATCGGCGTCGTTGAGAGTTCGTGATGCCGTCGGGGACAACCTCGTAATCAAGTGGGCCGAGACGTCGAACCACCTTGTACGGTCCGAAGTACCGTCGCAGAAGCTTTTCACTTAGTCCACGTCGGCGAATCGGCGTCCACACCCAAACACGTTCACCGGGCTGGTATTCCACGAAGCGTCGTCGAAGGTTGTAACGGTGGCTGTCGGTCGTCTGTTGATTCTTGATACGGAGACGCGCAAGTTGTCGGGCTTCTTCGGCTCGTTGAAGGTACTCGCTCACATCGAGGTTTTCTTCGTCGGTGACGTTGGGTAACATGGCATCGAGCGTCGTTGCCGGGCTCCTTCCGTAGACCAATTTGTATGGAGATATCTGCGTCGTCTCCTGCACCGCCGTGTTGTATGCGAAGGTCACATACAGAAGAATGGCGTCCCACGTCTTGTGTTCGACATCGACGTACATTGACAGCATGTCGGCGATCGTCTTGTTAAGCCGCTCGGTGAGGCCGTTGGTCTGTGGGTGGTACGCTGTCGTCCGGCGGTGGTTTGTTTGGCTGTATGCCAAGATCGCTTGAGTCAAGTCGGCAGTGAATGCCGTTCCTCTGTCGGTGATAAGGACCTCCGGGGCGCCGTGACGTAGGACGATATTTTCGACGAAGAACTTAGCTACCTCGGATGCACTGCCTTTTGGCAGGGCTTTTGTTTCGGCGTAGCGGGTGAGGTAGTCGGTAGCTACCACGATCCACTTGTTTCCGAAAGCCGACGTCGGGAACGGCCCCAGTAGGTCCATACCAATCTGCTGGAAAGGTCGGCAAGGTGGATCAATTGGCTGCAGAAGTCCCGCTGTCCTTGTCTGCGGTGTCTTGCGTCGCTGACAGTCCCGGCATGTTCTCACATAACGGGTGACGTCGGTGGTAAGACGTGGCCAGTAGTACCTTTCTTGTATCCTCGCGAGCGTGCGAGAAACACCAAGGTGCCCTGCCGTCGGATCGTCGTGCAGGGCCTGCAGGAGTTCTGGTCGCAGAGCTGAAGGCACCACAAGGAGGTACTTAGCACGAAGCGGTGAAAAGTTTTTCTTTTGTAGAAGACCGTTTCGTAAAAAGAACGACGCAAGTGCACGCTTGAATACCTTCGGGACTTCGACGGTCCTGCCTTCGAGGTATTCTATTAGGGCCTTAAGTTCCGGGTCGGCCCTCTGTCGTTCAGCGAAGTCGTCGGTAGTTATCGTTCCTAAGAAGTAGTCGTCATCCGGGTCGTCGGGTAGCGGTTGGTCGACAGGCGCACGAGAGAGACAGTCGGCGTCGGAGTGTTTTTTGCCAGACTTGTAAATGACAGTAATGTCATATTCTTGAAGTCTCAGGCTCCATCGTGCGAGGCGACCTGAAGGGTCCTTCAAGGTGGCTAGCCAACACAATGCGTGGTGGTCGCTCACAACTTTGAAGGGCCTGCCGTAGAGGTAGGGGCGAAATTTCGACGTAGCCCAGATGATGGCGAGGCACTCCTTTTCTGTTGTGGAATAATTTGCTTCTGCTTTGGATAGCGATCGGCTGGCGTAACTAATAACCCTTTCAAGTCCGTCAGCCTTCTGCACAAGAACGGCGCCAAGACCTACGCTGCTTGCGTCAGTATGTATTTCTGTCTCGGCGAATTCGTCGAAATGGGCAAGTAACGGAGGCGTCTGGAGGCGATGTTTTAGCTCCTGGAAAGCGTGTTCCTGCGGCGTTTCCCACTTAAACTCCACGTCGGCCTTGGTAAGGTTAGTGAGAGGATCGGCGATGCGGGCGAAGTTTTTCACGAACCGCCTATAATAGGCAAACAGGCCCAGAAACCGGCGCACTGCTTTCTTGTCAGTGGGCGGCGGGAAGTCGGCGATGGCGGCTGTTTTCCGTGGATCGGGACGAACTCCAGACTTGCTGATAACGTGCCCCAGGAACAAGAGCTCCTCATACGCAAATCTGCACTTTTCTGGCTTCAGTGTGAGTCCGGAAGTCTTGATGGCTTGAAGTACAGCTTCAAGGCGCCGAAGATGCTCGTCGAAACTCGAGGAAAACACGACAACGTCGTCCAAGTACACAAGGCAAGTCTGCCACTTCAATCCTGCCAGTACTGTATCCATAACGCGTTGAAAAGTTGCAGGCGCTGAGCAAAGGCCGAAGGACATCACCTTAAACTCGAAGAGGCCGTCCGGTGTTATAAACGCCGTCTTCTCTCGGTCTCTTTCGTCGACTTCGATTTGCCAATAGCCAGTCTTGAGGTCCATTGACGAAAAGTACTTGGCGTTATGGAGCCGATCAAGTGCGTCGTCTATTCGTGGGAGAGGATACACGTCCTTTCTTGTGATTTTGTTCAGGCGGCGATAATCGACGCAGAAACGTAGGGTCCCATCCTTTTTCTTCACTAACACCACGGGGGATGCCCACGGACTCTTGGACGGCTGGATAATGTCATCTCGCAGCATTTCATCAACTTGTCTCTTCATGGCCTCACGTTCTCGCGTCGAAACCCTGTACGGACTCTGACGGAGTGGTCTGGCATTTTCTTCGGTTATGATGCGATGTTTCGTAATTGGGGTCTGCCGAATTTTCGATGCCGACGAAAAGCAATCTTCGTATTGCAGGAGCAGGGCCTTGAGCTGTTCTTGCTTATCGTTCGGAAGTCTGGGATTGACGTCGAAAGCTATAGGAGGGGCTTGGTTCCTCTGAGCAGGTTCCGCAGAATCGGTGAGGGCGAAAGCACTGGTGGCTTCGACAATTTCTTCGATGTATGCGACCGTTGTTCCTTTGTTCACATGTTTGTACTCATTGCTGAAATTCGTGAGCATAACCGTTGCTTTGCCTCCCCGCAGCTCTGCAATTCCTCTTGCGACGCAAATATTTCGGGTGACCAAGAGATGCTGACTGCCTTCAACGACGCCTTCCAAGTCAGGTGATTTAGGAGCGCCGACTGAAATAATGACGCTTGAGCGAGGCGGAATGGTGACTTGTTCTTCCAGCACATTCAAGGCATGGTGTCCTGACGGCGTGCGCGGCGGTAGTGCTTCTTCTGTGGATAACGTTATCGACTTTGTTTTTAGGTTGATGACAGCACCATGGAGGCATAAGAAGTCCATGCCAAGGATGACATCTCTCGAGCAACGCTGTAGGACTACGAAGTCTGTAGGATAAATACGGCCGTTAATGGTGACTCTCGCTGTGCAGATTCCTGCAGGCGTTACGAGATTACCTCCGGCTGTGCGGATTTCAGGGCCTTTCCAAGCTGTCCTAACTTTCTTTAACTTCGCGGCGAACGACCCACTGATGACAGAATAGTCGGCTCCAGTATCGACGAGAGCGGTCACACTGTGGCCGTCGATAAGAACGTCGAGGTCGCTAGTTCGCCGTCTCGCATTACAGTTAGGGCGTGGCGTCGGGTCACGGCTGCGTCGGCTTGTTCCGCTGCTTCCATGTTGCGTCGTCAGGTCACCTTCGGTAAGTGAGCTTTCACCGTCAGGGCTTTGCCTGTTTGGCGTTGTGTTCGGAAAGCTCCGTCGCGGCGTCGTCGTCGTCGGAGGATCTTCGGTAGTTCGTCGCACAGCAACCGCACCTCCACCGGTTGCTGCCCTTAGTTTCCCGGATACGGGCTAGGAGACCGGCCCCGCATTGGGCCAGAGTACTGCCGGTGGTGCGGTGACGAGCGGCGGCTGGGCGACGGGGAACGCGAAGGGCTTCGTGGTGTCCACCGAGTTCCTGTCAGGTAGTCGGCGATGTCACGTGGTCGTTCTCCTGGCTGTGGACGCGGTGCATTGACAGCGAAGCCACGCAGTCCCATCTGTCGGTACTGGCAACGGCGGTATGTGTGTCCGGCCTCGCCGCAGTGGTAGCAGAGCGGGCGATGGTCAGGGGTGCGCCAGACGTCAGTCTTCCTCGGTGCACTGCGCTGGGCCGCTGGCGAACGGTATGACGTCGGTGGGGGTGGTGGCGGCGGTGGCGTCTGTCGACGGAAGTGCGATGGGGCGGCGTTTTGGCGTGGACGGGGAGGAGCGTTGTGGCGCAGTGCAGCGGCGTAGCTCATAGCTTCCGGCTCGGGCAGCGGTGCGTGGGGAACTTGAAGCGATTGCCGAACTTCTTCTCGCACAATGTCGGCGATCGAATCCACTTGAGGGTGCGCCAAAGGCAACAGTTTGCGCAGCTCTTCCCGCACGATCGCTCGGATCGTTTCACGCAGGTTTTCAGAGTCACTGGTTTGAGCGGCAGCGCATTCTGGAATCAGGCGACGATTATACTGTCTGGTGCGCATGTCAAGGATTTTTTCGATGGTGGTCGCCTCGGATACAAATTCTTGGACGGTGTTTGGTGGATTTCTCATTAGTCCCGCGAAGAGCTCCTGTTTGACCCCTCGCATGAGGAAACGAACTTTCTTCTCCTCAGGCATGTCTGGGTCAGCGTGACGAAATAGGCGGGTCATCTCCTCTGTGAAAATTCCAACCTTCTCATTTGGAAGCTGAACCCGGGTCTCTAGTTGAGCAGCGGCCCTTTCTTTGCGAGCGACGCTCGCGAACGTTTGCAGAAATGCGCCGCAGAAGACATCCCACGTTCGGAGCGTGGACTCATGATTCTCTAGCCAGGTCCTTGCGGTGTCTTCCAGGTAGAAGTACACACGACGGAGCTTTTCTTCGTTGTCCCAGTGGTTGAGGGCGGCCACACGGTCGTATGTTTCCAGCCAGGTCTCCGGGTCTTCGAACGATGACCCATGGAAAATTGGTGGTTCCCTGGGTTGATGCATGACCATCGTGGGCTGGGATGCGGCGGTTGTCATTGTCGCTGCAGTCGCAGTCATGGCCTTGGTCTTTTGCGCTTTGTCTTCTAGAAGCCCGTACTCCGGTGGTAGCCCTTGCTGTCGGCGGCTTGTTCGCTGCTCCTGGTTGGCGTCGGTGTCTTCTCCGCGACGTGGGCTGGGTTCACGGCTTGACGGGGGCGTCCGGTACATGAACGAAGCAGCACCTCCACCAGATGTCACGGGGTCGTGACGTGGCCGAAGACAGGAGACTTCGTGTTGGGGTTTAACTGTTTATTTGGGCGAACCTGTGCCCGGTAAACGGAAAGTCCAGTTACAGCAGCGGTCTCGCACAGATAGCAGTCTCGGACTGATAGCGGCGAACGGAGCGTCAGCCTTCGATCAACAACTGACCAGCGGCGAAGCGCGTCGGCATTTATACTCTTGCCGTCGAATGTTCTAGCGTTATCGCTGGCGGTGGCGTAGGTTCCAGAACAATCTGTACCATTCGCACAGTGGGCGTGATCTTATCGAAATGATCTACTACAGTCCGGATCCTTCTCGAAAACTGCAGGCGCGGTTTGCGCTAAGAATCGTGTGGTGTTTTGGGACGATAACAAAAACTTGGGAAATGGAACGTGGCAATAGTATAATTTGAGTGTTCATGGTGAATGTAAAATAATGCTGTGTGTACGAAAAGCGAGTGGATGTTTAGACGGGGAATTTGAGTTCACTTAACAGGGCCGTCAGCAGGTCCTGTTATTTGCTTTTTGGTTTTCTTGACGCGCTCCAGGGAGCCACGCCGCTCTTTCGGCACCAAGGGTGCCGACGTATCTATTGTTTCCTCGGAGGCACTGGATGCCCGCACGTGCGGGCTGTTAGATCGGATTTCGGGCCTCGCCTGGTGAAGGGAGGCCTTGAGACCTGAAGACTCTGGAGTCTCCGGTCTCTGTTTGGGAGTAGGCGGTGTAGCCTGGGCTACAGCCGCCTTGGGGGCAGGTGCCACAACCACCGGCTTGGTATGCGCGGGCCGAAGGAGTGGCGAGGACTGGTGCGGCGGTGCCCCCTGACGCGCCGCATCAGCGTATGTAGGTCCATAGAATGGAGCGACTCTTCTCCGCGCTTCCTTAAATGATATGTTTTCCTTCACCTTTAATGTAATTATTTCTTTTTTTTCCAGTATGTGCAGGAGCGTGAATATGCGGCATGGTTTCCTTCGCAGTTTACACAGTGTGGCGGTTGTTTGCAGTTCTCAGACACGTGGCCTAGGACTCCACATTGTGCACAAGCTTGGCGACCACGACAGGTTTTAGAGCCATGGCCATATTTCTGGCATTGGAAGCAACGACGAGGGTTTGGTATATACGGCCTGATAGATCTCTTCGTGTACCCTGTTTGAATGGAATCTGGTAGGGCACTGGATGCAAACGTGAGTATCAAGTGTTTCGTTGGTATTTCCTTATTATCTCTTCTGATGATAATTCTCTGTACATTATTGACATTTTGGCTCTTCCACCCTTCAAAAAGTTCAGTTTTGGTCAGGTCAAGTAAGTCTGCATCAGATACCACTCCGCGTGTAATGTTCATAGATCTGTGTGGTGTTACGATGATCGGTACGTCACCAAACATTGAGAGACTGTCTAGCTTTACAAATAGTGCTTTGTCCCCGAATTTCTAGAAGAAGGTCTCCGCTCGCCATTTTGGTTACTTTGTATCCAGCCCCGAGAGTTTCCGTAAGACACCTGGCAACTACGAAAGGAGATACGGTCCTGGCTTGCTTTCCCGTTTTTTCACAGTGAATTACGTGGAAGTGGGGAAAAGTTTCTATTGACTGGTTGAAGAAATTTATGTCGTCGGTGCGTACCCGCTTTAGGCCGGTACGATCAGACAGTTGAGGGAATGCTCCATGCATGCCGGTCTTATTTTTGTTCAGCAGCGTTGGCGGCCACCCACCACGGAGCTCAACAAAGGGACGCTGCAAGTTTGCAGGTGCTGAAAGCTTGCAGACGTCAGCCGTACAACACTGCCATAACCCAATGCGCCTAGACCAAGGTAGGCTATTTGCACAGGGTTAACCCTTGCCGCCAGGAAAATTGGAAGTAAACAGAAGAGAGAAGTAGACAGGAAAGCTAAAAAAGTAAGAAAGACGAAGATGTTGGGAGAGAGAGATAGGAAAAGGCGACTGCCGATTTCCCCTGGGTGGGTCAGCCTAGGGGTGCCGTCTACGTGAAGCCGGGGCCAAAGGGGTGTGTTGCCTCTGCCGGGGGGCCTTAAAGGTCCAATCGCCCAGCGTCGGCTCAACCCCAAGGATCCCCTTTTCCCCGGACACGGCAAAGCCACGCATGGCTAGGCGTGGGAGGGAGTAGAAACTCCCCCGTTAGCTCGGGTCCGTGGTGTCGCTACACACCAAACGCCTACTTGTGCAGGCGCCCCTGCGGGGTGCTTTTTTTCATGTTGTTGCGCCTAAATGTAGTTTAAAAAGATACACTTTTGTTTTTTTTAGTTCGTTCTGGATATTGTACATTTCAATGTACACAACTCATTCATATCTCAATCTCACTATAGTGATGGAGAGTATGTGATTGGCTAGCGGGATCATGCGGTGTCCCTAATCCGATGCTCGGTTAATGCTGTGCGCGCTTACACCTATTTGGTCAAAGTGGTACCATGTTATCTCGCACTCAGGCAATCATGCTTATCGCAATAAATGTAAGCCTCTAAAAAACGAATTGCTGTTTTAACCGAAAGTGCCTATAGATATATGCCTTTATCGCCTTCTTATTAATGCTCGGAAAATATTTGAATGAAGCACCTACAGCAAGTGATCTGTATAGCATTTGTGTTACAATGACCGGTAGCGCGTATACAACTTTCTCCTAAATTCATGCTCTCCCAGACCGTGTTGGTAGCGAAATGGTGATGACCCTTGCATTTGGGCCATGAGGAACCAGGTTCCAACCCCGCCTCAGCAAGGGAACGGAAGGACGAACAGAAGCACAGGGTCCACTAAAACAACTTTGCAATAAAAAGGCAGTCATGCCGTAGTGCAATTATTGATGCTTGCCATGTGCATCAGGACCATCAATAGCCAGTGGCAATGCCATTAACCCGCCTAGTTGTCTGATACGATCAGCCCTGTCAACTTCGTTGCAGAATGCTATGATAGTAACAGAATTTTTTTTCCTTTAACTATCCTCTGTATTGACCAATCAAACATTTTACTATTAAATTCTGCGCTTCACCAGCTGCCCGCTAAACTTCAATGAGAAATAGCATACCTTCACTATGAACTTGACTGTGGCCTCGACGTCTTCAAGCGTGGCCAGCATCAGCTCATCGTCGGGCAAAACCACAGGGAACTTGTCCATCTTGCCAAGACCGTTTGCCAAATTACGTGGAATCTTCTTTATCACAGGCTCAGACGCGATGAAGCCACGATATCGCTTAGCTGCGAAGTGGCGAGAATAAAAGAAAAAAACGTGGCTGATCCCTCTTTTTAGGAATCGGTAGAGCACGAAAGTGAAACATCTTTTCACAGAAGCATTTGAGGGTTTATTGTGCATTGTTTTGCGGCAAGGTCGAATGAACGAATGCTACAGCCACAAGTTTCAAAGCCACGCGAATAACGACAAGCAGCTCGAAACTTGCTGAGCGCACCTCGAGCAGAAAACACGCTGGAAGTAAGTATACACATGACTAGCGCGGATTAACAACTGTCGCAGCTCGGCAATGAAAGGGCGCTGTTTAAACATAAATACACACGAAACAATCCCACAACTATACACCGGACAAGAGTGAACAGCAGTGACAATCCTTACTTCGTGTATGAGCAGCATGCTCTTGACTTGCTCTACGCCACCTCCTGACGCCGACAAGAGCTCTCGCAAGTGGTGCCCCGTGCTCGGACTGTACATGTTTCCATCCTTCCTATCTCGCCTATCCCATTGATATGTCGTCGCTCTCTGGCTTAGCACCTCACGCCTCTTTCTCTCTTTCTACACCTTTATTCCTATCCTTTTAATCCCTCCTCACCTCCATCCCTTGTGAGCTACTGTTGAGGTGTCGCTCGCTGAAGCAGACAGTTACGGGGCTCACTTTTCTCTTCCTTTCTCTCTTAAAACCACTTAGTAGTAAACACGGCCGTGGCTGTGTACAGAGTGACCTTCGTGATCTCCTCAGTGGCGAGTATGATAAGCGTGCGCGCAGAAGAGGAGACTATGCTCCGTGGATGCGGTGGTCTTCCAAATACAAGTGGCGTGAAGGAAGGAGGCGACGACCTTCAGAGAGTGCTCAACACTAAAACCGCTTTATCTAGGAAAGTATTGACACGCTCCTCTGCACGAGCGTTTCCTCCTGGATTTTCTGCAAACATTGGAGAGCACTGAGCCCGCCGCCATTTTTCGCCACGGCGCCAACGGACGCGCCGCTGAATTAAGCAGAGGCACGTGATTTCAGGCCACTTGCACGCCCCGGCAATGTAGAAAATTTTGAAAAAGAGGGATCCTAAGATTGAGAACACTTAAATGGTCGTTTATTAGAAGATTACTCTCTTTCTAAAGTTTTGTATTTGTGGCGTTCAATTTGGAAGAAGAGTTATATAAAGTTGTTTATGCAGGTGTTTCTTTCTTCCAAATATTACAAACTTTACGTATGCATCGTGTGTTATTTTGCTTGTGGCAACTACTGAACACGTAAGAAGGACCGCCTAGCAGCAACCCCTCTCCTATCCGCTCGAGGCTTATGCCTCTGTCGAGGGTGTTTCCCGTGCTCTCTGGCAGGATAGTGGGAAAATTACGTTTGAACTGCGTCAGGTCTCAGGTTTTTTCTTCCAATCGTAGAAAAAAATGCAGCTTGAAATGGTGGTAAGTAAAATATAGCAAGAGCGTATAAAAAAACGGCCAGATTTCAGACAATAAATTTAGTTCACAAAATTTTACTAACACACTGCAGTGCTAAACATTATTGGTACAGAACCAATATGGATTATTGCGGAACAATCATAATCGTAACTGACGGCGAACAAGGTCAGAACTCATCGATGCTATCATTCGGGCTCATGTTACATCAACAAGAAAGATGAGAAAGATGACAGGTTGGCTATGATCAGTGATTTAACTATAATATGTAAAGTACGTCAGCTCTGAACTATGATACCGCTACGTGGCTGTATAGGGGTCTGAAAATCCGAGCCCTAAGGTGGGTTAAAATAAAGAAATAATAAAATCCTGACAGTGACATGAAAGGCCTCTTGCGGGAACGAATAACGGTGGTCGTGGTAATAAAACTAGGATGAGGAAACATGGCGATAGCATGGCTGCCTCCTCAATTCCCTTGGGCCCAAGGGCAGCGAGGCAGGTGCTTTTTTTTATTGTAGCCACCACAGCAATGACCTCTGTTTAGAGGTTGTGCTACAGATCACTTCAAAAAAAAAAGATTAAATGGCGTACATTTCTTAAAAGCGCAAATAATGATTCGTGTTCAAAAATCATATCGTCATCAGTGAACATGAAATGACGTAGAGAAAGCTGCTGTCAATATGGTAGTAAAACGCACTTTTGAATAGCATCTAACTTACTGCACTGCACGAGGATGTGAAGAACAGTGAGTAGTTGTCCACATTTCTCACAGATGGGCTGGTCACCACCAGACAGCAGGTCTGTGCGTGTGCGCATGTGCACGCGCGCGCGCGTGTGTGTGTGTGTGTGTGTCGTATTTGTAATCTGTTAACTTAATTTTGTGTAGCGTGATCTAAAGACTGTTGGCCAGTTTCCATGTTTCAGCCTAATAACATGTAGTTTATTTTTTGTTTGCCTATCCCTGACACCCGGGAGACTACCACATGTTTGACTGTGTAGATTGTGCATAAAGTAGTGTAAAGTGACTCAAGCAGAGATGTTTTACGTTTATGCAGAGATTTTAAAGCCGTTACAGCGCTCAAAGAATCGGTGTATATGATTATTTGAGCGTTGATTTTTGATGTGTATGTTGCAGTTTCCATTTCTTATTTTCTAATGGCATTAATAGTTATGTAAACTTCTGCAGTATAGTTGCTCAAATTATGGTGCAGAATATCAAAATCACAAAAGAATAGCTGAACGGCAGTAAAGGACACACCAGTGCTAGACTTTGAAGCATCCGTGAAGAATTCATGACAGGAGTATTTGAGCTGCAATTCGAGAAATGTATATGAGGAATAGGAGCGTGTTTTGTTACTTCAACAAAAGATAAATCACAGTGAATGAGCTGCCACTGTTACTGCGGCGGATATGCGGTGGGATTCATTTGACAGTTTTCAAGAAGTAGCACACCGGTTCCTTCAGCTGGACTCCTCCCGCGAAGTGAGAAGGGTCGTTTCACTGAAGGTCGGCTATCAAAATAGACACAACTCGACAAATTATCCATTGTGGAGTGTGTCGGGTGTTCCTTATCTGCATTTACATTCCAGTAATACAAGCAGGATATTTGTCACGTGTAAATACCACGAAAACGTCGGCGCAGACCACCGTGCACGAAGAGATGGAAAAGTGCGTGGTGGCATGATGGCACGAGACGCGCTTTAAGGGTTCGGGCCAGGCGCAGTGCAGTTCCTGGTTCCAAGACGAGCGAGACGTTCTGCCGGGCAAGACGAGGGCGAGTACGGAGGACCACAGAGCCGGGCGAAGTTCACGGTGGCCAATGTGCCGAGGCATCAGGTGCCAGCGTTCGGGTGAGTCGCTGATCAAAGGACCGCCGAGCGGTGCTGAGCCGTACCGATTGATGCGCCAAGCTTGAACGTGGGTTACTGGCCCATGAGCGTCTGCACCCGAGCTGTGCCTAGCTGTGTCCTCGCTAAGACGAGGAACGTCTGTAGAGCTGCAACACCGAAGCTGTGGCGAGCAGCATCTCAGCACGGCGCAGACAGTACTGTGCTGGAAGGAACCCACACGGTGAACAGCCACTGCTGGGTGGTGCTAGAGGCGTTCTCGAGGTCGGGCTGGTTCAGGCATCATCGAGGCATCGCTACCACCGCTCCAAAGCCGCGAGCCTCATATCACGGAAGTATACCACCCCGTCTCGAGGTCGCAAGGGTCCAAGCATCACATAGACGTCACTACTGCTGATCGGAAGCCGTGCGCCTCACATAACGGGACTACCACCTGTTCTTTTATTTTTGTGCGCTGTGGTGGACTACACTACCAATATCTCTTCAATTATTGCATTAGTTTGTTAAATAAATATTTAAAAACGCCTTCTTGTCTGTTTCGTGCGCCGCTGCACAATAATATAAGTGCCGAACCATTCTAAACATCACAACATATAAGTTCTCTGAAGTTGGAGCGACCACTCGTTTGACTATAGGCTTTCTACAGGGCTTGGGCGAGATGCCCCTGTTAAGAGGCGAATGCCCAGATGATCGATATGATCAAGAATCTTGAACACGCTTGGTGTGGCATACTGGTAGACTATGGCTCCATAGTGTGCTTTCAAGACATTTGTACAGGTTTAGGAGACATTTTCTGTCCCTGCCCTATGCTGTACGTCACAGGAAATTAAGGCATTTATTGCTTTCATACACTTTTTTTCTGAGATATTTAGTGTATGACACAAACCTGAGCTTTGAGTCTATGATTCGGCCTTGAAAGTTATGCTCACTGCTTACATATAGATGGTGACCCTGTAGGTGTATGCTAAGATGAGGATGGAAGCCCCTCTTTCTGAAGAAAATGACATGTGCTTTTCTGAGGAATGAGGTGGAAACCGTTTTTGTCTGCCAATTTCGCCACCTTGTGAAGGCCAAGCTGAACCTTTCACTCACATGTCTCCAGGTTGCACGATCTGAATCCGACCTGCACATCATCCACATACGTTAAATGAAGGGCAATCCTTGGGATAAGCGGACGCAGCGAATTTATTTTACCGATAAAAAGTGTGCATCTGATGACACCACGCTGCGGTATTCCTGTCTTCTAAACAATTGTTGGTGATAGGATGTTTCCCACACAGACACGGAATGTGCGATTCGACACGTAACTATTACAGCCAACATTCAACCTCGTACACCTATGTGGGATAGATCTCCCAGTATTCTGAACTGCCAAGTTGTCTTTTATGTCTTTGTCATGTCGAGGGACACATAGAAAAAACTGCTTGTGTACAAAGGCCTCACGGATCTCGGCCTCAATGCGTACACGATGATCAGTGGATGATCGACCCTCACGAAACCCACACTGTTGTGGGTCAAAGAGTTCGCCTGTATACACGAAATGTATTATCCGGCAGTTGATCAATTTGTTTTTCAAAAAAAGTTTACAAAGCAACTAGTTAGCGCGATCGGCTTGTAACTTAGGACGGAGGATGAATTATTGCCCTGTTTCAAGATAGGGATGACAATAGTCACCTTCCAAGAGGAGGGGATGTCCCCTGAAAACTAGATAGCATTGTACAGGCCATGCATGGTTTTCTGTGTTTCGTGGGGTAAGTGTTTCATCATGTCATATATATTATTCGGTCAGAACCTGGAGCAGATTAGTTGCAGCAGTTCAGTGTTCCCTGTAGCTCTGCTAGATTGTACGGTTCAGTAGAGGTCTCATTATTTGTAGCTATTCCTTCAAATCTGTCATTTGAATCTGGATTTATAGCTTGGGAAAGTGTCCTAATAGTGTGGCAAGCCAGATACATATTCGCAATGCACTCCCAGGGAGTCAGCTTGGTCTTCCAGGCCTTCCTCTTGGGTGTCTAGTAAAGGTGTGAAATGCGTTGGTAGGCCTTTGATCTTTTTCACACTCTTCCAGACTTCAGTAATGTCTCTGTAAGAATTCACGCCCTCTGCCATCTCTCCATTCGAGCCTGACGTCGTGTCCTCCGTCCTTGTGATTTAACATGCTTAAAAATGACGAGGTTTTCTGCGGTGGCAGGATAGCGTGGAAGACCACAGGCTTTATTTTGTTTCTCTGGGCCTTGCGGCTGTCATCCTACCACCAGGGAATACGAAGCTTAGTTGTGCTGATAATTTTCGGCATACACTTAGTAGCTGTGTTATCAATAAAACAGTGAAATAATTGACAGCAGTGTCAATACTAAGACCAAATAAATCTGCCCACGAGATCTTCGCGAGGCTATGAAAATCCTTCCAGTTAGCTTTGTCAACATTCCACCGTGGAGCCTGTGGTGGAGAGTCACTGATTTTGTGTTGAGTAGTATAGGAAAGTAGTCAATCCCATAGGAGTTTCTAACCACTTACCAGTTTAAATCAAGTAACATGGATGGGGAGATAATGCTAAGGTGCTTACAAGACGTTTCTAAGAAATTCTTGTATATCGTCAGGATTGTGTAGACCACCTCAAGCGTTCCATTGTATTACGTTCTCCATCTTTGAGGTGGGGATGCGCTGGGTGTCTTGTAAGAGCAAAATGACTTTTGGAGGGCCTTTGTCAGGCCCCCCGAATAGGCTTTTGTCTTTTTTGGAACGACTGAGAGGCTCTCACCGCTCCTTCTGCGCTGTCTGCGCCGGTGGTCCCGCGGTGTCCATCGCCTCTTGAGAGACGGCGGATAGCCGTGTACGTTTGCTAGGCTTCGTCACGACCGTAGAAGCCTTCGTTCCCGTGGGGCCAGAGGTCAAAGAGACTCCTTTTGCTGGCGTACTGCCCTGGCTGCTGCCAGGGTTCACAAGGGTCTTCAGTGGGGCTGTGTTCAGAGAGGGTGGTGAAACTGAGGCTCCTCCACCCGTGCGAGCAAGTGGCGGTCGCCTCGGCATGCTAGGCGTATTCCGGAGCCCCGCCTACGGCCGCAGTGGTGCTGTCCCTCCTGGCACTACTCGGCGTAGGACGAGTTAGTGTTCCCCGCAAAATGCGGGTATACACGCTGCCACGCTTCGCGAAAGCTTATGTTCAGTTCGATTTATTTACTAACAATCTTTTTTAGATGCGGAAGCATCTTATACTCGCGCCTTGTAGTGCGCCGTCCGCACCGCTTTTCGAACATTCGACAGCTGACGCGCGCGCATGCGCCGTCGCCCACCATCTGTGCCGCGCGCGCTTCTCCTTCGAGAACATTCGACAGCTGACAGTGCATGCGCCGTCGCGCCGTCGCCATCTGTGCCGCGCGCGCGCTTCTCCTTCGAGAACATTCAACAGCTGACTGCATGCGCCGTCGCGCTGTATATATACTCAAGGTCGGCGCTCGCTCGCTCAATTGCCGCTCGTCGGTTGGTTTGTACGGCGCGTCGACGTCCAAGGTCGCGGTGAAATGAATTCCAACGAATCCACAAACACAATGATCGACGTCCCTTCGACCAGCGCCGTCCTTTCGCATACGTGTGTACGTGTTCACTCATTTAACACCCCCTCCTACAACCACGTTAACCAATTTAGCCATCGACCCAAGTAAGTCGCAATTCAACACCCCATTTCACAACCACGTTAACCAATTTAGCCATCGACCCAAGTAAGTCGCACTTTAACACCCCGTTAACCAATTATATGCTCCGCATCCTCCTCAGTGTTCCCTCGAGGGAAGCTGCGGGCAATTTTTTTCACTCTTCCAGGCCACGCAGGACTTGCAGTATGTGGTATAATCATCTCAGTTGGCGCAGTGTACTTCAGTATTGGAATCGTCAGCGAAATGACTTTTGGTGCCACATTTCGTGCAGGTGAACGGGCTTCGACCGCTCTGGGAGCCATGCTTAAACCGCTGACATTTAAGGCAGCGCCACAGGTTGGGAATGTAATGCCTGACTGAAAGATAGAGACAGCCTGTTATTTTAGTGCAGAGAGTTGTATATGGAAAAGTCAGTATGATGTGTTTCGTTGGAATTTTCTTGTTTTCTCTTCATATTTTGATGCACTGCACTTTGATGACATCCTCATCTTTCCAACCTGTCAGAAGCTCTTCGTAGGTTAAATCCATCAGGTCACTATAAGACGCCACACCCTTCATGGCGTTAAGTGTTCGATGTGGTGTTACGGTGATCGCCAAAATCTGTCAAGTTGCATAGTTTTGGCACTTTTGATTGTCTTTCAAAACAAGAAGTGGATCATCACTGACAGTTTTTGTGGCTTTGTATCCGGCGCCTAGTGTTTCCATAAAACACTTCGTTACTACAAATGGTGAAATGTTTATCGCGTTCTGTGCTGTGTTGTTGCAGTGAATTATGTGAAATTTGGGATATTTGAATTTTTTGGTGGGGAGAAGTTGAAAGATTACATCGGTGCGCCACCTCTTGGAAGGGTGATCGGTTGTGAAGGGGCTAGGAGTTCCCAAGAATTTGGTAACTTATTCGACAGCCATGCCAGCCGCCTACCTCCTAGCCCCACAAGGGGACGCTGCGAGAGGCGAAGGAAACGCAGGTGACAGCCGTACATGGCTGCTATGACCTATTATATCTACCAAGGATTGGATAATTACAGCAGGTTAACGCTTCCCGCCGAGACATTTGGAAGTAGAAAGAAATGAGGAGAGGACAGGATTGATCAAATGTTATAAAAAAGATGAAGGGAAAGAAAGAAACAGAACAAGGCGGCTGCCGATTTACCCCAGCTGGTGCAGATGTCAGAATTTTACAATTCTATATCATGTTCACAAGAGCGTGTTTGAAAAGATTGAAATTACGTATGTTTGACACAGACGATGCGAGTTGTTCCAGTAGACTGAGGTTTTTGGGAGATTTGACTGTGCACTTGACAGTGTTCGAAAAGGACACCTTGACTTTATGACAGCGACCATACAAGCCCATGCGAATTGTGGAGGGGTGAACTATAGGAGTGATCGGAGAGTGGCATTGGGATAACATATTTTTTGAAAAAGGAAAATCCGAGCTTGCCTCCGGCGAATGGCAAGCAGTGGCTTGTTATTTTTGCAGTTAGCTGCCTTGTCAACGAAAGTTTTGTGGCCTAGTGATTAGCGCCACGCGCTGGTGATCGAACGGTCGCTGGTTTTACGCCCCGGCATATAACTTCATGTTCTTATTGTTTTTCTTTGCGATTGGTTTAAAGTCATATCCATGACGGAAATACGGCAGCAAAGCCATTAAGGTCCCTGCCCCTAAAACACTTTTGTGTTAAAAAGCAGAGAACACACCATGACTTGCTCGTCCTGAAAGAGTTGGACAGCCTGAAAGGTTCATTGAAACAAAGCAAAGGCAGCAAGCCTAATGTTTTCAGGCTGCCACTACACCAATAAATTATTATTATTATTACGTTAAGTTTTATTGGCGCAAGGGCATCTAAGGCCAAAGAGCGCCAGTACAAGTGTTCTTTCAATTCGGTTATTAGTTTAAAAATTAAAACAAATGATTAAAACATGATTAAATATTAAAACAAATATCTACGAACCATTTAAAACGCAGTATATTTAAAAGAATGTCACTTTGTTTAAAAACGAATGTCACTTTGCTAAAACCTTCATTTTGTTGGTTGAAATCTGTGCTAATAAATTAGTCTGCAAGGCCCAAGACCCTCGCAGCTGAAGTCCTTGCCTGAGCAAGAACTGTGAAGGCTAAGACATACTTTTATGCACCAGGCAGTACCTCACATTGAGGCGCAGCTGGTGCCTAGGATGGAATGATATTATTGTTAAAAATTGCACTTTCGCAAGATAATGGAGAAGTCTCTTAAGGTCAACCACTGCATCAAGTGATAAAAACAACGCTGGATGAAGTGGGACATGATGTCGATAGAGCTCCCTGAAATGGGTCAGTCGTGCTTGGTGAAGAACAGGACATTGTATGAGAACATGCACAACAGTTAGACTCTCTCCACAGTGTATACATGTAGGTGGATCAGTGCCTGTCAAAAGGTGTTTATGTGTGGCATAAGTGTGGCCTATTCTGAGCCGTGTTAGAGTGACTTCAGCGAACCTGTTGAGTTTTTGGGGGATAACTTTTCTCAGCTGGGGTTTTACTAGGTGGAGTTTGTTGTCGACTTCTCTGTCCCATTCAGCTTGCCAGTGGTTGCGTAGACCTCTACGTACAACAGGTTTTAGATCTACACCCGGAACAGAGGTTATATCTATGGTTTGCCGACCAGCGGCTTCTCGTGCATTCTTGTCCACTATTTCATTGCCCGCAATTCCAGAATGACCTGGAACCCAGCAAATAACAATAGAAAGTTTTAGGTTGTAGGCTGCATAGATTTCGTTAAGGAGCTTATTAAAAGTAGGGTTCTTGCTGTACTTGCCACAAGACAGGGCCCTGACAACACTTAATGAATCTGTGTACACTATAGACTTTTGTATCTTGTGTTGTTTAATATGTTGTATAATGAGCAGGATACCATAGGCTTCCGCTGTGAAAATGCTGGTATGTGTATGCATGGTTCTGGTGTCCGAGAGCTTTTGTCCATAGGCTGCACAAGATACAGATGTTTGAGATTTTGAGCCATCAGAGAAGAACGCGGTTGAACAATATTTGTGTTCAAGGGCTAAGAAATGTTGCTCAATGAGTGCACTTGGACAGTTTTCCTTCATGATGTCTTTGAAAGACCAGTCACAAGTGACTGGACTTTGCTGCCAGGGAGGGATGTGTTCGACAAGGTCACTTTCCTCCAAGTCATTGAAAAAAATTGCAAGTTGTTTTAATGCAGGTCGTATTGCCAATGGAAATGGTGGGGCGATAGAAGGACGGTTTAGGTATAACTGGGTAGTAGACACATCGTTCATAAGTGGTTTACATGGGTGCTGCTTCAAAGACATGATCTTAACTGCATAGTTGACTCCTAGATACGTGCGCTGATAGTCTAGTGGCCACTGATCTGACTCTGCATAAAGGCTTTGAATAGGGCTGGTACGAAAGGCACCAAGTGCCAACCGGATACCTAGGTGGTATACAGGGTCCAACATTTTCAGTGCTGTTCTTGAAGCTGACTGATATACTATGCATCCATAGTCTATGCGTGACAGAACCAGGCTTCGAAAGAGAGATATGAGGCAGTGCCTGTCTGTCCCCCACGACTGATGCGATAAAATCTTTAAAAGGTTCATGGTCTTGAGACATTTTAACTTCAGCTGTTTTATGTGCTGGATGAAGGTGAGTTTGGAATCGAAAATTACACCGAGGAATTTTTGTTCTTTCGCGATGACTATGTTTTGTCCATTCATTAGTATGCAGGGGTCAGGATGCACACCTCGTCGTCTCGAGAACAGCACACTAGTTGTCTTGTCAGTGTTAAACTTAAAACCATTCTCGTCAGCCCATTTTGCAAGTCGGTTAACACCTAACTGTATCTGGCGTTCACATACAGTCAAGTTACACGATTTGAAACTGATTTGAATGTCGTCCACGTATAGAGAGTACGATATCGCAGGTGGAATAACAGAGCGAAGAGAGTTCATTTTGACTATAAACAGTGTGCAGCTTAATACTCCTCCCTGCGGCACTCCATTTTCTTGAAGAAATGTGCGCGATAACACAGTACCTATTCTTACACGGAACTTCCTTTCAGACAGGTAATCTTTTAAGATGGTAAACAACCTGCCACATATTCCGAAAGACAGTAGATCTTGCAAGATTCCATATCGCCAGGCAGTATCATATGCCTTCTCAAGATCGAAAAAAACAGACAGACAGTATTGATTGTGTACAAACGCGTCACGTATATACGACTCGAGGAGGACAAGATTGTCTGTTGTGGATCTAGCTGTACGGAAACCAGACTGGCACGGGTCCAATATGCCATTGTACTCCAAGTAATAGACCAAGCGGCGGTTAATCATTTTTTCAAACACTTTGAGTAGGCACCTTGTGAGGGCAATAGGCCTGTAACTATTTACCGAAGAGGGATCTTTGCCCTGTTTAAGGATTGGTAGTACTATTGCCTCTTTCCAAGCAGAGGGTATTTTGCCGGTACTGAAAATCTTGTTGTAAAGAGCTAAAAGGCAGTTTAGGGTTTCATCAGGGAGATTTCCGATCATTTCATAAGTAATTGCATCAGAACCAGGAGCAGAACTCCCACAGGAACCAAGGGCGAGCTTCAGTTCATATACTGTTAGTGGTTTATTGTATCCGTCTGATCGAGGCTTGTTCCGGCACAGAGGTACACTTTCAGTTATGCTTTTGTGGCGTAAGAACTTAGTGGTATAGTTTTCTGAGCTTGACATTTTCTCGAAGTGTACGCCAAGAGCGTTTGCCTGTTCTTCTATTGTATCACCGCAGTCATTCACCAAAGGGAAGGGATTTGGGCCTTGTCCTTTGAGTTTATGCACCCTATTATAAACCTTGCTGGCGTCTGTGTAGGAGTTTATTGAGGATATATAGCGTGTCCAGCTTTCCCGTTTGGCTATACGGCGAACACGCCTGCCATTCGCTTTGCAACGTTTAAAGGTTATCAAGTTTTCTGCTGTTGGGTAGCGAGAAAAAACCCTCCATGCTTTGTTTTGCCGTTTTTTAGCAATTTCACACTCCCGATTCCACCATGGCTTTGCGTTAACCTTATCATTCCTGGACTGCGGTATGCACTTTTTGCACAAGTAAGAACATATTCCGAAATATAGTTGGCCATCTCTTCTACTTCCAAATGGTCTACCTCTTCGAGGCGTAGTGTACATAGCTCTCTGAATTTGACCCAGTTTGCAACATGAAAGTTCCACTTTTTGGGATAAGACGGCCGGTCATCCCATTGTTTTGTTGCTAAAAGAGTTGGAAAATGGTCACTTCCATATGGATTAATAATAACTTTCCAATCTAAGTAAGGTAGGAGTGACGGTGATCCAATGGCTAAATCTATGCATGAATATGTATTGTGTGTGGTACTGAAGTAGGTTGGCTCTGCCTTATTGAGCAGGCAGGCTCCGGATGCGAGAAGAATGTTTTCTATTGCACGACCTCTCGCATCACATTTGGTATCACCCCATAGTGAACTGTGAGCATTAAAATCTCCAATTAACACATATGGTTCTGGAAGCTGATCAATAAGCTTTTCGAACTCTGTTTTATTGAATGGTTCGTCAGGGGCTATGTAAATCGAGCAGATAGATATAAGACGGTTGAATAGAATAGCGCGAACAGCCACAACCTCAAGAGAGCTTTGTAGCACAATGTGCTGGCATGCTACGCTTCTTTGTGCAATGATGGCCACACCTCCAGAAGAGAAATTGCCACCATTTCGATCTTTACGAAAAACCACATATTGATTCAAGAAATTCACATGAGTCGACTTTAAATGAGTTTCTTGAACACAGAACACTTTTGGCTGATAGTCATTAAGCAAGTCCTTGATATCATCTAGGTTTTTAAATAGGCCTCTGGCATTCCACTGTAGTATTTGTGTGTCCATTTTAGGTGTATTTTGTGTTCTGTGCTCAAGGGTGGAAAGTAAGCTCACAGACCCTTTCCAGGGGCCGTGACACGAGATTTTTCTTTTTTGGATCGGTCGACAGAGTCGCGCCGATCCCTAGGCGCTGGCTGCGCCCTCACGCTCGGTGTTGTGTCCATTGCCTCTTGCGAGGCGCTGGACACGCGCTCTTGCGAGCGCTGCATTTGTTTTGAGGGCCTCGCCTCTAAAGACAAGGCCTTCGCGGCCCCCAGCCCGGAGGCTGGTGGGTCCCTCTTCAATGGCGGAGCAGCACTGGCTGCAACCGCCGAGGGGGCAGAAGGCGTCACCGCCGGCGCACTACGCGTGTGCCAGACAGGCGCCGGGGGCCGTCGTGGCGCTGCCCCCTGACGCGCCACTTCGGCAAAGCTGGTTTCTGGCAGGTAGGACACCTGCCTTCGTGCCTCTCTAAATGAAATGTTTTGTGTTACCTTAATCGTGACAATTTCTTTTTCTTTCTTCCAGCTTGGGCATGACCGTGAGTATGCGGCATGTTCCCCGTTACAATTCGCACAGTGAGGAGAGTTTTCACAGGCATCAGATGTGTGTTCGTCAGCACTGCATTTCGCACAAGTTAGGCGGCCTCGGCAGTTCTGAGAACTGTGGCCGAATCGCTGGCATTTAAAACATCGGAGAGGGTTCGGTATATATGGCCTCACTCGGAGCTTGATGTACCCAGCCTCAACGGAGTCGGGCAGTACACTTGAATTAAAAGTAAGTATCAGGTGCTTAGTCTGAATTTCTTTGCCATCACGCCTCATCCTAATTCGTTTCACGTTGATGACATTCTGTTCGCTGAAACCCTCTAGGAGTTCAGCCTCAGTCAGCCCTAATAGGTCATCATCTGAAACAACACCACGGGTGGTGTTCATGGTTCGGTGTGGGGTTACTATTATTTTGGTATCTCCAAATTTTACTAGATTAGGCAGTTTCTCATATTGTTTCTGGTCGCGGAGCTCCAACAGGAGGTCACCACTTGCCATTCTCGTTGCTTTATACCCTGGGCCGAAGATTTCCATCAAAGACTTTGATACTAGAAAAGGTGAAAGTGTTCGCACTGATTTGCCGGGTGTGTCAGCGTGGACAACATGAAATCGAGGAAAAGATACTCTCTGGTGACCATAAAACTGGAAGACTTCATCGGTGCGCCCTCTTTTCTGAGGGCGATCAGGGAGTGGGGGGAAGGAACTAGCCATAAGAAAAGATTTCTTTTCGGCAGCGGTGCCAGCCACCCACCATGGAGTCCTACAAGGGGACGCTGCAGAGTCTGGAAGCACAGGCCCTACAGACGCCAGCTGTACACCACCACTATAACCGAATATGGTGTATCCAAGGTAGGATAGCCACACAGGGTTAACCCTTGCCGCCAGGGAACACGGAAGTCAACGGAAGAGAGTAGAGGACAGGAAAGATTTAAAGTAAGAGAAAAGACGAAGATGTGAGGGGGAGACAGGAAAAGGCGACTGCCGATTTCCCCTGGGTGGGTCAGCCCAGGGGTGCCGTCTACGTGAAGCCGGGGCCAAAGGGGTGTGTTGCCTCTGCCGGGGGGCCTTAAAGGTCCAATCACCCAGCGTCGGCTCAACCCCCAGGATCCCCTTTTCCCCGGACACGGCAAAGCCACGCACGGCTAGGCGTGGGAGGGAGCCAAAACTCCCCCGTTAGCTCGGGTCCGTGGTGTCGCTACACACCAAACGCCTACTTGCGCAGGCGCCCCTGCGGGGCACTACACCAATAAAAGAAAATTCATAAAGTAGGCGTAACACGGGAATAGATTTTATGCGAAGCATCTAGATAAAAGACTGGTGTGTTTTTTTTTTATTAGAGATGCATTACAAATTGACTGTAACGATATCTACGTCTGCTTGAAAAAAAAAAAAACGGAGGCGAGCTGTGGCTAAACAGAGCGACACTTTAGGCAAAAATGCACGACAGCCTGCTCTATCGGAAGATGTGCTAGAGATGGCCAGATTACGCATGCATATCCGGTTTAACATCCCGGTGTCATGAAGCTCGGCTTATCGTCGTCTCAAGTGAAGCCGCTCTACTGCCGTCTTTGCTCCACAGGGAAGAAAGCGGTGGCATTCAAAGCGATACATAAAGCGTATGCCACTAAAAACTTCGTGACGACGCTGGCAAAGAAATACATTAAACGTTGAAAGTGTCATACGACGAGCAGTGATAGCTGCAGCGCAGCTTTGCTCGAGCCGTTTATAAGGCGATCAACAGAATATGGGTAGAGGTCAGCCATTTAAATGCCGGTGTACACTCCCTATCTGCGGCACCGCTCGTGATAGAGGGTGCTGGCATGCAGTTTCTCCCTGTTTGGCCGCAGCTTGTATGTTCCATTTTACTTTTGAAGCACCTGTACGTGTCTTGTACACTAAGACATATGTTGAACCGTCACATATGTTTATATAACCAATTGTTTACAGTTTCGAGACGATAACAGCACTATACGTATTATCAACACCAGAAGTGTTACCACGATAGGCAGCACATCTGTTTACCGGACGCTAACCCTGGCTAGTGCTACGTTGATCAACTTTATTGGAAGGAACTTGAGTGTAAAATTGATGTTCACTCATCATGCCGCCTGTATTGAAGGAGTACATATGTAATTTTACACTGTTAGACAGCCACAACTGCAACCACGATTGACGTTTCACCAACATCAAGCCTGCAGAACTTTTTTTTGTCAAAGCAGTTTCGAGACCTTGTATGGCTCTGCGCTTGAATTTGATTACCACCTAGGATGCTTGGGCATGTCTGGGACCCTGACATTTATTCTTTGCATTCATCGAGTCGATGCTGGCGAAGCCAGTTTTCCTTAGTGCTCTCGCATTTAAATGGCCTGTGTCCGGCCTCAACTTTCCTGGCTAGAAATAAACTGTCAATCCTCCGTGCCACATACCCGCATCACGTGGTATACGGGCATGAGCCACACGTCTCTGGAGAAAAATGTTTGACTGCGTATGTGACAGAACTTTCACGTTATTCAAGTCATGACCAGCCAGACGTATTCGTCGAACCCTCGTAAACCTTCACACTAGTTAAGACCAGACCAGACCAGACCAGACCAGACCAGACCAGACCAGACCAGACCAGACCAGACCAGACAGACAGACAGACAGACCAGACAGACAGACAGACAGACAGACAGACAGACAGACAGACAGACAGACAGACAGACAGACAGACAGACAGACAGACAGACAGACAGACAGACAGACAGACAGACAGACAGACAGACAGACAGACAGACAGACAGACAGACAGACAGACAGACAGACAGACAGACAGACAGACAGACCAGACAGACAGACAGACAGACAGACAGACAGACAGACAGACAGACAGACAGACAGACAGACAGACAGACAGACAGACAGACAGACAGACAGACAGACAGACAGACAGACAGACAGACAGACAGACAGACAGACAGACAGACAGACAGACAGACAGACAGACAGACAGACAGACAGACAGACAGACAGACAGACAGACAGACAGACAGACAGACAGACAGACAGACAGACAGACAGACAGACAGACAGACAGACAGACAGACAGACAGACAGACAGACAGACAGACAGACAGACAGACAGACAGACAGACAGACAGACAGACAGACAGCTCAAAGTTCCTGCTACTGGCTCCAACTCCGATTTGTCAGTCACGATTACTCTTGTTGTCGGCCACAACCCAAGAATAATTGCACGCTCCGTGTCCAGAACCATCAATCTGCGCGCAACAGTCATTTTATGGTAGGCGGTTGCTGTCATTACAGTAAACGCGTTTGCGCTACTCATGTATATACCACTCACATGAATGCCCGAAATTTTCGTCATCCCTATCTAAAATACTGCGTTTGGCAGGACAGTGACGTTGGAACCTTCACTAAGTTTTCACAGAAGTTCTTCAACCGAAGATCAGCTATGCGAACTATGGAGGAAATGCCGAAGTGAAATATATGACATCTGCTTGGCATTTCAGAAATAACAAATGCGATTGCACAAGCCATTACAGCAAACTATCTCGGTGGAACAGCGATGCTGCAGGCGGATGTTACATTTATGATTAGGTTGTGATACGCTATCGTGATATTTTTTCTATGAAGTACTTCGGCTACAGCTTAGTTTTTTCATGGGTTCGTTTAGCACTATTGGCAGCTAGAGCTCAGCTACGACTTGGATAGAGCGCCGTACAGTGTGTGAAGCTGGAACACAAAAAATGGCATATTACTTCCAGTAGGCCAAAACACCTCAGGAAGCACCAGCAAGTACGCACCGAGTTTTCGCACCTGGTTCACTGTTTTCGCTTTTCTTTCAGACTCTTAACGGGAACGGCGCCCAGGTGGTGGCTTTTGGCCTCATCACATTGGGCTTGATTTCCGATGACACACACCGCCAGCTTCTTGCGTGGTATGTAGGGAAGCCTGTATTGTAAAAGAACACATGTAGTACCGCACCTGCCAAAAGCAAATACCAAAAGGCGATGCGTTCTATCAAACATGCTGCAAGTACAATTTCAACACTATTATTATGCACATTTCCCAGAGTGGTGCATGCATTAATAAAACTTTATTGTGCAGAGATCCATCAATGCAGTGATGAAAACTAGAACTCGAACCACTGCCTCTAAAAAGTATGCTGAAGCTAAGCGAACGCATGACCACTGCAAAGGACTATTAATTGCCCAAAAGAGACGGGAAAAGCCTTGCAAATGCAGTAACAGTTTTCGTAAACAATACTACTTGCTTATTCTTCATGCGTGCACAAAGGCAAACTATACAGAGCAGGGGCCATCATCTACATTGAGCCGTTGCGTGTTTAGTTGATCGAACCCTTTGCTAAGAATGGTATATAGATGTGGGTGAACGAGAATTTGTTTGGTCAAGCCACTGCGATGCGGAGCAATTCGCGTATTGCCGTGTAACAAATTACACACTCTTCGCAAAGCTGTGTGCGTGCGTGCGTGCGTATGTATGCATGTATGCATGCATGAATGATTTTATATGTGAGGTTTAACGTCCCTAACCCACCATATGATTATGAGAAACGCCGTAGTGGAGAGATCCGGAAATTCTGAACACCTGGGGTTCTTTAACGTGCACCCAAATCTGAGCACACGGGCCTACAGCATTTCCGCCTCCACGGAATTGCAGCCGCCGCAGCCGGTATTCGATCCCGCGAACTGTGGGTCAGCAGCCGAGTACCTTAGCCATTAGACCAACGCGGCTCAGCATTCATTCATGCATGCGCTTGTGAAAAACCTTTATTTAACGAAAGTTTTCAGGCCCAAAAACACCCTTTACATTGAGAGTCTTTATTCCGGTACCCTGCTGTATCCACGCAGTCGGACTAGAGCCCTGTGAGCCTTTAGTCCTGAGCAATTGATTAGGGTTAGCTCTAAAACATCGAGTGGGGAAGGGCAACGAGGAAGGGAAAATTCATCTGACATTCACAAACCATGCGAAAGTTATTGGAGAATTTCCCACAGTGAGGGCACAGTCCTTCAACTTTCGGGTCACAATGCTTGATTACTAACCCTGATTTCTAACTACTTCATCGCAAGCTTCCATCTTGCCATTCCTGCATTTTTTTTATTTTCACAATGACAGGACACATAAAAGTGTCGGTCTGCAGGCGTCTTGAGTTTCGTTATAAGACATTACTCAGGCTTCAAGGAGAGACCAGGAAGGCCGATGTCGTTCGCAATTGTGCACCAAAATTTCCTGGAATTTCAGACACGGTTGAACTTTATAGCGGTATGCACGGAATCCTTGGGGCAACTTGTACCGCCATATTGTGTTTGCATAAAGCGTAGAAAACATTTCGGGGTGCCCGCAACGCCACTCCTCACCCAACATTTCGAAGCCGTTTTGAGCCCTGGCACAGGACTGTGCCTCGACTGGCACGCAAAATTTGTCTGATTCCGGGCCAAGCCCTGCAGTTTTTTAGGGGCGAAGCTTCTTAGGGCATGGGTCTGTACATCACATGGTGTTTGTTGTTGGTTATGTACGTAGCCACCGATGGCGGTAATTCTATGTGGAACTAAATAGCCGTATTTAAGTTGATGATGACGTTCAAACTGTGATTTCAACGTTGACATCACATACACGTTAAATAATTGGATTATCCAACATGTGGCTTCTAGATATGCACTCAGATGTATGACGTATGACAATATCAAACCAGCCACGATACGAGGAACATGCATTCACCTGGTATTTACTAATTTTCCACTGCGGCCTATACAGAAACCGCTCATTCGTCATTTCACGTGCCAGAAACCATCCTAATGAAGGGATGTTGCAAGCTATACATCGTCTATAAGAACAAATCAAAGTTGTTTTCTATATATATATATATATATATATATATATATATATATATATATATATATATATATATATATATATATATATATATATATATATACACGCTGTTTCACATATCTATACATCATGATCGACTGGGCGAATCACACACAGAATATTCATGGTTTTGCCGATGATTCTCTCTTGAGCTTCCATCACTCAATGGACGGATGGACGAATGGACAGCAAACATTCATCCATCCATCCATCCATCCATCCATCCACCCACCCACCTTGGTGCGTAATTGGTCACGCGCAATGAACAACAAAAAAAACCAACGTCAATTATGGAATTCATGTGCTCTATACCGTGCTCGCGTCACGATTGTTCATCTCGTCTGGCTGAATTCTAATCAATCCCCTTGTAACTTTCGGTCAGTATGCCAACAAATTCATTTAAAAACAGTCGCATCGGATACATCTTTCGGTGAATATTTTGTCCCAACAAGAAATTTCATTCGGCTTGCTTGTATTGCATCCTTTATTGAAAATTATTTGCTGGCCGCTTCCCTGTCAAAAATTCTGTCTCAGGCTGGCAGCGCTCACGCCATTCGTCACCTAGCAGACTTGTATGAATACTTCGCTGAAGGTATACCATAACATATTTGAACATGCACTTGTTATTTGCACACTATAGAATTCAAAGCACCCTCATCGCGGCAGCCTAGGTAGACTGACAAACCACAGTCTGACCGCCAACTGCCCTAACCCTTAACAATTTTAGTAATCTGGCAACACCCCTCCTATTACTCGAGAAGACAATGACGGACTTTTCTGGAAACAATCGCAAAAGAAGGCCTATGCTTTGACTCGATGATGTTTCACAATATTTCGAGATCTGCATTTTAAATACTTGAAAGTTCAATCAAACAAAATTAGTACAGCCCACCTGTGCGCTAAATGTTCAACAATTTCTTTGTTAAGCAGTATGCAGGCCGAGAGGCAGTGTTAACTTGAACTCGTATTCCTTGGTGTACAGGTAAACACGACAGATGCCACTCAGCCCTACGTACAAGTCAAACATTTACCTAGTTGTAAGACACTCGGGTGCTCACAATTACACAAAACGATTCTCACACACGCAGATAATTTTAATCGAGCCAACCAACGGAACAGCCGCATTTCCTTAGAGGAAAGTAATTACTCTTTCACCGATTGGGTGCATTTCGGAGACAAATAAGTTGCAGCTGCCTGTGGGATATCTGTGTACCTTTGCAAAAAGCAGAAAAGAGAAGTAGGCCGATTTAGAGTGCCTCAGGCTTGTACTGTGTGTTCAAACCCTCGTTAGAGTGAAACCTCACGAAGGCAATGAAATAGCCGAATTGAAAATTTGTTATTTCAAATTCTGCTTTTTAAGCAAGCAACAGTCACAAAAACAATTGTTTTTCGCCCAAGAAAGGCTCAACAAATGTTTGAATACTTTTGAAGTACACTAAACAAAATTCAGTAGCATGAAAAAAAAAACTCCTGACCTGAGATCCGGAAAGCATGGTCTGATGATTCACTGGTGAAATCATATACACAGAGGCTGGAGTATTTTTGTGAACCAGAAAAAAAAAATGCAGGTTTGACGCAATTATTTATAATGGGTTCAGCGAAGCTATCACACCTAGTGTTTACTTCGCGTTGACCTTTGTTGTTTCATAACACGAAAGTGTTTAGGCCTGGGTCCACCAAGACTGCACTGATGTATTCCCGTCATAGACATGACGCTGTAAATCGCCAACTAACAGATGAATAAAAAAACCTAGAAGAGCAAGTCATTGTACATACGAGATCTCGTACACAATAACCACTTAACTGCCTTTGTAGTGACGTTTTTTCGTGTTACACGGATTACGGTAGCGGAGGGCTCAGCCATGTTTTTGCTCTAATTAGATTTGCATCCAATTGGTAATCTGAGACCACGGCATATTATCAACACATCGTGTGTTTCCGAAGGCGGGTGGGAGGCCAATGCTCTCATGCTTACCCTGCCGAACCACTTCCCGCTAAGAAGAGTAGCAGCTTAGAAGAGTGGGTAGCCTGTGACGTTCCGAGTGTGAAGCGCAACTCCAATCACAGCAAAAAGGAAACAAAAATAGAAGACATAGACCGTACTGATTTTACGCCCTCGCCTTCTTCGTTTCGTTTTATGGTTCTTAGGCTGCCCGAAACACTCGAAACGTCACTTCTGCCTGTCCAATCACTAACGCATGCGCAATGTCTAAGACTCTAATAACTGTGTAGTCGCATGAATTAATGATGAAAATTAACCTCAAATGTGCCTACTCAGTTTATGGCGGCTACATTTTCTGTTATGGAGCATCGCGCGCGTATGAGCAACGCTACTCCAGGGAGAGCGAGACCAGGTACGGTGTCACAAATTTCGATTGCCGCTATGCGACTCTTGAGTCGGTCTTACCAATCAGCCTCCACATGCCATTTTTGTCGCCGATTTATTCACCCCTAGTCGCAGAGCACTTTCCGCTATTCCTCCTAATTTTTTTTTTCCTGGAGCCAGTACTATCGCAGAAAGTTCCCGTAATATTCTAGGGGTAGAGAAAGACTACGTAATATTCTCAAGTAGAACAAAATATTGCCAAGGGCGTTTTTTATTTCACGTTTGCTGTATTTGATTTACGCCTACAAATACTGTCAGCAATGCTCAGTGGAAACCCCGCCTTCAATGTTCGAGATACTTCACGCTACCGTAGTCGACCATTTTGTTAACAATGCGCGCAAGACACGATCACTCGAGCTTATGCCAGAGCTTGCGCGACGACAAGCGAGTTAGCTAGAAAATGTTATGCGTGATGTATATAAGACGGCGTAATCTAACGATGGCCACTTTATCGACGACCGACGCTCAGTGCGGTGATATCAGTGTAGAGCGTGGATTGCTTGCTGTAATCTCAGCGTTTCGCAGCCAGACATTCAGCCAAGTAATGGGTTTTATCTTGCGTACTTCGGCTGCTGCTTTCGTCAACTTCACGACGCGTGATTATATTGCGTATGGAATTCGAAGGCTGTTGAAGTCAGACGTTGCCTTTAATATCAACATTTCACACCCGTATCTTTCATTTCTTCATTCACACATTAAATACTACGTGCTGGGGAAATACATGCTCTTTATTCATTATCACTACCCCAAAACCAACCTATGAGAATAATTACGTTTAACGCATTAAAGGAACCGTAAACCATTGCCCCGCCACGGTGGTCTAGTGGCTAAGGTACTCGGCTGCTGACCCGCAGGTCACGGGTTCGATTCCCGGCTGCGGCGGCTGCATTTCCGATAGAGGCGGAAATGTTGTAGGCCCATGTGCTCAGATTTGGGTGCACGTTAAAGAACCTCGAGTAGTCGAAATTTTCGGAGCCCTTCACATTGGCGTCTCTCATAATCATATGGTGGTTTGGGGGCGTTAAACCCCACAAATCAATCAATCGAACCGTAAACCACCTAGAGATCGAAATTCAGTTGTGTTCAGAAAATCGAGCACGAGTGTACGACGTACACGAAGCCGTGAGAATTAATCGAAACGTTGAAGTAATAGCTGAGTTAGACGCGTTTGATTATCGAAACCGTGACGACCACACCTTTCGCTCTCTCCGGCGCTTCTCTCCGCTGGTATGCTCTTCCACGCCACTTTTCCCTCTCTCCGAGTGCCTCTTCCTTGCCTCTCCCAATCTCGCTTGGCTTACGTCATCGCTGATGCGCTGCTTCAAACATAGTCTACTTCCGGTTGCCGCGGCTTCGGCCTTCGACTCCGTCAGTTGCCTGCTTGTTGGCGAATCGTGGCTGCTGTAGTCGTGCCCGTATAGAACCTGCGTTGCGCTCATGCCTTCAAAAGATTGCCTGCACGATGAAACTGTACGGGGACACGCCTTTCCCCACACGTGTTACACGCACGCGGATAACATGAACAACCTGCGCGGACAGCTGCTTGCAGACTGATCGGAAGTCGTAGGCGTTTGCTCGACAAGTCACAGCATACTTGGCATATTTGGCTCTGTGCTTCAGAGATGTGGCACGGCGTGTTACGCGGAGGCCCGGAAAAGAGGAAGAATTGTTTCTTGGAATGTGTGGCGCACCGCAGGCTCGTAGCGCAGCCACGTGCAGAATCGTTGATCGCGACGTCATTGTGCACACAATGCATGCGTTTACTTGAAATGCTTGAAAAAAAAATATTAGAGTTGATTTACGGGACCTTTCCGCCACAAGGCGCATAGCTAGCAACCTAATCGAGTTTTTTCAGTGTCAAAGCTTGTCCAATATCGTCTTCAAAAATTCTTGATCTATGAAATCAACCGCAAACGATACGATGGCGTCGTACCCTGATTTTGTTGAACAATTAAAGCTAGAAGCTTTCCATGCTGTAACAACCTCATTTTACCCAAATACATACTAATCATGGTGTGAAGTGCATGTTTTTTTCTTCAATGACTACCTAGAACTACATACCCATTGAAATAAACAATAAAAATCTGTATAAACAGTAAGCTTTTTATTAATAAATGCATTTAAGGAGAGGCTAATGCCTGTACATGGCTCCAGCCACTTTTTTTCACCAAAGGATATATGTCACGATTTATGAATGACAGTAGAATTTCATAAAATTTATGCGAGACAATGTCATTTTAAGTAAGAATGTTTTCACGTCATGAACAATGTGTGTTCACCAGAAGACACGCGAGAAACGGTGACACTTTGCAGAAGAGTTTATCTCGAAGCCTTTTATATAATGCGATCACACAACAGCCACTGGGCACTATATACTTTCAATCTTTTTTTGCCCCGCCGCGGTGGTCTAGTGGCTAAGGTACTCGGCTGCTGACCCGCAGGTCACGAGTTCGAGTCCCGGCTGCGGCGGCTACATTTCCGATGGAGGCGGAAATGTTGTAGGCCCGTGTACTCAGATTTGGGTGCACGTTAAAGAACCCCAGGTGGTCCAAATTTCCGGAGCCCTCCACTACGGCGTCTCTCATAATCAAATGGTGGTTTTGGGACGTTAAATCCTACAAATCAACTTTCAATCTTTGATGTATAGGCATGCTGGTAATTGTACTCATTCTGTGTTCGGATTTGAAGAGCTTGTTGTTACTAACTTGTGAATTTCAGTATCTCCCGCAGTGCCGAGTTTTTTTTTAAGTAAACACCGATAATCTCTGTTTATTAAGTTTATAGTGCATATATTGTTAGGATCTAAATTGTTTTTTTACTTATTTTGAAAAGGAGGCACCATTGCATCTTGACATCGGGGTCTCCTTGTCTCTTGTCTGAATTGTTGCCTATAAAGTTGATTCTGATGGACATCGCTTGCAGAGCCACCTCGGTGACAATGTTTCGTCAGTGATCACTGATAAATAATTGATGAGCTCAAACGTCCCATAACGAAAATATGATTATGAGAGACGACGTATTGAAGCACTCCGAAAGTTTCGACCACTTGGGGTACATTAAAGCGCACCTAAAGCTAGGTACACGGGCGTGTGAGCGATCGCCATGAGGAGAACCTCTCGCGTTGTGCGTAGACAGCTATACAAGTCCTGTGCAGTTACACATATATTATGGAGCTGGTGCTACACTTTCTCCTCGGTCATACATACTTGATACTTGATACCCGCTTGTCAATTGAGGCTGAGAAAAAAACAAGTTAGACGATCATGAATGACGCGCACCACACAGGATATACGAAACTACGCTGCATAGAGAAGGTATACCATTGGGCAGGCACCAGGGTTTCCGTATCTTTCTCCTCCGCTTCGAATTTTTTATTCACAATGCAGTGACGTTCACATAGCCGGTATATCAACCATCGTAAACGTGCGATGCTAGTCCAGAGCGAATATCACTATTCAAGGTCATCTTAGTGTTCAGTTTTGTGACCGTGAATGCAAACTCATTTAGGATAAATGGAGCATTTTACGTCGACATGAGAGTCAACGCTTGCATGAGAAATAAACGAGGCAGTCCTCGCCACGTGCCGCTCCCAACTGCGTGAGCTTTCCATCTGCTGAATTGCGGGGAAAATGGCTTGAAAGCCTCGAAAAAAAAATCACGGTATATCGACTGAGGGAATGATGGTGAGTGGGGCGAAGCGTCCATCCCTAAGTCCGTGCGTTCGTGATTCTGTCCGTTAGTCCGTGCTTCCGTACATCCATCTGTCTATATGTATGTCTGTCCGACAGCCGAATGTTCTGTCTGTGTGCCTGTCTGTTCGTCTGTTCATCTAGTGAACACTCGAAGTACCGCCGACTCGCATCTTTTCGAAATATATTCATCATATACAAGTACCGCTATCCAGCGGGCATTTCAAGGACTAAACGAGAGGTGGCTACCTACTCCTGTTACTACTCATACATCGAGGACGCACGATCCACGGCTTAAGGAGCTTCGCCCCTCTAAAGGCCAGGCTGCTAGAGAAAAGAGAAAAATATGTGTGCAGGTCTGATCTTTTTTTTTTGTATGGTGTTCCTACAAAGGTACGCTTGCGAAATGAAATATGTTGTTGAAAGTAATATCAATATTTGGGTGTTTAACGTTCAAAAACCAAGATATGATTGTGAGAATCGCCGTAGCGAAGGGGGCCGAAAAATTCGACCACGTCGGGTTTCTTAACGTGCCCCTGGATTTAGGTACCGGTGGGGGGGGGGGCAACGCAAAGTTTTCCAGGGCACTATCTAATGTATTCCTACGAGATCATGGCCCGAAAACTTTTGAACACTCATTATAAGGGCCTCGAAAATTTGCTCCTCGATTGAAAGTTCAACCACCGCAGCCGGAATTCCGTCCCACGACCTGCGGATCAGCTGTCAAGCACCACTAAACTAATTTGGGTTCTTTCACGTGCGAATGTTCTTGCATTCCAATACATGGAAAGGCTGCCACCGCGACAGAAAATCGGATCCGCGTCATTGATCAGAGCTGTGTACCTTACCTGCTATGACGCGAGTGCGGGTATATAAAAAATGGCAGTGCCTTAACAATTAAACGTATATGTTGCAAAGCACTGCATTGGAAGTATGTTGGCGTCTGTAAATTTGTACGCAAGAAAGTACTCAATTACCTAAAAATCAATGCTTGCGTGTTTTTTTTTACTTTTTTTGACACTAACTACGTAATACTGGGAGCATTTGTGATGCGGTTCAGCTGCAAGGGCGAATCACTGAATGCGATAGCAGCAATTTATTGCTATACGAAGTACGGTTTGGAATCGCGGCCACTTCAGCAAGCGAAATGAACTTGTGGTCTATTACTTCGTTAAAAATAGGAATACCCGGGATTCGAAGTCCAAAATACAAGAAATGATTAGGAGAGACGCTGCAATGAAGGGCTTCGGAAATTTCGACTATTTAAATTTGAGTACACGGGCCTAAACATCCTCGCCTCATTCTAAAATGCAGCCGCCATGGTCAAGCTTCAATCCCATGACCTTCGGGTAAGCATACGAGTAGCATAACGACTAGCTTCTCGCGGTGAGGCAATTTGTTGAAAAACCAAGCGACATTTTTCTACTTGCTGCCTTTTTCCCCCTCGTTGGTATCGGCGCAATCTCTTCGCTATGTTAAACAAACAAGTCGAAGTGGAAATTCTGAGCAGCTATATTTTACATAGTATTCATTTACTCTCTATATATACTGGATAATTATATTGCAGGCTTGGCTAAATAATTTTATAGTAAGCACTAGCAAGTACTCCTCAAAACAACGTCACTATTGACGCGTACGCGACATCTAAAACGCATGATATAGGAAAGCAGGCCGCTATCTTGTGCAGCCTGAGAGTGCGGCTGCGCTCCAGTTAAAAACTGATAACGGAATGATTGTTGCGTTACGCTGCTAAAACACACAGCATTATACCAACAATTGTCTTCCTTGCCTATACCATCGAGAAAAGTGTGCCCAGGGGGTGGAAACTCCCTATAACTTTCATGTATTCACTGTCGGCAGCGGAAACGCCGCTTTTACCACTGGCCGTTCCCAGGCATCCTACTAGAAATAAATCTCGAAGAGAAAAGTTCTTTCGTGACGTCAATGGTTAGGAAAAATCAAGCGGATGCGGGTTGCCGCGGAAGCCCTTTTCTCCCATTTCGCATGCAAGCGGAATGCTCTCGTGCCATCTTTCAGGCTCACTGGCCGCTTGCGCAATGCGGCCATAAAATGGTGTTCTTTTTTGTTCGTGTTTTTTTGAAGAGGCGGAAGTTAAACTGACTGATTTCTCAGTATGACAGAACTCGATCTACACAAATGAAACGCCCATTGTATTGCATGTGTTGTCAAAAAAAAAACATACACGCACGTGAAAGCGTCAATCCATATAAACGCGGCTTTAGTTTAGAACTGGGATATGGACATAATGAGTAAACGTTGAAACCAAAATATCTCAACGAATACGAAATTTATCAACAATTGCGAGTAGCACACATCGTATTTGACTCAACCTCAATTGTTATGACAACGCGTATAGTATTCGAACAGAACCTAAGTACCACACGAGGCTTAAATTCTGAGGCACTGAGAGGCTGAAAGCGATGAGATTTTTTTTTTTGAGAAAGAATGTCGCTGGAAACTGTTTCGGCAAGTTGACTTGTCTTTGTGCGTTGCTTTGACGAAGAAAAGTTCACCTGTAAAATTGTTGGCTTCATCGACATTCTCTGTAAAATATTTCTAGAAGCATTTATTTAATTCCAAGTACTAGAGTGACACAAATAAAAGTAAGAACTCACAAGCTTTGAAACCGCAGCTATAAGAATTTCATATGCAGGAAGCAGCCCCTATAATTACTTGACTATATTTGAGCTACACGCCTAAAATAAAAGGAACAAAAACTATGTGGCCAAGCAAACTAGAATTGAAGCCTCTCAATGAACGCATTTTCCGGACAGGAGTTTGGCGGCCGCCTTCAGTTAGTCAAGCGACACAGCACTTCTGCCTGTCCAGTCAGGTTTGCGGAAAAATGGTTTTACCATTATGCACTTATGCCAATTATTACCTGCTCCAATAATGAGTGCAAATTCTTGTGCTCACCCTTTGCCTCTATAAACGTTGGAAAACTATCACACAACTTGAAATCCCCGCATTAGCGCACCGCAGAACCGCGGAAAATATGTGTTGCTCAATTAAGCTATTTTCGACGAATGCATGGTTGCTAAGTTATCTATCACTGTACAATTCGTTTGTGTTCAGTCACATACGTAGCGGTAATTTGTCGCTGCATAATGCAAAAAAAAAGAAAACTCGGCGAGTGTCCGCAGATTGTTTTCTTCTTAATACTAATTTCTGCAGTGTATTAAGTTTCAATATTGTGACCATTGAATAAAACTAACTTGTCATCTATTTGGCGTGACTCGGCGGCATTTCTTCTTGTTAAGACAGAAGATCACAAGCATGGCGCATGCTATAGAACCTACGCATGTGTGAAACAAATTAACCACGCTGCACATATCACATGTGTACGCTGCTCTTGGGTGTTTTTAATCTATTGGTGGCAAGCGCCACGTACCAACGGCGAATTAAAGTTCGAAGAATAAGTTTTCTTGTAAAACTGAGGCAAAGTGAACGGCAGTACACCTAAACATCACTATTAAGTCACGAGTCGGCATTAGGTTAGCTGGCGTTGACTTGAAGCGCACTTGTGGATGACTCGTCGGCGATCACCTTAGCCCTACTCATTAGCAATCACGGGGCCTATGAAGAGTATTTTTTTCCCGCCAAAAGTGTTTTCTTCTCGCAGAGATAGCGCTAAGCCTCATGAGCAGCTCGTAAGCCGCCATTTTCTGAATCTTGGCCTCAGCCAGTAACTTCAACTGCTTCAACCTTGATAACAAGCGGCGCAGCAATGCGATCTGCTGAAGCGAGTGGGGGGCGTCGTCAGCTATCACTTTTTTTTTCGTATCACGCTCCGCTGTCCTCTACGCTCGCCCACTGACTCGTAAACCCGCCCAGCTATAACTCTCTAACATCGCTGAACGAAAAGGAGCGGAGGCAAGCGCTACGAACGGAAGCCATTCACTTTCCGCGCTTCGCCCGATTTAATGATCCCATACTAAGGAATAAAAAAAGACACATAAACAAGAGAGATTCTTTACAGGGGTATTATATTTTTTTATTTGTGAAATTTGTGAAAGCCAATAAACGCGAACACTCACATCGACCTCAATCCGTTCATTTGGTTCTTAGGATTACCGGCAACAGCTACGAGAGTGCATGTTCTTTGAAACCGTAACTAGCGCCGAGCTTCCGGGGAATAGTACGCCCCAACTACATTTCCGCAAGAGATATATTGTCCAGCGGTAATAGCGCGCACATATAAAAAAATGGAGAACAGTTGAGTGACAGAAAACCTTCCTTGCTATTTAGTACACATATTGAAACGCGTTTTACACCTCACATGAACTGTGGTGGGTAAGTGCTGATGCAGATGCATTTCCCAATAGCTGATCGCTCGGCTTCAACAGTATCATTTCGCATTATTGCAGTTATGATTGAGCCAACGTACGGCATTGAGGCGAATAGCGCGAAATTGTCCCTATCGTGCTGACTAACTCTAGAAAGAGGTGCGGTACTGTAGGAGGCAGTCTTTTGAAGCCCGGTTATGTGCAACGCAGAAAGAAAACGCAACACTCACTCCCTTGCTCACCTGATGTAGCCCTTAAAGCACTTATGCTTTCTGGCGTTGTAATTCCCGAGGTAGATCTGCAGCTCCACTGTCTCGACGAAGTGGCGGGGCCTCTCTTTGGACGCCAGCAACACTTCCTCGATGCAACCGTACAGCGTCTTGGCTGTCGCTTTCAAGCTGCAATGAAGGATTGCAGAAAGGGCATTGGCGCAACTAAACTGTGCAGTGTGAGCTCGTTTTCATTCAAGATAGCGTAACTCGTAATGAGCATGAAGTTTTGAACGCCCACAAAGTTACCAGAATGATTGAAACAACAAAAATACATCTGTATGACGTACAGGCACACAACTGACAAGTAGTTAACACGCAAACTGCACTGGTAAACATTAACACAATGAAATAAAGGAAACGTACATCTTTTCGGATTCGGAGCTTTCGGGAAAAGTGGAGGGCGTGGGGTTATTCATACTGTAGACGAAGCAGAATGGTACGTATAGAGAGCAACGAAGTTCCCAGTGAACAGCCCACCACCAGAGGTTGCTGCTACGACCGTAAAAGTAAAGAATGGCTTGGCTTGAAGGAAGCCCTAAATACGAAGACACGTGCGTGGCCTGTTCATACCACGCATGCCTAGGATTCGGCTCATGTTCTCTCCTAAGGTTCAAAGCATCTGCCTCGCTGGATCATCGTGCTTCGTGATAACAAGCATACCTACATGCAGTACATATTTCTAAGGAAGAAAAAAAAAGGGGGGGGGGGTACTCTTTCAACTTCGGCGTTACCACACCAACCCTTCGTACGCTTTTTCCACGTGTTTCGCGCTTAAAGCATGAAGTAGCATCGAGACTAGGAGTGGTCACTCAGCCTAGAGCAGCTGTGTTACGCAGCTTCATGGTGGCCGTAAGATGGCCACATATAACTCACTGCTTTCAAGGAAACGGGCTACCTACTTATCTCCTACATTACCTTTTCTTGTGCAATATATTTCTTCGCATCTTTTTAATTCTATGGTGTAACATCGCCGGCAAGAATTTGGCATGAATGGGATGCGAGGCATTTGCACATAGCGTCGACGCGCCGGTGACGTTGTTGCACTGCGTGTTCATGAGCATTTAAGGATGTGAAGATGTACAGACAGTAGCAGGTGAATGCGATATATGATGTACGAAAAGCGTGCCCAGCGTGTGTCATGGTCTTCAATTGTTTCATCTGCCCCTCAACTTGGCTGCTTCTTGGTACGAACGCTATCAATACTTTGTAAAGTGCGTAATGCATTTGTCATTGCAGCCTGAGCGTAACATTTCTGGCACTGTGCTGTTCGGCACAGTGATATTTTTTGTGCTATTCACCTACTGTTTGTATGGATTGCTTCACACAAAAGAAAACTGTTTGGAATGCGGCTATCCTCGTTTGAGATGAAGACGATTATAATATGGTTACGAGAGACACCGTAGTGCAGACACCTAGAAATTCCTACCACCGGAGGTTCCTTAACGTGTACCCAAATCTGCGCACATAGGCCTACATCATTTTCGCCTCCATCGAAAATGCAGCCTCCGCTGTGGGGATTCCGTCCAGGACCTGGGGGTCAGCAACCGAGTACTTTAGCCACTAGATCACTACGGCGGGGTGCTCATTTTAGAGGAAATTCTTTATTAACTGAAGAAAGTGATTTGCCGCTCGCGTTGTTAGGTTTTCTTTGTGCCGGTTCATGTATTTGAGTTTACTGCATGAGTGAGATTTAGCAAGAACCAGCTATGCTCAGCATCATTATCTGTACCATTCGCAAATTGCTTAAAGCTCTAACGAGCGCAAAAAGAGAGAAGTAGTGAAACTCGAAAAATGTTTGTTAGCAAAAGCTAGGACGTAATCTTTGAGTAAACACTCCTGCCTCATTAACGGCTTATATATACACTCAAAAATGCTTTATTTTTGCTGCGGCAACTGCTTGTGACTGTTTTTCGTGAAACAGCAATGAAAAAAAAAAGCAAATCCTACCTATTGTGGGAAACGAAGATATGCGAAACGCAAATGAGGAAGGTTCATATGTCACTTTAAAAGCAGCACTACGTTACAAGGCGGACGTAAATTATGTTGTTCATGACTTCCATGTCACGTTTATCATGTTTGCGTCTGGTATTTTCGTTCGTCGTCCATTCACGTCTCGTAATACTTAATTTGGTATATTTTTAAGCTAGAGAAACGGCCTCGAGCGCAATATGAGAGTGGGATGTACTCATGTTTTACATGACACACACGTCATGATTATCAAGTTTAGACGTGTTTTTACTTTCGTCGTACATTCACGTCAAGTAATAGCAGTTTTTTTTGCTTTTGCAGAAGTAGCAGCGGCGTCTGGTGGTGGGCGTCTGGGTGGTAGTTCACTGGGAACTCTGTTGCTGTCTATACGTGTCATTTCACTTCGTCCACAGTATGGATAACCCAACACTCTCCACCGTGGACGAAAGCTCCGACTCCGAAAAGATGTACGTCCCCTTTATTTCATTGTGTTAATGTTTAGCGCTGCATATTGCGTGTTAATTAATAGTCAGTTGTGCGTTTGTACGCCACGCAGTTGTATTTTTGTTGTTCCAATAGTTCTGGTAACATTGTGGGTGTTCAAAACGTCATGCTCATAGCGGGTGGCGCCCACCGCTATCTCGAATGAAAACTAGCTCTCACTCCGCAGTTTAGTTGTGCCAATGCGCATTCTACAATCCTTCGTTGCAGCTTGAAAGTGGTTGCCGAGAAGCTGCGCAGTTGCATCGAGCAAGTGTTGCGGACGTCGCATGACAAGCCCCGCCGCTTCGTCGAGACAGTGGAGCTGCAGATTAAGCTGCGGAATTACAACGCCAGAAAGGACAAATGCCTTCGGGGAGACATCAGGTGAGCATGGGCGCGTCCGTTCCGTATTCCTCCTGCGTTGCACATAACCTGGCTTCCGAGGCTGCCTTCTGCAGTACCGAGCCTTTTTCGGGAATGAGCATGAAAGGGACGATTTTGTGCTGCAAGTTGCGTCAAACATAACTGCAAGAACGCGAAATGACTATTAAAGCCGGGCGATGGACTTTGGAAAAATGCAACTGCATTATACCTTACGCGCCCCACTTTATGTCAGTTGCAATATAAACAGTGGAACAATATATGTGCACTAAAGTGTAAATGGCCTTTTCCTGCCACCCATAATAATCTATTTTATACGTGCGCGCTATCAGCATTCGATAACACCCCAGACGGAAAGGTAGTGATGGCAAACTTATCCAAGATATACGCAATGAAGAATATTTAAGGTATATACTGATCTGTGTTCTAGCAGCGTAATGCAACAAACGTCAATTATCGGTTTTAAGTGGAGCTGAGCCGCACTCCTGGGCAGCAGAAGATAGCGTCGTGCTCTCTTACCGTGTCATGTGTTTCAGAAGATGGCACGTACAATCGTGAGCAATATAATTTCAAACGCGCGAGTGCGTGGCCAAGAGCCTCAAAATACAGATAACGTGATACGAGGATGGCGCTGCCGAAACTGCAAGGGAAAGGAGGGCGCTCTTCCACTGACTGTTTGCACTCCCGCATCACCATACCCGCATGACCGTTGCTGTGAAACGGCAGTTTATCGCGTGCCTTTGGCCGCTAGCAGTCATAACATCAAAATAAAAAAAAATTCACCGAAAACAAGAATGCGTATCAAAATTGTCAGCGAAAACCGTCTAGATGTAATAAAAACATGGCCTGTGTATCGCTGCCGGCTACGTCACAGCCGATGTTTTTGCAGCTTCTTAGCCTGCTAGGTCAACTAGTTGTGGCTGTGCACGTTGATTTAAATTCACGTGGCCGACATCAGCCACTAGCAGCTGACACGCTATAAACTGCGTTCCGCAGCAACGATATCGAGGAGGGAGTGTCAACAGCTGGCGTAAGCGCGCCGCCCTTTCCACTTTGTTTCCCACAGCGGCCACTGCAAATCAGCCGATGTAGGGTTCGAGGCTATTCGACACCCGTTCGCGTGTTCGAGCTCATATTGCTCACGATAGTACGTGTCAGTTGGGGCGTCGTTATTTGAGGGAGTACTCTTAGTGCTTTAAAAAAAAAACGATTTAGGCTAGCCCGCAAATAACTTGTCTGGTATAGAGTAAATTGCCAAGATGTGGAATAGAGGTGCTCTCAATCGCCACTTGGGCTTGTTGGTTTAACATAGCCAAGAGAGCGACGAGTACGAAGAGAGGCGTAAAATACACAAAGGCTGCACCGACTTTCAACAAAATCACCCACCGTGATGGTCATTTGATTATGGCACTCGATTGCTCCCGCAAGGTTCATGGAACCGAATGTCGGCTGCGGTAGCTGAACTTTAGATAGAGCCGAAAGTGTTTGAGGCCCGTGTACTTGAATTTATGTGCACGGTGAAGAACCACTGGTGGTCAAAATTTTTGGAGCCCTCCACTGCGGTGTCTTTATTAATCATCTGTTGGTTTTGGGGACATACACCCTATATAATAATATCGCTATTATTTCAAACGAATATTTTATTCCTCATGTGCACTTTTGTACTAAACACCAGTAAAAAAAAAACATGTGCACATAGATATTTGTGGCGTCGCTAGCAACCTCACCTTCATATTTAGGATTTCCAGCCCTTTTCGCTATAATTCTGCAGATGTGCAGCTCACGCGGGCTCCGGAAAAAAACGTCCCCGGAAGAAATGTCCCAAGAATACACGTCCCCCCTGAATAAATAGATTGAAAAAAAAAATGTCCATAGAAAACATTTGCGTTTCTTCATTTGCGTTTCCAAAAAAAAAAAATTCCCCACAACACGGACACCATCAAACGTTGCGCCTTCCAGTGGCCGATTCTATATTTCTCAAAGAAGATAAAGAGATTTGCGCGAAGATTGCAGTTTACTGAATTATATTAATAACGAAACATCACAATGACATACCAACTGTCCCAACTTATTTGTATAAGTGTAATATCAGACGCAATATCACAAACAATGCGCATTTCAGATAAATGCATTCTAGCTATGCACGTGACTGAACAAAGGAAAAATAGAAAAAAAAACAATTTAAACAAAGGAGGCCTAAAACTGTGCCTAGGCTTTTATATGTAAAGACAAAAAGATACCGCCTTGGGTATCCGCCGGCACTGTGCTAAACGTAATGGATGAAAATGCGTTTTAATTACGGAAAAATCATCAAGTGACAGACTATATACCACTCAAGCGTTCACCACAACCACCCTCCAGATGATGCTGCAAATATATCGAAAGAACAAGGCAGCAAATGAAAGAGGCTGAACATGTCCCCCCCCCCCCAAAAAAAAAAAAAAAACCTCCGCCATTGTCGCAGATGCTGTCAGAAACCTTAATAACAAAAAAAATGCTGCATAGGCAGCGAGCACAGCCCGAAACGCTGCATTCGCCAGCAGTGGAGCCAGATATACCCACCGAATAATGTCAGCCTGAGGGACCTCGTTATTCCTTCACCTCGAAATATCGTTGCGGGCACTCGTTCAGAGCACTTCCTGTGCTACGGTACTGGACCAGAAACTTAAAAAAAGGGCTACTTGTGTTTGCCCGCGCAATGCGCTTGAAGTTATTGTCAGAGAGCAGCACCTGGTTTATGGACGGAAACTTCTTTCTCAATGAAGGCTGTTGGACACACAATTCGGTATAACTTCATTCGTTTCCAGCACACTTTGAAACTTCGCGAAGTGTTGAACAAAGACTGCAGTTTATTCGTTACTTGGTTTATTTTTATCTGGGGCCATTTTTTTAGATATCCATGTCATAGAGGCTATTTCTTTTGGGGCCGTTTCTTCCGGGGACCTTTATTCAGAGGACGTATCTTCCGGGGACGATTTTTTCCTACACTCAGCTCGCGCACTAATGGGCGGTGCGTGACATGTCTACCTTGTTTGTTTTTCATTCAAGTGTTGACTTTTACGCAGAGACACAACGCCACATTTATCTGAAATAGGTTTGCATCCGCAGTCGCGAAAGCGCACACTAAGACCTTGAATTGAGCTATTCACCATATAGTAGTGTTGCACGTGAATTATGGTTGAACAGCCGGCTAAGCGAATGCCAGTGCAATTCGAAAGAAGGATGCGGAGTCGTGGAGAGGGGTGCGGGAATACTTTTTCCCGTCTAACATTATACAGCTCGTATTTAGCGCAGTTTTGCAGGTCCTCTGTGGCATGCGTCATTAATTTTTGCCCGACTTGTTTTAAGAGGAAACTTTTTTATGCCGACTTCATCACGACTCCGCTGACGTACTTCGGCCCCAGAAATGACGTTGTAAATAATGTACTAACAGATGGCAAAGAAAAGAACCAGAAAGCAAAAATTTGTAACGCGGAATCAAACAGCAACCTCTCCATTCCCAGCGCATGGCGTTAACTACTACGTGACGGAGCGTAAGTGGTCGGGAAGGCTAACGGCAAGCCACTTGTATACACTATTTGTGGGTCCCCAGAGCTTCAACACTTCATCGTGTTTATTGTTTTTAGGGGCGAGAGGGTGCGAAGAGCTCCCGTTGGGCGCGCCTTGAAGGTCGTCGCCTCCACGAAGCCCCTGCTCAAGCGAGCGTGGTCTCTCGGGCGAGTGCGCTTATCAGACTCATAATTCAGGAGTAGACGAAGGTCACTTTGCTCGCTGCCGCGCCCACCTTACAAAAGGAACGCGCTGCTGACACACGACGCAGAAAAAATTGACTTTTGTTTGAGTTTGTCCTGTGTACAATGTCCCGCCGTGGTGGTCTAGTGGCTAAGGTACTCGGCTGCTGACCCGCATGTCGCGGGATCGAATCCTGGCTGCGGCGGCTGCATTTCCGATGGAGGCCGAAATGAAGTAGGCCCGTGTGCTCAGGTTTGGGTGCATGTTAAAGAACCCCAGGTGGTCGAAAATACCGGAGCCCTCCACTACGGCGTCTCTCATAATCATATATGGTCGTTTTGGAACGTTAAATCCCACATATCATTCAAATTATCCTGTGTACAATTGTGCGCTCATTTCGTCCGTTTTTCGGTTTGATCAGCGTGCTTTAGGTATTGTGCTGTGACAGTTGTTAGTCCGCGCTCGTCCTGTGTATGCTTCGTTCATGCTTGCTTTCTGCTTAAGGTATGCGCTGAAAGATTCGAGCTGCATGCGTTTTTAATGTGACTTTGCAATTTATTGTTTTTCAAACAATGCACAATAAATGCTCAACTACCTCTGTGAAGGCAATGTTTCACTTGCGTGTTGTACCGATTCTTATATAGAGGCATCAGCCATGTTTCTTTTACGAGCCATTCACTACCGCGTATAAAATTAACAGCTTAACTAGTCGAATAGACAGCGAAGCCAGTATATTTGTAGCTACACAAAACATGTGTAGCTGGCTGCACTAAACGCCACAAGATTTTATCTTCCTGGTGATCGCTTACATGCCCATAAACTTAGATTGAAGTGCACTTTAGGTGACTGAAATTTCCGGCGCCCTTTATTACGGCATCTCCCATAATCATATCGTGGTTATGAGACGTTAAACCTCATAAGGTAATTATCAGTGATCGCTGACAAAGCATTGTCACCGAGGTGGCTCTGGAAGTGACCTGCATTACAATCAGCTTTATAGACAAAGATTGTATGATGGACTAGCATACAGAAGGAGATCCCGACGTCAAAAGGTCCAATAGTACCCTCTTTTCAAAATAGATAGCATAAACACAGTTTATGAATTATAAAGTATGGATTATAAAATGAGTAAACAGTTTATTGGTGTTTAAGTAAATTAACACTGAACTATACGATGAAAACTGAAATACACAAATCAAGAACAAGCTCCTGAAATCAGAACACACAATTAGTGCGATTACGGGCGTGCTTATACATCAGGGATTCAAAGTAAACTGTGCCCAGCAGCTGTTGTGTGATCGAACATTTAAAGCACTGCGAAATAAACTCTTCTGTGAAGTGCGAACGTTTCTTGTGTGTGAATATACAGTATTCATGACGTGAGAACATTTCTTTTTAAGAAGGACGTTTTCGTGCGTCAATTTTACGTAGCTGTTATCCACAAACTCGTGACAAAAATTACTATGTGAAAAAAGAGGGTTACCTGGGGCCATTTTTAGGCATCAGTCTCTTTAATTACATCAAATAATATTATAATCCTAATTTTAATACATTGATTCTTTAGTGTTTATATTTATATGAGTACAGAGTTTTAGGCAGTCATAGACAAAAAAGGTGCTCTTCATACAATTAGTATGCAATTTGGTGAAATAAAGTTGGTAGCTAATGAAAAGCTTGTAACAATATTTTTTAGATGCAATCAGGGACGGGGCCATTGTATTGTCTGTGGTTGATTTCGTGCAAAAGAATTTTTCAAGACCGTATATAACGAGGTTTAACGATGACAACTTGAAAATATGTTGCTAGAATTGTAGTTTTGTGACTAAATGCGGCGTAATTATTCGAATAGCTTGGTTTGTGGTAGCTCTAATAATTAAGAAGAGCATGTATTTCCCAAACACGTAGTATTTTATGCTAAAATGGACAAACTAAAAATGCGGGAGACAAATGTTAATCTTGAGCACCAATTGCATTTTTAAGAGCATTCAGAGTCTATGCACAATATAGTCATGAATCGTGAAGTTGACAAAGGCATCAGTCGACATGTGAGAGACAAAACACAATACTTGGCCGAACGTCTGGTCACGAAACGCGAACTGAGGTTACAGCAAGCAACCCAGGCTGTAGTGTACTGATATTACGACACAGAACGTTGGTCGTCGATGAAGTGGCAATCGTTACACTATACACCGTCCTATATACATCACGCATAGAATTTTCTAGCCTACTCACTGGTCGTCGTGAAAGCTCTTTATTAAGCTTGAGCGTTCGCGTCCTGCGCGCAATGTAAACAAAATGACCTACTACAGAAGGGTGAAGGTTGTCGAACATTGAAGGCGAGGTTTTCTCTGAGCATAGTTGAGTCTTTGTAGGCGTAAACCAAATAGAGCAAAACTGCAATCAGAAATGCCCATTGCCTCGCCGCTGTTGTCTAGTGGCTAAGGTACTCTGCTGCTGACCCGCAGGTTGCGGGATTGAATCCCGGCTGCGGCGGCTGCATTTCCGATGGAGGCGGAAATATTGTAGGCCCGTGTGCTCGGATTTGGGTGCACGTTAAAGAACCCCAGGTGGTCGAAATTTCCGGAGCCCTCCACTACGGCGTCTCTCATAATCATATTGTTACGCACAAGGAGGACCAGGACGTATACGGCTGAAGGGGGCCGTTTATTTTGGTCGCGAAGAGAAGCGCCGGAGCGGCCAACAGGCTGATGATCGCAGTCTCGTCGTCTTCTTTTCTTCCTCCAGCTCTTGGGGCAGTCAGCATGTTCACCCATCTTCTTTTTCTTCCAAGGCATGCGTAACATTCCTCCCCTCGCAGACGAAGCCCGCCGGGCGAGGTAACCGATTCACCTTGGTGTGTACAACTTTAGTCGAGCGACATGGACTACTTGGGTTTTAGCGGCTCTTCTACCACTTCTCGTGAGGCGAGCTATTGTGTATGTGACTTCCGTGATTTTGTCGAGAACTACAAACGGTCCGTCGTATGTGGCTAAGAACTTTTGGCATAACCCGCGTCTTCGTACCGGAGTCCACAGCCACACTAAGTCGCCTGGGTGGTAAGTTACAGGCCGGTGGCGGACGTCATAGCGTACCTTCGATTTTTCCTGTGATGCCAAAGTGCGTAGACGAGCAATACGACGCGCTTCTTCTGCAAGGCAGAGGATTTCGGTGACTGAGAGGTTCTCGTGCGCCGAGAATGGCAAAACTGTGTCGAGTGTGTACCGTGGCGGTCGTGCGTACATCAAGAAAAAGGGGCTATAGCCTGTTGTCTCGTGCTTAGCGGTATTGAACGCGTACGTTATAAATGGTAACACGTCATCCCAGTTCTTGTGGTCGGATGCCACATACATAGAGAGCATGTTTACGATTGTTCGGTTGGTACGCTCCGTGAGCCCATTTGTTTGCGGATGGTATGGCGACGAGTGACGAAGGCGGGACTCACTCAATCGAAGCAGCTCTTCTACTATGTCTGCCGTAAATTGTCGCCCACGATCACTGATGATCACCTGAGGTGGGCCATGTCGGAGGATAACGTGCTGCAGCAGGAACACAGAGACGTCGCTGGCAGTTGCGGTTGGTATGGCCGCCGTCTCGCAGTAGCGCGTGAGGTAATCGACACATACAATTATCCAGCGATTTCCCTTAGCCGACTTTGGAAAAGGGCCCATGAGGTCAATGCCCACCTGTTGGAAAGGTGTGCTTGGAGGTGGCAAGGGCTTTAGAAGACCAGCCGGAGCAGTAGACGGGCGTTTGTGGCGTTGACACTGTGTGCAGCTGGCAACATACGCCTCGACTGACTGTCGCATTCCTGGCCAATAAAAGCGTTCCTTAGCACGGTAAAGCGTCCGCGCAGAACCTAAATGTCCGGACGTAGGATCATCGTGCATCACACCTAAAATCGCTGTCCGAAGGGTTTCTGGCACTACCAGGAGGAAACGTGCACCAGTGCTGGAAAAGTTCTTCTTATATAGGAGTCCGTTGCGTACACAGAAATGGCATGCCGTAGGAGCTGTGCAAAGCGATGATAGCCTGGTGTCCTTTCGCTGTTCATCTTTGAAAGTACTGAGGTCGGGAAACTTCGGTGACACAGAAGCTACGAGGTGATCGAGGTCATCGGCGTCACACTCTGTAGTGCTCAGTGGCATGCGCGAAAGGCAATCTGCGTCGGCGTGTCGTCGACCACTTTTGTACGAGACTATGAAGTTATACTCTTGGAGCCGAAGTGCCCAGCGCGCTAGACGGCCGCAAGGATCCCGAAGGTTGACGAGCCAACACAATGAGTGGTGGTCGGTGACAACTGTAAAAGGGCGTCCGTATAAGTAAGACCGAAACCGCTGAATCGCAAATACTACCGCGAGGCATTCTTGTTCTGTTACAGTGTAATTCTGTTCGGGCTTACTCAAGGAGCGACTTGCGTATGCAATCACGTGCTCGCGGTTACCATAGCGTTGAACTAGGACGGCACCAATTCCTACGCCGCTGGCATCTGTGTGCAGTTCGGTTGGAGCTGATGGGTTGAAGTGTTGAAGAACAGGCCGCGAAGTCAGGAGGAACTTCAGTTGACGAAAAGAGGAGTCGCACTCCGGAGTCCACTCGAAGGGAGTATTCTTCCGTAGCAAACATGTCAGCGGATACGCGACATCGGCAAATTTGGGTATAAAGCGGCGAAAATAGGAGCAAAGCCCCAAAAAACTGCGGAGCTCCTTCACAGAGCGCGGCACATTGAATGCTTCAACGGCTGCTGTCTTTTGGGGATCTGGACGGATGCCCTCCTGATCGACTAGGTGCCCGAGAACAAGGGTTTGTCGGTCTCCGAAGTGGCATTTCTTTGAGTTAAGAACAAGGCCAGCGTTTCTTATGCAAGTCAGTACAGTATCAAGACGTGAATTGTGTTCGCTGAAGGTGCGGCCAAAGATGACGACGTCGTCGAGATAGCACATGCAAATGCTCCACTTCAAGCCACGAAGAACAGTGTCCATAAATCGCTCGAACGTCGCCGGCGCGTTGCACAGTCCAAATGGCATCACGTTGAATTCAAAAAGGCCGTCAGGTGTTACAAAGGCTGTCTTTTCTTTATCTTCAGGATGCATGGGAATTTGCCAGTAGCCCGATCTTAAGTCTACAGAAGAAAAGTAAGAGGCCGAATGCAGACAGTCTATGGCATCATCAATACGTGGAAGTGGGTACACGTCTTTTTTTGTTACAGCATTCAATCGGCGATAATCGACGCAAAATCTCCAGGATCCGTCTTTCTTTTTAACGAGAATTACTGGAGCTGCCCATGGACTTACTGACTCTTGAATGATACCGTTTTCAATCATTTCATTCACCTGCTCATTAATAATCCGCCGCTCGGATGGCGAAACACGGTATGGCTTTTGTCTAATCGGATTGGCCAAACCCGTGTTGATAGTGTGACATGTTCGAGAAGCAGGGATTAGGGGCGCTTTGTCTTTCTGCGCAAAGTCGAATGCAGAGACGTGCTTCGAAAGTACATTGACCAATGTTCGGCGTTCACTTGTGCTCAGCGACTTATTCACCATTGGCAGAAGAGCCGTTTCGAAACTGTGACTACGATGCTCTTCCGGCGCATCTCTAAGCTCGGTCACCAGCAAGGCCTCGTGTTGTCCACTCACGACGGCTAACTTTAGACCATCTGGTAACATCACGGGTTCTGTAGAGCAATTGACAGTCCATAAACCAGCGCGTCCACGTCTGATCGACACCACACAATGTGGGATCAACACATTCTTTTTCATGCAGTTGGTGTACACTGGTTCTACGTTGGCATCAAAGCTGGCGGAATAGCTGTCGCTGCAACCAACAGGTACACGAACGGTTGATAACGGTGGTATGATAGTGTCGCCACAGACACACAATGCCGTCTCACCATCCACAGGGTTTTCCAAGAGTGCTGGCGGAACGTGATCACTCAAGACTATTGTTCCTGTGCGGCAGTCGACAGTCGCACCACACTCCCTCAAAAAGTCCATACCCAAAATAACATCATGTGTCGCCTGCGGAATAATCACGAACTCCGTTGGGATAACACGGCCTCCGAGAAATACGTTAGCTTGACACACACCAACAGGATGCAGTGCCTCCCCACTCACTCCGCAAAACTTCGCAGCTTGATTCCACCTAAATAATACCTTCCGCCCCAAGGTATCTTTAAAACACGCACTCATGACCGAAATGGTTGCCCCCGTATCCACCAAAGCCATCACAGGCACACCGTCAACAAAAACACGTACTTTGTTCTTCAGCATCAACACAGGAGGTATTTCTGATGTTAGCACGTCTCCGGCGACCTCACCTCCATCGGCCGCGCTTGCTAGTTTTCCTGTGGCAGAGGAGACGTGTTGCGGCGCCGTGGTGAAGGAGAACGCGGAACACGAGGCGGTGGAGGCGTCAAGCTCCTGTCAGATGTAGGGGAGTGGTTCCGGAAGCTGCGTGTCCAGTAGTCGTCGCGAGGCAGCAGGTGTGTTGCATTAGGGTCATCGTACGGTCGATCAGACGATCGTGTGAAGTGTTGTGGTGGGCCATAGCACGTTGCTCGCGGGTCATCTCGAAGTCGTTCGGAAGGCCGTGCAAAGTTTGGTGGGTAGCCATACCGTGGGGCTACACGTCGACGGTTGCAAAATCGCGAAATATGTCCTGGTACACCACAGGAGTAGCAAACTGGGAGAGGCCGAAACTCTCTTTGTTCGTCGATGAATCGAACATCGTCTTCTCTGGCGGAGTGGGTCGGTTCGTTCCGTATATCATAGGGATAGACTGGGCGTCGTGAAGAAGGCGGACGCTGGGGGCGTCGGTCATGGCGAGGAGCTGGCAACCGTGGTGCTCTTCTTGGCTGTGGGGGTGCGCTGTACTCAACAGCTGCTGCACTAACCATCGATTGCCAAGGGGTCGTAGAAGGCGGCGGCGCAGTCACAGCCTCACGTGGCACATATACCGAATGTTGGTCGTTTACAGAATGGTGATCAACTGCTGAATGCGTCTGTTCTCTATAGCGAAAAAGTTCTTCGCGAACAATCTCTCGAATCGTCGAGGACAGGTCTGGGCAGGTGCTCGTGTCGATGCTGGCAACCGTTGTAACATTTGTGAGCCGGCCGAACTTTGGAGCAATCCTGCGCATTTTCAGCTGTTCGAAAGTTCGGCAATGCCGAATCACGTCGGACACCGAGCTCAGGTGCTCTTTTCCGATTAGAAAATTATATACATCTTCGGCTATGCCTTTCAGCAAATGCCCTACTTTGTCGTCTTCTGACATCTGATCATTGACCACCTTGCAGAGCTTCAGCACATCCTCTATATACGTGGTACATGTCTCACCTGGAAGCTGCGCGCGTTGAGACAATGTCTGCTCTGCCCGCTTCCTTTTGACGCTCGAGTCGCCGAAACACGCTTTCAGCTCTGCAACAAAAACGTCCCATGTCGTCAGTGTGTCCTCGTGGTTTTCGTACCACACGAGCGCAGTATCCGTAAGGCAGAAGACCGCATTGCTTAGCTGAGCGGCGGCATCCCAGCCGTTGGACTTGCTGACTCGCTTGTACTGGACGAGCCACGCGTCGACATCCTCTCCCGATTTTCCTCCAAAGGTTGGCGGGACTCGGTAGTAGGGCACGGAACCCATTGGAGTTGGCCTTGAAGCGTTAGATGGGTGATCTTGGGCCATTACGATCGGTGCAGGCGGGAGTCCGGCAAGGCGGCGGCTGCGGCGTAGTCCAGGTAGTGAAGCTCCCGTCGTTGGGCTTGTCTTACCCAGCACGCTTCCACCAATCTGTTACGCACAAGGAGGACCAGGACGTATACGGCTGAAGGGGGCCGTTTATTTTGGTCGCGAAGAGAAGCGCCGGAGCGGCCAACAGGCTGATGATCGCAGTCTCGTCGTCTTCTTTTCTTCCTCCAGCTCTTGGGGCAGTCAGCATGTTCACCCATCTTCTTTTTCTTCCAAGGCATGCGTAACAATATGGTGGTTTTGGGACGTTAAACCCCACATATCAATCAATCAATTCTGAAGAACGGTGGACATGACTGAAACTTCTCGCGCATTTTATAGCAATGACCACACAAGCTATGTCTTTATTTTTTAGCGCGTCGCAATCGTGTCCACACGACAGTAAATGGCTGCTACTACTAGATACCACATCAAAACAACAATCATACGAGGTTAACGACCTCGCGGACATGCAACCGGAGATGGCAGATGGTTCCACTCCCAAGCGGCGCTCCAGCTCCAGAGGGCGTTCCCGTTCCAGAGGACGCTCCCGTTCCAGAGGACGCTCCCGATCCAGACGGCGCACCCGTTCCAGACGGCGCTCCCGTTCCACAGCGCACTCTCAATCCAGCGGGCGCTCTTGCTCCAGGGGCCGATCCTGGTCGAGATGTCCTGGCAAGAAAATGACCTGGGCCGACATGGTTCGCGACAGCGGCTCTGCACCGACAACATCGACAACTTCAAAGCAAGGTAAGGTACAGCCAGAGCATGTGGCAGATCCACGAATACACACACTAGAACGGGAAAACAAAGCACTCAAACAGGAACTAGCTGAACTGAAGGCAACTCTCGCCAGGCTAGAAGGACGTATCCTAAAAGACACACCGCCACCCATCCCTCAATCATCAGGATCTGTGGTCGCGTCATGTAGCCCAAATAAACGCAGAGCCGTAAACACCGAGACAGATGACGACACATCAGACGTAGACGACTTTATGTCCGACGTCAGCGAAGCTCCTTCTAACGCCTTAGCTAGTGACAACAAAGCCAAAAAGCACCGCAAGACGAAGAGTAAGTTCAGTAAATTCCAATCAGCAATTGCCGACATTAAAGAGGCACTCATACAAATTTGCGGTAGACTCGATCGTCTGGAAAGACCAATTGCTCAACCCAGAGCCACGAGAAGAATTCCCACGCCGGACCCGGGGTCCATGTCTTCCCAGGGACCCCAACCTGCGCTGCCGACATCCCCTCAGCCACCAGGTCCAATAGGTGAAGCGAACACACAGGGGGTCATGCCAAGTCAGCACCATGGATAGCACACCACAATTTTTCAAGATCTGGCAATGGAACTGTAATTCATTCAACAAAAAGAAAGCTAACCTAACGCAATTAGTACGATCATGTAAAGAAAAACCACATGTCATCATTTTACAGGAGTGCGGGGCGGAAAAGTACATTCAAAACATGTCCTTTTCGGGGTACAGGGTTTCCAGGCCAACCCTGGACCCCGACTTCAAACAAGCCAGGGGCATTGCCACCCTCATCCGTAAGGACATCAGCTTTATGGACAGGGACACCCCGACATACAAGAAAGGCCTGGAATCCATGATAACAGAAATCATTCCGAGTCGAACTCTTAAAGCCCACCTTTACATACTGAACGTATACAGTTCTCCAACCGACCGACTCAGGAACTTTACCAAACTCCTATCATCGGCGGTGTCGCAAGCCAAGGACCGGCCGTTGATCGTTGCCGGCGACTTCAATGCGCACAACAACGTTTGGGGCTACAGTACCAATGACAGGAAAGGTCTTAACCTTGCGGAGTGTGCAAACAACCTCAACTTGAAGTTAATCACGGACTCAAGGTTTCCGACACGCAGAGGCAATTCTGTTCAGCGAGACACCACCCCCGACCTGACGTTCCTCGGAAACGCGGAAGGGTCGTGGGACAATCTGCAAGAGGACCTTGGCAGCGACCATTTCATCTTAGAAATCAACGTCCGTATCACACCCGCTCCACCTAAGACGTACAGATACGTCGACTGGGACCTTTTCCGAAGAATAAGGGGTAGCGAGGACAGCCAAGGGGAAACCTTTGAAGAGCTTCTGGAAAATCTGAAAAGTACGGTGGCAAAAGCCACTAAAGAAATAACCTTGGACCTGGAGGTTCCAGTCATGGACTCCAGACTCGCACACCTCCTGGAGGCGAAGAATGCGCTAAGAGGACGATGGGAAAAGCAGAAGCTAAACAGGAGGCTGCGATCTAAACTAAGGGAAATAAACAAAAAAATCGAAGAACATTCCAGAGAGCTGAGTGCGCAACAATGGGATGAGGTTTGTAATGAGGCGGATGGTAAAATGAGACGGGGAAGCAAGTGGAGCCTTCTAAAAAACCTATTCGCCGACAGCAACAAACCGACCAAGAGCAATGCTCGAATAATGCTCGACAGACTCGTCCACCTGCACACGATTGAAGGCACTAGTCCTCAGGATTTTGCTAACACCCTGGCAGACATATACCTGCCGACAGAAAGCAAATCAGTCCCCTGGGACGACCCGGCATGCGAGTACAAGGGGACACCTCAACGCTCACTGGATCGTCCATTCGAGGTCTCAGAGATTGTGCACGCCCTTCATGGCCTTAACGGCCGATCGGCCCCTGGTCCAGACGGATTAACTAACAAACTTCTCAGAAACTTAGATAACCAAGCCATACAAATCATTACAAAGAAAATAAACGAAGTATGGACGGCGGGCCGCGTACCGGATGAATGGCGAACTGCCAATATAATTCTCATCCCCAAACCCGGAAAACCGCTCCATGCCGAGAACTTGAGACCAATATCCCTTACTTCGTGCCTCGGAAAGGTCGCCGAACATGTCATTCACAATAGAATTGCAGAGCACATCGAAGCAAACAGCCTTTTTCGCCACAATCTCATAGGATTCCGAAAATCACTATCAACACAAGATGCCATGCTCCTTATCAGGAGTGCTGTGATAGACAATAAATCACGGGACGTAAAGGGCATCCTGGCGCTCGACATAACGAAGGCCTTCGATACGGTCAGGCACGAACATATCCTCAACGAAATCTCCAGTTTACATCTCGGAGAAAAATTTCACAACTATGTCAGATCGTTTTTGGCGGACCGTACGGCTACCATAAACATCGGACAAATCAGAAGCCGTAAGCACAAGCTGGGAAACGTCGGCACCCCCCAAGGGTCAGTGCTTTCGCCACTTCTTTTCAACATCGCAATGCACGATCTGGCGAACCGACTCTCGAAAGTTCGTGGGGTAGGACACGTGATTTACGCAGATGACATTACCATCTGGTCCACAAGTGGCCCACTAGGCTCCCTGGAGCAGAACCTACAACATGCCCTAGACACCACACAAGCTTTCCTACAAAATACGGGGCTGAAGCTATCTACGAGCAAATCAGAGCTCCTTCTGTGTAAACACGGCCCCAGAAAGGGACAGCTCCTTAGCTCCCTCCCCGTTCACTTACACACCAAGGACGGAGGTAGTATCCCAATATGTAACACAATCAAGGTCCTGGGCATGGTAGTTGGTGCTTACAGCGGTGACAACGCGGAGGCCCTCAAACGTATAGAGAAAAGTGTCTTCAACTTCACCAGGGTATTATCAAGGGTCAACAGTAGAAGGGCTGGTCTGAAAGAGGACAACCTCATGAAAGCATTTCACGCCTTTCTCATCAGCCACGTGACTTACGCCGCCCCCTTCCTCAACTGGAAGAAGACAGAGCTCAACAAAATTGATACATTAATTCGAACAGGATTGAAAAGGGTCCTGAGCCTCCCTCGCAACACTAGTACGGAACGACTCTTACAATTGGGCCTGCATAATACAGCTACCGAACTCTTTGAGGCACAGCGGCATGCACAGATTAGTCGGCTCTCACTCTCAAAGGCGGGCAACGAGATATTGTTTGAAGCCGGTCTTCAGCCTTTCTTCATGCCGCCAGAAAAGTCCCAACTTTGCACACAAGCCAGGAAAGCGATAACAGTTGACCCGATTCCCAGAAACATACACCCAACCCACAATGAAGGACGACGAAAAGCGAGAGCCAAGGCAATACTCGCCAAGATCATGTGCAACGATACGCAGGTCCTCTTCGTTGATGCCGCAAAATATTGGAATCGAGGTGCCTATGCAGTCTCTGTGGTGGACGCCCATGGCTCGCTCGTCAACGCAGCCACGGTAGTTACCAATTTCACCCACGAAGCAGAGGAAATGGCCATTGCGCTAGCCCTTCGAAGCTGCACTGAAGCCTCTGTCATTTACTCGGACTCTAGAACAGCTATAAGAACTTTTTCGGCGGCCCTAGTCTCTTCGAAGGCAGCTGCGGTCGTTAACAGGCTTTTCAACCACGAGACGAAGGAGGAAAACTTTCGGTCTTCACACATCGCATGGTTCCCAGCCCACATGGGAAACATTTCCGGCTTTGCTGGCAACCCAAACGAGCGGGCACACACACTGGCGCGAGAGCTCACTTTCCGCGTCAGTGGTTCGCCCCCTCGCTTAAATGCAGCCTGCAGGAACCTCGACTACAAAGACCCACTTGTATCATATCACGAACTCACCTCACATCATAGATTAGAACGTCGAACTTTTCCTCCTCCTCACAGAGATCTGAACAGAGCACAAGCAATCACTTACAGACAATTGCAGACACGTACATACATCACACCAACGACACTAAGCAGGATTAATCCGGACTTTTCCACTGCATGTCCACACTGTGGAAACGAGTATAACAATTTCGACCACATGCTCTGGTTGTGCCCTGCCAACGTGGGTACAGAATTTTCTGACCAGTCCTCCTGGGACTCCGCCCTTCGAAGCACAGAGCTCATCGCTCAGCTCAAGGCTGTCCAGAGGGCCCGGGCCGTCGCCGAAAGACTCTGTCTACCGGTCCCGACCTGGGTGGAGCCGCCGGATTGATGGCGGGGCTTTCGGCACCGCTTTCTTTCTTCTCAGGACCTCAATAAAGTTCATACTCACTCACTCACTCACAACAATCATACGATTTTAGTAAACATCAACGCAGCACATCGATAAAGTTCGCGGCTTCATGTCAACAAAATGACCTATCTCGAGGCATACGTCTGGCACGGTACTGCTACGGGCCTCAGAAGTGCAATTCGCAGTGACTCGGGAGTTCTGGTATTTTTTCGCCTGCTCCAAATCATGAAGGGGACTAGCGAGTTTTACTCCTTTTGTTAGATTCGCTTTTCAGTAGTGATTTCACAGCTCATAGACGTTTTTGAAGTCGCACTGCAGGCGGTACACTGTGAGAAGACTAAAGCGCACCATGTTCGCACTGCACGAGCACGTAAGCGAGTGGCAGTGCTTTTACCATTCTTACTTTTACCATTTAGACTTTCTAGGCGGAAGGGCTCTCCGGATTTGGACTGATGACGTCACCAACCGGTGAAGGCTGAGGCGGCGGAGAAAACTGGCTTTACTGGCGAGTCGCTTTTAGAGAAAGCGGCTAAGCGCGGATGAATGAAAATTGAGACACGTGCGCTAGTAGTACTTCAGAGACTCTCTACATTTGTGAGAATATTGAGCGACAAAACCCTAAACTCGCATAATATTCCTAGCAAAGTTATATTTTAGTTAAATAGCAACTTTCAATAGTGAAAAGTTGAAGTAAAAAAGGTTCCCCTTTCATTGACGGAACACAGGTAGTGTGGACGTCAGTCCCCGTCGCCCGGCTTTGAGATATTTTGAAGACGTCGCGAATGCTGTACTGTTTGTGGCGCTTTGACTTCATCCCGAAGAAGTGTGTCCTTCACAGCCGTGAAAATCACGACTCGACGTCCAAGGTGCACCTTTTGAGATTTCTATACAATGAGCTGGGGCTGAAATGGCTGCGTGCAATTCCACGAGACAAGTTTATTTCATAGCAGCAATCTAAGGTAACTTGTCTTGCAGATTACAGAATTTTTCTTATATTTCGTAGCGCGATTACACGTACAGTGTTTCAGTTTCAAAAGCCCCTAATATTTGCAGTGTAGCAGAAATCTTGGGATTAAACGAGTGTTCAATAATTTTGTAGGTGCGCGAGCTGCGCTTTCTGCTCGCCGACATGACTCAAGAAACTTCGTGCATTGATTGAAAAACGGCGTGCACGTGACTGCTTCATTGCGAAATTCATGCATTCTTCCATGTGTAATTACATCAAAATTGTTCAGTGGCCCCGCCTACTTTTCGAAAGAGTGCGCAAGATGAGGAAGCCCCGACTACACGTGCAAACAGATGGAAGCGGCAGCTATCCAGGCAGCGCTTCCGTAATCCGCGGAAATATCTAGCCGTAAACAAGCGGCAGATACAGCAAAGTGCACTGCAGCCTTATCTTTACACATCAGATGCAGTTTTAAAGATCTTAAACCAGCGCATGTGACCTCACCATACAGCTCATAAGCAACGAAGAGTCGTCAGATTCGATGCCACTGACGACGGACTCTCTTGCGAACTGGTGCTGAAGTATGTGCAGCAATAACATTTTTGTGAAAAAAGTTGTGACGGAATGAATGACGAGGTTTCGCTAGCTCATTCCAAATAAAAAAAAGCTCTAAACGATGAGTAAGAAGTAGCTTTTGATGTGACTTTTCTGTCAATAAATTTCTTCAGGAAGCATGGCATAAGGCCCTTATTCACAAACCAACCTCAGCCTTGCCTCACGTTTTGCTCGAATTCCTTTACTCTCTTCATGCGTTATAAAGGCACAAAAATGGTAACAGGGTGAAGGATAACGACTAGACTGGTTCATGAATACTGGTTCAATTTGTTCATCATGTGCAAGAAAATTTTAAAACCAATAAGAAAAACTTGAGGAAAGGTTGAGGTTGGTTTGTGAATACGGGCCTAAGTCTCCTATCCTCATTTCTGCGACGCAAGCTTTGTCACACGACCTGTGTTGTCATTATTTGTTTATTTAATAAATGCCTGCTGATTAATTTTCCAACTACTTGTAAGCTCAACTCTAAATAATAAATGTGCGGGAAAAAGTACGCGTTTATGCTATATCAAGTAGGAACCAAAAAACACAAACGCAGCGCTGTGCTTGTCTACCGCGTGCTTTTTTTTTCACGGAGTGTATAGAGCCACATACTCTATTTCTGCGTAGTACCGAACAACAAATATAAGACCATATAGCAAGCACTCATTTTTGTGCACAAAAAGAAAAAAAGACGTGCAAATATGTGAGCTTTTTAAACCAAAAATAATTTCAGGCGGTTCGTTCACTGCTCGGTGCCGAGTAGCCGCAGCCGCCAAGCAGCCGCCGCCGCCGCTTCGTGCCGTTATGGCCGAAGCCTTCGGGATTTTAATGTCTAGGTGATGTTCGCAATATGCATCCCAAATTTCAACTTTTTTGCCAGAGATGGCGCTGCTTGCACAGAATCGCAACATAACTATTTAACTACTTAACTTATTCAACCTAATTATTCTCAACTTAACTATTTAAGGAAAAAAAATAAATCTAGTTTTTGGTTCATTAAGTATTACTGGTTGGTGGCGCTAGCCACCGCCCGATCTAAAGGGTACAGCCATATCCAACTATCAATCCAGCAATGCCACCATGCGTAGATTTAAGTACCCTATACCTTCTACTTTTGTTTCCTTTTTACTCTGTTTTGAGCTGCGCGAAACACTCAGAACGTCTTGAGCTACTAACTCCCTAAGCTGCTACTCTTGCAAGAATACGTTCGGCTGGGTGAGCATGATATCATCGGCCTCGCATCCTTCTCGGGAACACCTGATGTTGTCATAACGTGCCACGGCCTCAGGATACTGATTGGATACATATATAATTAGAGCAAAAGCATGCCCAGTCCCTCCGTCACCGTAATTTGTGTAAGACAAAAGCGAAACATGTCTTTGCAGACGTAGTTGAGTAGTGATTGTGCATCGACACGTGAGAGATTGTATTTACTTTCGATCAGGAACGGGAACACGCGAGCGCGTAGCCTGCGCTCTGAGGTGGCATGCCTACAGCCTCATCAACTGAAAGCGAAAGAAAACGCGTTTACTTTCGGCTCATCTATTGCCAAACAAGATACCCAGTCATCAACCGTAGAAAAGGGCTGCTAGGTTACCCTCCCTCCCCGTTAGTGCGAAAAGCGATGCCTGCAGTGCGTCATCTGCTGCAACTAAATCAATGGTGGTGCGCAAAAACAGTGCAAGCTGCACGCATCGCCAAACAATGCTTGCGCGAGCGGTAAGGCAACGTTATTTAGAAGCGCTCGTCTACTGGCCATGACTCATCATCTTGTTTGGGAATGGATAACTCTGAAAGATAAAGCGTTTTTTTTTTTGCTGTTGGTCGATGGTGTTGTAGGCAGCTGCTGTGGAGCGTAGACCACGAGTTCACGTGTTCAATTTCATAAGACGACAGTGTACTACGTCTGTAGGCTTATGACAGCTGTAGCATCGTTTGGCCGGGATGCATCCACACTCACACCCATAGTGACGCGTCTCGATACTGACGACCGATGCTTATGATCATGATTTAACCACTGTGGGAGCTCAAGTTACCATATATACCTGGACACAGCATATCGTCAACCCTGTGCAAAGATCAAACTGAATTAAATTTGAATTGAAATTTTTATTGCCACATAGGTACAAAACATACATAATCCACAAAAATGGTTGGATGAAAGATGACATCAACTAGCACAAAAAGAAGCAATGAATGTGATAGCCACATATTTCAATGTCAGGCATAGAACGGCAATTAGCTCAAAACTTGTGGCACTCTACTCAAGCACAAAGGACGAACCAAAAGAACACACATTGAACGAGCGCTAACAACTTTCAGTTGTCATTTCTATTCAGCAGTGTGCTCCTTTCGGAAACACGGCCGCGGCCCCGAGCAAAATGACTTTTATGCGCTGTGTAACTAAAAAAGTCACAGCTTTGTCGCAAAGGCGAAGCAATAAACCCGATAGGAACAGTTTGGAAGATCACGCGAAGAACTTCAAGCAGATCAAAACGTGCCCCGCATTTCTCACGCACAAAAGACGCACGAAACGTACTCACAAATACAGATTAACGCAAATAAGCGTCTCAGTTGTTACTTCGCTGTGTTTGAAAAGCGAGCCCTTTTCCCAAACAGAGGCTGTGCAACGATTGCAGTGATCTTTGTTCGCCCAGTGACTACAACAGAATCATTCGGACGAAACTCAAAGGCTAACCAAAACGCACGGTTTTACCCAATGCAAGATACGGGCGCACGATTGAGCGTACACCCCTTTATTCTCTACGAGGGCCAAAGTACGCGTGAGAGACGAGAGCCGCCGCACGCTCGCTGCGTCATCTTGCCGATAATGCTGAAAACACGTTAGCCCCCCCCCCCCCCCCTCGTGAGAGGCCCGCCAGCAGCGGCGAGTGGTAGATATGAACAACCCAGTGGTTAACGCCTCGCATTCAAGCTGCGGAGGCCCCACGTTCAATTCGGCGTGCCGGAGTCTTTTTAGATGCGGAAGCATCTTATACTCGCGCCTTGTAGTGCGCCGTCCGTGCCGTCCGCAGCGCTTCTCGAACATTCGACAGCTGACGCACGCGCATGCGCCGTCGCGCCGTCTCCCACCATCTGTGCCGCGCGCGCTTCTCCTTCGAGAACATTCGACAGCTGACAGCGCATGCGCCGTCGCGCCGTCGCCATCTGTGCCGCGCGCGCGCTTCTCCTTCGAGAACATTCGACAGCTGACAGCGCATGCGCCGTCGCGCTGTATATATACTCAAGGTCGGCGCTCGCTCGCTCAGTTGCCGCTCGTCCGTTGGTTTGTACGGCGCGTCGACGTCCGAAGTCGCCGTGAAATGAATGCCAACGAATCCACAAACAGAATGATCGACGTCCCTTCGACCAGCGCCGGCCAAACTGTTGGCGGAACCGCTTCCGCATCCTCCTCAGTGTTCCCCCGAGGGAAGCTGCGGGCAATTTTTTTTCTGGGATTTTGTTCTTTCTTGCGTTTTGATATATATCGATACGTATACATATATGGTGCATGATATCAACGCAGACGTCCACGCCAGCGGCTAAATCCAGCCCAGAGTGTTCATATGATTGCTAGCGAAATAAAACGAGACTTTTGCGGTGTAAGCAGAAAAGGTACAAACTGTCTCTATCGTAAATGCGCGCGGACGGGTGGCCCAATCCTGCGGAGCAAAAGTACAGTAGGTGTAGGTAGGAGGCGCGCACGTATCGCATTGAGTGGGGCGACGACCTTTAGCTCGCACCTTTCACAGCATCTCACTAGTGATAAGGAGAACGTGCTGTTGTGCAGACGAGCTCCGAATGCGGCCAGAGGTAAATGACGTGTCGGGGAACGTGAGACGAGACGGCAGCAATGAGGCCGTGCCGTGTTCGCAGCTTTTATTTGGGCGATGGCATAGCGAAACGGTATCACCTTCCGCGTCCAGCCAGGTTCAGAAGCTAAGCGGTTTTGCTTTACCCATCCTCGGCTCGCGTATTTTTCGATGCGGCCAGCTGGCCAAATCTAGCGTGGCGTTACATAGCCCCCCCCCCCCGTTCTTTGCGCGATTTCAATCATATGTACAAAAGGAAAAGCTAAACGACAGATACTATGTACAGAGCCGTCCACTTTTAGCCCGAACACCACGCCGTGCGGCCGGCGCTCCGTGGAGCGCCTCTGCCAGGTGCTTCGGAAACTACTGCGCAAGCGCAATGACAGCCCTAGGCTTGGCCGCGTCGTCTGTTAGAGCGCTGCCGCTAAACCGAATTGTATCTGCTTTTCGGTGAAGCAAGCATCACTTTTTTTATGTACGCGTGCAAATTGAGAAGCTGGCACGGTTCTTGAGAAGTGAAGCGATTGTACCTTACTCGCCCCATACATGAGCAAAACTTTCAAGCCGCGCTGCCGCAGCTAAAACTAAGTGATTCGCCGGAACAGAAAAAATATTCCCGCTGCGCACACGATTTTTTTGAGCAGTCCAAAGTTGGGCGCGCCCCGCCGTGGTGCTCTAGTGGCTAAGGTACTCGGCTGCTGACCCGCAGGTCAGGGGATCGAGTCCCTGCTGCGGGGGCTGCATTTCCGATGGAGGTGGAAATGGTGTTGGCCTGTGTGCTCAGATTTGTGGCACGTTAAACAACGCTAGGTGGCCGATATTTCCGGAGCCTCCCACTATACGGCGATTCTCATAACCATAGGGTTGTTTTGAAACGTTAAACCCCACATATCAACCAATCATCAAAGTTGGGCGCCCCAAAAAGCACAATAAAAATGTCACTGGGTGCATTACGCCAGGTACTAGGTGTGAACGTTATAACAATGCACTGGCTGCAAATCACTGGTATTGAAAAGAGCTTATAGAAGAGAGCAATTTCGTCTCATCTGATCCCGGAAAAAAAGTTCTGCCCAAGCTTATCTGAAAGTAAACATTAAATGATTGAACATTTGCAAATGCCTCTCAGCTGAACTGTTGTACTTAGATAGTTATATGATAGTATTTAGAAGTGGTTGCATCACCATCAGCCTCGATTACCACCCTCATTCTATCCGGGAGAGGCGCATACACAGCGTCGCATGTCTGAACGTTCGGCCTCGCTTCCTCCCAGCAGTATTGTACTGCAGACAACAACAGGTTGTTCGAAGACAAGATATGCCGGCTGCGAAAGCACAACGCTGCCTTTATGTTTCTTCATATGCATGCCCCACATATCAATCAAAATCACGAGCAAGGCTTGATCAGCGTGGAGGAAGCACCATCCGTGTGGCCCGTCCCTGGTCGGAGGTGAAGTTCAGCGCCGCAAAATCGTACGAGAGCATCCCGTAGTCCGTTATATGGGCGGAGGCTCCAACAGTACTAGGTGAGGCGTCGTTTCAGGACGGGTGGAAGAACATGCTTCAGAACCTCGAACATGACATCTTGGAGCCAGAGGCTGTTGAGCTCCAAGGCAGCCTCGAACTCTTGGAACCACGACTCGATGTCAGAGGTCCGGAGCGGTGGTAGAGGGGAGTCAAACTGCGGCTGCAAGGCTTGATCTGGCTGGAACATGGCCGCAAAGCTCAAAGGCAGCGGTGCAGTGCCGGTCGCTTGTCCGTTGTCACCAATTTGTTGAGATACGTGAGACGACATGGCGGCGATGAGCCCATGCCGAGGTGACAGCTTTATTTGGGACGCAGGCGTAGGTGGAGTTGCAGCTGCAGCGTCCAGTTAAGCCAGAAGCTAAGTCGTTCTCTTCTCGTGCCTCGCGCATCACGTGCAATGCGGCTCACTTAGTTTTCGGAGCGGCCTGCTGACCAAATCTAGCGTGGCACTACAGGTATACAAAGAGCTCACTACTACTAAGCTTAAGAAGCTATGATTTGTGGCCAAGTTCTTTGGCGCCTTGCGTTGCAAAGACAGAGGTAGTGGGTTAGATTTCTGATGGCAGAACTTACTCTTTCAGTTTTTTCTTTGTCTTCTGGTAATTGTACTTTAGAACTCCATATCCGGCACGGTAATGCGTCAGCGAAATATTGGTAGACAACGTCATAAAATACATTCAATTTGAAAAAATACGAAGGCCAACGCTAAGCAAACACGCTCAGTGCTAAAACTGCGCTGAACCCATGCTAACTCATTGTTTAAAAACTGAATTTATTTTGGATTCCCACGTATCCTTCGGCCGCTATGAAGAAGGCTTTGCCAGGGCGTTTTCATTCAGCGGTTGGTGGATCTCAGGTTTGAGAATGGTTTTCATGCCACTCGGTTTACTTTAATGTACGTCCATATTATTTGAACATACTTGAGGCATCTCCTGTGCAAAAGAAATTTTTTTTGTGACTGTGGCAAGCTTAAATGGCAGAATTTTCAATTTGGGGATGTGAACTGTAAATTTTACCGACTTCGCCATAATGAGGTTTCTCTGTATCACGGTGTTAAACATAGAGTACAACAAACTGCGAGCTATTTTTAGGCTTTCATTACAGCTAGCAGTATGCTAATCTTCGAGTCGCGTCAGTGTCACAGACGCTCAATTTGAAAACTATCTAAGAGATGGGACAAACTGCCCAAGGACGCCATGGTGGTGCTGTAAGTGAGCAGAAAATCTTAGGATGTAAAGAAAAATACGAGAGCTTCGGCCGGAATCCAACACAGACATTCTGCGTAATAGTAGAGCCACCATTCTGCACCAGTGCTAGAAACGGCTTGGAATGTTAGGTGCAGAGCCGCGTTACATGCACCCTGAAATGCTTTCAACGCTTTTAAGTAAACACGTTGAGGTGGTAGAAGATGGCCTAAGAATCACGTGCATACCGCAATAAAGCGCAAGCGCTGTTGCGATTCTGAGAAATTCTGGTGCACAAATGTGGAAGACACATCGGCATTTCTCGGTCTCTCCTAAGGGCCACAATAAGGTCGATGAACAAACCCTAAGGCGCCTGCAGATCGACAGCTGTGATGTGTCCTGGAATAGGGAAAATTAAAAAAAAACTGCAGGAAGGGGAAGATAAAAGCTTTCGATGAAAACATCCGTAAACAGAGTATAGTGTCGAATCAACTTTTAACACAAATTCGTTTGCCGAAACGTCTACGCGACACAGCACTTGTTTAAGAAATTTCTCATTTGAAATATTAAAACATTTTCGCCAGAGTGTTGATGGACGGTGCCCTCATCGCGGGTGCGTCTCCGATAACTTTTGTATGGTGTAGGCATGTCACAATAATGCTTCTTTTCCCCTAGACCATCCCGTGCTCGTGGCATATGGGAGGTTCCCGTACTTAATTGCTCGACACTGTAAGCTTCCAGGGCTCTAGTCCAATGGGCCTGGGTAGACGTCCTGTCCAGTGGGGGTCCTGGAATAAGAAGTGCCCCTAGGTAAAGGGCGCTCTTAAGCTTACGAACTTTAGTTTATTCGCCTTTGGTCACAGAGGCCTCGAGGAGGCATCGGCGCTATTGTCCATCTCTCACCTGTATATATCCTGATCACTTGTAATTACTTACAGGCTCATGGATCACACCACGTATCATTACCATAATTTTTCTTCAAGTTGAGATCTTCTACTCTTGTTTACAGAGAGCCATAATATACATGGTACATGGTACTTATGGTTATGGACCACTTATGGTTCCTGCGCCACAAAACTTTTCTAATCATCAAAGTTTCATTGAATATGTTTTACAGACGTGCAGACGCACATACACCCATGCACGCACTGCGTATTGTGCAATTTCTTAAAAGACATATTCTCCGAATCGCTACGGATCGCAGCGGTTTAGCCAAATGAACTTTTTACTGCCCAATTCTATTAAGGACCTAAGGGTGCAATGAACTAAACCTAAATGGTAAATGCAGATGATGGCTACCGCACTATATAGCTTGCCCAAATGTAGAGTGACACAATAGGGAAGAAGCGTTTGTTTACCGCAACTCTTACTGCGTTTGAGCGAATGCGCTAGTCACTTCTGTGCGATTGACAAAAGCGTTTGAAGTGGTCATGCATTCACTCATCTTCAGGTACGCTTTAGGTTCACCGGATCAAGTTCTATAGTGTTCATCACTACACTGACGGCCTTTGCATAAGGAAGTTCGTCTAATACATGTTCCTCTACGAGCAGTGCGCATGAAATTATTGCTGATAAATGCACTTGCCTAGCGTATGATATGCACATCTTCTGGTAGTTGCTTTCGTCAGGTGTTATACTAAATTTGTTTTTTATCATACAGGCTGCCCCACATACCGCGCAAGAAGTTGGCGGTGTGCGTCATCGGAAATAAAGCTCAATGTGATGAGGCCAAAAGCCACCAACTGAGTGCCGTTCCCGATGAAATTTTAAAAGGGAAGACGAAAAAAGGACAAACGATGAAAAAAATTGGTGCGTACTTGCTGGTACTTCCTAGGGTGCTTTGGTCTACGGAAAGTAATGCCATTTGCCGTGTTCCATGCTTCAAACATTGTACGGCACTCTAAATTATTACTGAGTTCTAGCTGCCAATAGCAATAAATGAAACTGAAAAACTAAGCTTTATATTGGAAAAGTCTCATTGAAAACTGAAACATTTCTGTAGCGCGTGTCATTCTCACAATACATGTAAGCTCCACCTAGAGTGTGACTGTTCCACCGAGACAGAATTTGCACTGGTGCCCTGTGCAATCGCATTTGTTAATATCCGTGATTGAGAGCAGCTTTCGCGCGCTTATTCTTGGTATTTCCCCCATATGGACACTCGTTTGCGTAGCTGATCTTTGGTTGAAGAACTGCAAAAGCTCGGTGCAGATTCTGGCATTACCGTTTAGCTAAGCGTGATATTTTTAGATAGGCATGACAAAAACTTGGTTCCTATAATGAGCGATATCTATATGCGCAGCAAAACGCACTTACTGTTATAGTAAATCAACCAACTAGGATGAATATCGTGCGCTGAAGAATGGTGGATACCGGGGACGCAGCATTTATTTATTGTTAGGGTGTGGCCGACAACAAGAGTGTTCGTGACGGACAAGTCGTAGGTCGAGAGCCAGTAGCTGAAAGTAGTCTATCTATCATATCTCTATCTATCTATCTATCTATCTATCTATCTATCTATCTATCTATCTATCTATCTAGCTATCTATCTATCTATGCGAGCTAGCAGCTAGCTAGCTAGCTAGCAACTAGCTATCGAGCGAGCGAATATCGATCATCTTCTATCTATCTATCGAGTCTACGACTATCTATCTATCTAGCTATCTACTAGCTATCATCTATCATCTATCGATAACTATCTATCTATCTATCGATCTATCTATCGATCTATCTATCGAAGCTATCTATCTTCTATCGATCTATCTATCTAGCTATCTAGCTATCTATCTATCTATCTATCATCTATCTATCATCTATCGACTATCTATCTATCTAGCATCTATCTATCGAGCTACTATCTAGCATCCTACGATCTACATCATCTCAGCTATCTATCTATCTATCTATCTATCTATCTATCTATCTATCTATCTATCTCTATCTATCTATCTATCTATCTATCTATCTATCTATCTATCTATCTATCTATCTATCTAGCTATCTATCTATCTATCTATCTATCTATCTATCTATCTATCTATCTATCTATCTATCTATCTATCTATCTATCTATCTATCTATCTATCTATCTATCTATCTATCTATCTATCTATCTATCTATCTATCTATCTACTATCTATCTATCTATCTGATCTATCTATCTATCTATCTATCTAGTCTCGTCTGATCTGATCTAGTCTAGTCTGTCTGCTAGTCTGGCTGTCCTGTCTAGTCTGTCTGTCTAGCTATCTAGTCTAGTCTGTCTGTCTGTCTTGTCTTCTGTCTGTCTGTCTGTCTGTCTGTCTGTCTGTCTGTCTGTTCTGTCTGTCTGTCGGTCTGTTGTCTGTCTGTCTGTCTGTCTGTCTGTCTGTCTGTCTGTCTGTCTGTCTGTCTGTCTGTCTGTCTGTCTGTCTGTCTGTCTGTCTGTCTGTCTGTCTGTCTGTCTGTCTGTCTGTCTGTCTGTCTGTCTGTCTGTCTGTCTGTCTGTCTGTCTGTCTGTCTGTCTGTCTGTCTGTCTGTCTGTCTGTCTGTCTGTCTGTCTGTCTGTCTGTCTGTCTGTCTGTCTGTCATAAACACAGAATAGGAGGGTGCGACGCGGGCTTAGGAGAAAGCCACTAGAAGAGCTGTGACTTTTATTTTATCAATAAAAGTCACAGCTCTTCCACAAAGTCGAAGCATTGAACGTGATAGCAACAAATTGAAAAGTCACGTGCAAAATGGCAAGCAGATCGAAATATGCCTCGCGTTTCTCACCCACAGAGGACGCACGAAACGAACTCACAGGTACAGATTACGCGAATAAGCGTCTCAGTTGTTACGGCGCTGTGTCTGAAAAGCGTGCCATTTTCGCAAACGGAGGCTGTGCAACGATTGCAGTGAACTTTGTGCGCCCGGTAACCACAACAGAATTGTTCCGACGAAACTCAAAGGCAAGCCAAGACGTATGATTATCCACACTGCAAGATAAGGGTGCGCGATCGAGCGTACACCCCCTTATTCTCTACGCAGTCCAAAGTACGCATTACAGATGAGAGCTGCCACACGCTCACGGAACCATTTTGTAGAAAATGTTGAGAGCACGATAGTCCCCCCCCCCCCTCCAGTGATGGCCGCCAACAGCGCTAAGTGTTAGATATAAACAGCTTGCCGTTCGAACGTTGAAGGAGCCACCTCTCGGTGGCTCAGTGGTTAACGCCTCACATTCCCGATGCGGAGGTCCCACATTCAATTCCGCGTGCCGGAGTTTTTTCTGAGATTTTTTCTTTCCCGAGTTTTCATATATATATATATATATTGCGATGATGTTTATTAGAACAGAGGAGTCGCAACGAGGTCGCGACGGAAAATGGGCGAACAGCAAGTCTGGCAAAGGCGGCACAGGTTCTCGCGCAATCAGAGCACGGGCTTGTCGTTGTCTTCCGAAGGCGCATACGCATTGGTGCGTATGCTCCACTACAATACCCCCGGGGTGAAGGGTAGCCATCCTGGCGACTCAGGGAGTAGGCACAATGAGGGGGTCGTAGTAGGGCTTGAGACGGTCGACGTGTACGGTCTCGCGTCCTCGACGGCGCAAATCTGGTGATTGTGTTAATGGCTCGATGACGTAATTCACCGGGGAGGTCGCGTCAATGACACGGTAGGGACCATGGTACCGGGCCAGAAGTTTAGAAGACAGGCCAGGAACGTGCGGGGGCACCCAAAGCCACACAAGGGAGCCAGCACGAAATGTAGGAGCTATGCGGTGAGCGTCGTCGTGTCGAGTCTTTTGTAGGCCTTGAGCCTCACTTGTCAGAGACCGAGCCAACTGACGGCAGTCTTCAGCGTATCTGGCGACTTCCGAAAGCGGGGAGCTCTCAGATGCATCAGGGCGATACGGTAGTATAGTGTCGAGTGGCTGGGAAGGTTCGCGGCCGTACAATAGAAAGAACGGGGAAAAACCGGTAGTCGCTTGCGTCGCGGTGTTATAAGCGAAGGTAACAAAGGGCAATACAGCGTCCCAGTTAGTGTGGTCGGAGGAGGTGTACATCCTCAGCATGTCGCCAAGTGTGCGGTTGAACCGCTCAGTAAGACCATTTGTCTGTGGATGGTATGCGGTAGATTTCCGGTGGATAATGTTGCATTCAGCGAGGATAGCTTGGATGACCTCCGACAAGAACACTCGACCCCTATCACTGAGTAATTCCCGCGGAGCACCATGGCGTAGAATGAAGCTGCGGAGAATGAAGAGTGCAACTTCGTGGGCGGTCGCTGCCGGTAGAGCTGCAGTCTCAGCGTAGCGTGTCAGATGATCGACTCCGACAATAATCCACCGGTTTCCAGAGATACTATATGGGAGGGGGCCATAGAGGTCTATACCCACGCGGTCGAATGGGCGAGCCGGGCACGGGAGTGGCTGTAACATGCCAGTAAGGTGCCGCGGAGGTGTCTTGTTCTGTTGGAGAGTGGTGCAAGACTGAACGTATTTCTGCACAAAGCGATACATTCCTCGCCAGTAATAGCGTTGGCGCAGCCTTTCGTAGGTTTTCAGGACACCTGCGTGAGCACTTTGGGGATCTGCATGGAAATTCATGCAGATGTCAGAGCGCATATGAGTTGGGACAGCAAGGAGCCACTTCCGACCACCAGGCATGTAGTTACGGCGGTACAGAATGTTGTCTCGTAAGGAAAAGTGGGCTGCTTGCCGGCGTAGTGCTCTCGTGGAAGGGACAGCACACGGATCGGTAAGGTAGTCGACTAACAAGGCAAGGTGTGGGTCTTTACGCTGCTCCGAAAGCATGTCAGTCGTGTCGAGTGGTGACAAGGTGGTAAAAGGGGGAGACAGAGAAGCCACATCTGGTGTTAATGGCGATCGCGAAAGTGCATCGGCATCCGCATGCTTGCGACCGGAACGATATACGACACGGATGTCGTATTCTTGCAATCGAAGTGCCCAACGCCCCAGGCGTCCGGACGGGTCTTTCAAGGTGGACAGCCAACATAGAGCGTGGTGGTCTGTGACCACGTCGAAAGGACGGCCGTAAAGGTACGGGCGAAACTTCGTCAACGCCCAGATTATGGCCAAACACTCCTTCTCTGTCACAGAGTAATTCAATTCAGCCTTCTTGAGAGCGCGACTTGCATAGGCGACTACGTATTCAGCTTGGGTGCCTTTCCGTTGTGCCAAAACTGCACCAAGACCAATGCCACTTGCATCGGTGTGAATTTCTGTGGCCGCAGCAGGGTAGAAGTGACGAAGAATAGGTGGTGAGGTCAGCAGGCGGCGCAGCTGGCGAAATGCGTCGTCACATGCAGGTGACCATGCAGATATGCCTTTGCTGTTGGAAAGCAGACTCGTGAGAGGTGCGATGATGGAAGCGAAGTTGCGCACGAAGCGACGAAAGTAGGAGCAGAGACCGACGAAACTTCTGAGGGCTTTCAGTGATGTGGGCAACGGAAAGTCAGCGACAGCTCGAAGCTTATCGGGATCCGGAAGAACACCGTCTCTGGTGATGACATGTCCCAAGATGGTTAGTTTTCGTGCTGCGAAGTGACACTTCTTGGAGTTAAGTTGTAGGCCTGCAGAAGTTAGACACGTCAGAATCTCGTGGAGGCGAGCAAGATGTGTCGGGAAATCAGATGAAAAGACTACGATGTCGTCCAGGTAACATAAGCAGGTTTTCCACTTGTGGGCACGCAAGATGGTGTCGATCATGCGCTCAAATGTGGCAGGGGCGTTGCAGAGCCCAAATGGCATGACTTTGAACTCATATAGGCCATCCGGCGTTACAAAGGCTGTTTTAGGGCGATCACATTCAGCCATTGGCACCTGCCAATACCCACAACGCAGATCCAAAGATGTAAAGTACTCGGCGCCTTGTAAACAGTCAAGAGCATCGTCTATTCGTGGTAGCGGGTAGACATCTTTTTTCGTAATATTGTTTAAGCGGCGATAGTCCACGCAAAATCGTACGGTGCCATCTTTTTTCTTGACCAGAACCACAGGTGATGACCAAGCGCTTTGAGAAGGCTGTATGACTCCACGTTTAAGCATGTCATCTACTTGCTCCGTAATGACGCGGCGCTCTTCGGCGGAAACGCGGTAAGGACGCTGTCGCAGAGGCGAATGTGAGCCGGTGTCAATAGTATGAGCGATAGTGGTGGTGCGGCCCAAAGCAGGTTCTTGAAAGTCGAAAAAAGAACGAAACTTGTTAAGGAGAGCAACAAGTTGGCGGCGATGCGAGAGGGGAAGGTCTGTGTCAATAGCATTGTCGAAGTCTGACGAACTTGATGACTCAGACGCATGAGTGATTGCAGCAATGTGACATGGCGTTTCGTCGGGAAGAATAATATCATCGATATGGTCGACAGGTTGCACATATCCTAACGTTTCACCACGAAGTAAGCCAATGGGGTAGTTGCAGTGGTTGGTGACCAGCATTACGGTTAAACCAGACGCAATTGTAAGAACAGCAAATGGGAGAACGATGCCCTTGCGTTCAGTAAAAACCGGAGATGGCGTAAACACCACCGTGCCGTCAGGTTGCGCCAGACATGAAAGGCTAATAGGGACCGAAGCTTCAGGAGGCAAGGTGACGTCGTCATCAGCGATGACTTTGCAGAGCAGAGGAGAGCGGTCGGGTGGTGGAAATTCACATGTTGGCACAAGGGACACTTCGGCACGGGAACAATCGATGATAGCTTCATGACGTGATAAGAAATCCCAACCCAGGATAAGGTCATGAGAGCAAGATGGTAGAACAAAAAACTGTACGACGTACAAAACGTCTCGGATGACGACGCGCGCCGTACACACAGCCGAGGGATGAATGCGCTGCGCGCTAGCCGTGGACAGCACCAAGCCACTGAGAGATGTGGTCACTTTCTTCAGTTTCCTACAAAAGTTTGCGTTCATCACAGAAACGGCGGCCCCGGTATCAATTAACGCTAATGTGGCGACTCCCTCAACATCGACATCAACAACATTTTGCGGCGAAAATGGAGGCCTTGGGAATTGCGCACAAGTTGCAGTTCTTGCCTCCGGAACTGCACTGATTAGTTTCCCTCCTCAAGAGGTGGTCGACGACGCATAGGTGATGGCGATCGGCGACGAGGTGATGGGAAACGAGCAGTCGATGGGTGGCGATCCGAGTCGGAGTGCCTCTGTTCATATGCAGACGTGGTGGTCTGCTGCGGTGCGTAGGTAGGAGCTCCGAAGTATGCGTGCGCAGGCGTGGGACGGCGGCGGCAGAAGCGTGCAATGTGGCCAGCGATGCCACACGCGAAGCAGATGGGACGATTGTCTCGGGTGCGCCACTCATTAGATGGACGGAAAAAGCGAGGTGGGGGCCTGTAGACTGGAGGCGAGGCTGGAGGAGGTGGAGCCGATAAGGCGACTGGATGCGGTGGGGGCCGCGCGACCACAGCTGCGTAGCTGAGAGGTGAAGGCGGCGCAGTTGGTGCGTAGCCAGCAGTTGAGAGATCAGATGGCACCGAAGTGCACGGGTAAGAGGCCGGCACTGTAGGGAGTGCATTGCAAATTTCAGTGCGTATGGCCTGCTGCATATTCGAAGGGAGGCTTGTCGTGGGCGCGTCACTATGCGGCAGCAGGGAAAGCTGTCGGGCGACTTCCTCCCTGATGAAGTCTTTAATCTGGTTCGACAGAGTTCCTTGGTGAACGTTGCCATTGGCGAGTGCGACGGCCGAGATCGAATCTGGTGATGGGACACTCTGTCGGGCGATGGAACGCTGACGACGCAATTCATCGAAGCTCTGGCACAGGCTTACGAGGACTGCCACCGTGGTCGGGCTCTTCGCCAGCAACATCTGGAATGCGCCATCCTCGATACCTTTGAGAATATGTCGAATTTTCTCTTCTTCAGGCATGGATGAGTTAACACGCCTGCAGAGGTCGAGCACATCCTCAATATAGCTAGTAAAGGTCTCACCAGGTTGCTGGGCTCGGTGGCGCAGACGCTGGTCAGCGCGGAGCTTGCGGACCTCTGGTCGGCCGAACGCTTCGGTCACGAGGGTCTTGAAGGTGGACCAGCTGGCGATGGCGGTTTCGCGGTTGGTGAACCATAGCTTGGCGACGTCAGCCAAGTAAAAGATGACATAGGCAAGCTCAGAGTCGTTGTCCCATTTGTTGCTGGCACTCACGCGTTCGTACAAGGAGAGCCAGTCTTCGACGTCTTGCTCACCACTGCCGCTGAAGATTGGTGGGTCCCGCTGACGGGTAGCACCGGGGCAGGTCGACGGGGCAGCCGATGGTGCTGGCTGTGCTGGGATGGGCTGGTTGGCGACTGCGTCAGTCATGTTGTACGGTAGTCTTTCGGCCAACTTGCGAGAGCGGAGCTCCAGGTCTGCTTAGGGATCTCAGCAGCCTCCACCAAATGCGATGATGTTTATTAGAACAGAGGAGTCGCAACGAGGTCGCGACGGAAAATGGGCGAACAGCAAGTCTGGCAAAGGCGGCACAGGTTCTCGCGCAATCAGAGCACGGGCTTGTCGTTGTCTTCCGAAGGCGCATACGCGTTGGTGCGTATGCTCCACTACAATATATATATATATATATATATATATATATATATATATATATATATATATATGTAGATATATATATATATATATATATATGTAGATATATATATGTAGTTGTATACTTGAGCGCTGTCCACTCAAGTTAATCTACGTAGCACTAGCCAGGGTTAGCATTATCGCAAGCAAAAATGCTACCTAACAGCCTACACTGTAAAAAAAAAAATTACTCCTAGGTCGGAGTACAACGCTTGTCGTCTAGCGGGCCCCTATATGGAGCGATTTTTCCTCCGGACATTCGGAGCAAAATTTTTGCTCCGGCATGCCGGAGGAATTGCGTGGCGCACCCGGAGTACTTTTAAAAAATATTTCACTCAGACCGACCGGAGCTATTGCATGGCGCCGCTGGAGTACTTTTTACTGGCATTTTTGTCCGGCTGGCTGGACTGATTACATGGCCGATCCACAGCTATTTTCACGGGTTTTTGTGTGGCGCCTCCTGAGTATTTTACGATTGTACTTACTTCGTCCAGACAGAAATTCAGTAAGGTTGACTAGTTCTTTTTTAAAGTGTTTGCTCCCTCTGTTTATTTATCGTACGCTGATCGTTTCACGCATTGTTTGGGTGAAGGAAGTTCCTATTCTCGCCCCGCCGTGGTGGTCTAGTGGCTAAAGTACTCGGCTGCTGACCCGCAGGCCGCGGGATCGAATCCCGGCTGCGACGGCTGCATTTCCGATGGAGGCGGAAACGTTGTAGGCCCGTGTGCTCAGATTTGGGTGCACGTTAAAGAACCCCAGGTGGTCGAAATTTTCGGAGCCCTCCACTACGGCGTCTCTCATAATCATATGGTGGTTTTGGGACGTTGAACCCCACATATCAATCGAAGTTCCTATTCTCACGCAAGCACTGCAGATGTACTGAGTATTCTTTTCCACAGAACTCTAGCAGATGGAATTGAAGGAAACACTTGAGTTCTTATTCTTTGATTTATTCGGGATGATTACCCAGCATTTAGGAAAAGGAGGCAAGAATAAAAAAACATGCAAAAAGCCACCAAAAACAAAACACAATAAGACAGATCAGGTGAAATCAACAGCACCCAAGTTTGAAGCGCAGCGCTTTAAAATGAACCCCATAATGCTGCAAAACGATGCACGACAAACAAAGAAAGCGGGGCCACTGAGAACAAATCTTCACTATCCCCGAAGGACCATCCATCAGATTCATTGATGACGCAAGGGTTGCGCTGATTGCTTCCATTTAGCAAAAAAAAAGTGTACATGAGAATTGCAAATCATGCGAAATGCACACACACACACACACACACACACACACACACACACACACACACGCGCATATACACACGCACGCACGCACGCACGCACGCACACACGCACGCACGCACGCACGCACGCACGCGCGCACACACGCACGCACACACCACACAGACACAGATAGAGAGAGAGGATTATCGGTCAATATCAAGAAGCACATCCCGTGTGAGACAGCCGTGGCATGATAAGAACACACTTCCCGGACGCGAACAAAGTTGAAATTTGGCAAAAGTTTTCTATATATTTCTAAATCGATAGCACTACCTTTGCTGATACATTTAAAATCAATTTTTGACAAAATTAATCTTATTTTCGTACTCTTGTAGATGGCATCAGCAATGCCCCTTTCAATTATTTCCTAATTTTATGAAATAATAATTTTGATTATAATAGTCGCATTTTAGTGCATGCTCATCGTCATACTTCTAGCAAAAGGGGCCCTTACAGGTTGCATGGTTGCGGCCTGTCTTTAAGGAAAGTCCAGCTTCATCTCCTTTCTGAAATAATTTTCGAGACAAGTTGGCATTGCTTTATTTTTTAATTTGCACTGCCCGCTCTGTTTTGACACTAGTCGTTGTGAACATTTTTCAAAGTAGCTATTGTATGAGCATGTATTTCTTCAATATGAACAGCTTCAAGCAGAAAATAAGGAAGAGTTCACTACAACGTAAAAAAATAAATAAGCAATAAAAGGCACCAACATTACGCAACCCAAGCCAACTGCATTTTCACAGAAATAAGGGTAGGCCGACCAGTTTACTCAACTGAAAGATCCATGCACACGTTCGGAGGCCAGAGAAGGTGATGCAGGTGCAAGGGTCACGATGAGCGTCCCCGGCTTGAAAAAAATTTCTTTTCCCCTCTTCTGTTCACAAGCCAGTGTCGTCGCATGTACCTAATCAAAACTGTGTCTCAGCACTGTTCTCACTCCAGTCTTCCACACACACAAAAAAAGAACAAAAAATGCAGTAGCAAGGATAGTAATCTCTACCATCCCCAAAACGAAAAAATACAGCTAGTTTTTCGAAAGGGTGCCTTCTTCTTTCTCTCTTTCTTTCAGTACAACGCCCCCTCCATCTTAGAACGTTCAGCCGGGCTGTCATATGGGTTAACTTTACTCCTCCCTCCCTCCCAGTTTCACAGAAATGTCGAGCGCTCCACAACTTACCCCTCTTATTTTTTTTTGGATTCTTCGTCTCTAGCATCATCAGTTTGTTTCGCCCCTCTCTTTCTTTTCCTGAAAGCACCATGTTTCGCGAATAGTCTAGTATACCTCTAGAATTATATCTCAGATACCCTTTCACAAGTATAGGTGCATGTATGCGTTCTAAAAGTCTACCATTTACGTTGGCTTACCTCCATTCACTACATTTATAAAAAATTAACACTTACTTTAGTTAATCACGTTTGATTAGTTCAGCCTACATATTCTATCCAAATAATTCTTACGCATGCTAGACCTCAACCTGGCGTTTATTGATATGGAATGCGGAAAAATGTTGCTGTTTATATGTACTGACAAGACCAAAAATATCTTTTAACCAGTAAGGTTTACCTAGAACAATTATTAACGCTTGATAGAATCGACCTAAAGCTATGATATTTTCCAGTGTTGGATATTTATTCAGCGCTCCGAATATTACAGCGACTTGATTAAGTTTACCGAAGTTATCATGGCGTCAAGGCTGCGCAAAAAAGGACGAGTACAAGAATGTGAGCAACCACAAGCGCTTGTGGTGTTCATTGTTTTTGCGCTACATTCACGCCATAATGAATCAGTACCAAGTCGCTCACCTCTCCGTTTTGCTTTACCTAAGGTATGTTAAAGAAAAAAAAAACACGTAGTCCAAACAACGCATTATAGGAATTCCACTCATTTTTCACGGATGCCTTGTGAAATTAGCCAAATGTCTGGTTTACCAACCCAACATTATCTAATCTTAGCACTACCTGAAAGTATACCCCTACCTGACAAATACCGAGTGTTGAGGGACCGCCCGGTCTCTCAACACTCGCGAGTTCACGATGTGTCGTTCGCTGCCAGGAACCGTCACACGATTACTCTTCGCACAACTCCCTTCTGTCGTTGATAACCTTCCTTGCTGCTTGTCGCTTGTGATATCCAGAAGGTGCTCAGAACACTTTTATTTTCTCCAACGCGGCCGAAGGCTTCTCACAATACTCACAGCACCGGCTTGGTCTGCGCCATGTTGGTTTGTGAAGAACAGCTTCCCGGCGGCAAAGCTGCCTACGTCACTCCTCGAACAGCCAATGAGTTGCAGTTTTGCGAGGCAAAAGCGATGCGCGGAAGCATTTTCGGAAGAACCACGGGAGCACAATCAGGGGATTGGTCCCGCTTTCTTTCGGTTACCTTCGTCCGGTGATCACCGGTGGAGAACGGTGGAAAACGAATGTATTTGCTCCCGTAGAATCCGGTTTGAGTGAGGTCACCAGAGCAGAACGGGCTCATCCTGCCCCGATTGCTCCCAGCTGGGTATACTTTTGTTGAAAGTGTAAGGCTTCTGGTGTTGGTAATACGCATGTTGCTGTTGGCATCGTAACATAACGTGTGAGACTCAGCTGTTCGAACTAATCACAGATCTTCATGCAAATATGGACAATAATTATCAAACTGACTGCGTGTTCCTGGACTATTCGAAGGCTTTTGACCGGGTTGCACCCTGTCGCCTGATATCGAAACTATCCACCTTGAAGTTAAACTCCTGTAAACTACCATGGCTTCGCAATTTTCCATCGAATCGGCAGCAGTACACAAGTCAATAATTTTTCTTCTTCTCTTACAGAAGTTTCTTCAGCTGTACCACAAGGCAGCGTATTCGCACCATTACATTTTGTCATATTCATAAATGATCTTCCGCAACATGTCTCTTCTTGCATCACTGTATTCGCCGACGACTGCATTATTTACCGTCTAATCAAAAACTTTAATGATTACCTATCGCTTTAAAGTGACCTCGATGTAATTAATGGTTGGTGTAGTACATGGCCAATGGCTCTATATGTCTCAAAATGCAAAGAGATGTCATTCACACGTAAATCTAGCAAATCCGAATTTTTATACACCAATAATCAGTTCATTATCTCGATTGCAACGCAATATCGGTACTTGGGCACTATACACACACCTACTCTACCGTGATTCAACCACATTAAAGCAATATCTGCCAACGCCTCCAGGTCACTTTGTTTCTTAAGACGTAATTAGAAAGCTGCACCTTCAATCATTCGCAAATTATTATACTTAACCCTGGGTCGCCCTCAACTAGAATGTGCCTGTTCGATCTGGTCTCCCCATCAAAATACTTAATTGACTCATTGGAAAAAAATTCAGAATAGGGCAAGCCACTTCATAGCCAATAACTAAAATCCCCATTCCAGTATATCGTAAATAAAAGAACTTTCACTTTCACTCTTGAACATCCGTCAAGACATTGCCCTGATTTAATTTTTTCATAAAATCACCCCACTGCTCCCGAAGCACCATTACTGGTCTGCACAAACCATATCTCGCCCCACGTAGATTACACAATCATCTCAGCTATTCCCGTATATACGGCTCTACGAACGCGTTCAAAAAGTCAGCACTCCCACGTGCCATTATTTTCTGGAATAGTTTGCCTGATTACATTGCTGCCGCAAAAAATCATGAAACATTCCGTCATATGTTATCGATTCACTTCACAAACTTCACCGAGTAGATGCCTTTCTGCAGCGCAAGGATGGATTTTGGGAACTTTTTCACTCTACACCATTATGAAAGCAAATATCTCGTATACTACGTCAGATGAGCTATTTCTGACTGGCAGTTATCCCGCCTATCGCCTTTTTTTTTTCTCCTCGCACAGTAAATTGACCCTGCTGTATTGCCGCTACGAAATGTATCGTTTTTTTTTCTTCATCGCGCATGTTATTAGTTTTTATTGTGTAGAACATGAACTCGTTTTAAGATTGTTGCCGCTGTGACATCTAACCGCACTCCCTTCTTGTGCTCAATAAACGCATACTTTTGCTTACTGTTTCCTTGCGTGCATCATCTTTACATGTACATACTTATCTTTAATGATTTCTGTTTATTATATTGCAATTGTATGTTTCCTCGTGTATTTTTGCCCATTTTATATGTATATGTACATGTATCTAGTGTATCGCCCCTCTCACTCAATGCCCCTACCCCTGGGGCCTGTAAGGTACCTTGAAATAAATAAATAAATAAATAAATAAATAATAAATAAATAAATAAATAAATAAATAAATAAATAGATAAATAAACAGCTGGTTACCTGAACATTTGTTACGGTTTAACATATGTTTTATAGTACATGTGTACAGGTGCTTCAATAGTAAAATTAAACACGCAAGAGGTGGTGAAACGAAGAAAAACTGCATTACAGTGCCCTCTATCACGAGCCGTGCGGCAAATAGCGATAGTACGCTGGTATATATCCGGCTAACCTCTCCCTATATTCTGTTGCTCACCTTGTAGACGGCTCAAGCAAAGCCACGCTGGTGTCATCACTGCTCGTACAATGACACTTTCAATGTTTTAAATATTTTATTGCCGATGCAGATCGTCATGAAATGTTTGGTCGCATGTGCTTTTTTATCGCATTGATGAAACTACCTTTTCCGCTAAGGAGCAATGATGGCAGTAGATCGGTTTACTCGAGCTGGCGATGAAGCGAGCATCATATTACCGGAATGAGTCAGCCGGGTAGGCCTGCGTACTCTGGCTTTCTGCCACACATGGTCTAAAAGAACGCGCTGGCATGCAGTTCCGCCTAAAGTTTTACCATGTTTGTCCAAAGCTCGCGTGCTCTATTTTGCTTTCGGAACACATTCACATATATTGTTGGCGTCATTTCATAATGTGTCTCCAAAAATACACCAAAGTCCTTTTTATCCACATTATTAGCGAAAATTATTTCCCATGATACGCGGAATCAGCCAAATATTTGTTTATTGGTTCAGCCGTAGCCTGAAAAAAAAGGAACGTGTTCCTGTTGTTCTTACTTCAAATGAATGCTTCAAGCTGTCAAATATTTCAAGAATGGTGTAGGTCATAATGTGTTGTCGCTTTTTTTCATTCTTGCCACTTCGCAGTTGAGCAATATCGTGTCTTCATGGCGACTGAGCCTGTGATAAAGAAGATTCCACGTAATATAGCCAATGACATGGACAAGAAGGGCAAGTTCCCCGTGGTTCTTGGCGATGAGGAGCCGATGCAGGCCAAGCTTGAAGAAGTCCGGACCACAGTCACTTTCAGAGTGAAGGTACACTATTATTTATTGAAGCTTAGTCGGTAGCTGGCAAAGCACAGTATAATATTAAAATGTGATTGGTTAGTGCCCAGGATACATAAAAGAAAAAAAGGCCTTTTATTTCATAACATACTGAAACAAATTTGGCAGGGGCGATATTATCAGACACCAAAAAAGTAAAGCATTGCAGCGGGCTGTTCATGGTCATGATGCGCGTAGCAAGCTTCGTTATTTGCATTATGGCTTGACTGTGGCCTTTTACAGCGAAAGCTGTGTATGAGATCGAAATCGGCCCTCCATCGCCGGTGTCCGTAACCACTGTCGCACGAAATAAGAAAAAAATCGCAGCATATTCACGGAGTGAATGATAAGTCGGGCGAAGCGTCCGTCCAATCAATTGTCCATGTGTCCGTCCGTTCATTCGCCCACGTGTCCGTCCGTCCATCCATGCATGCGTCTATGCGTCTGATCGCGTTCGAGAATGCAGACGGCACACGGGTAAGACTGATGAGACACGGGCCAAAGAAGCCGAGTGCAAGCATCTTCAATGTACCCGCCGCTTTGCTTCGTCCATGCCCCACCAACGCTCCGCCACGTACGGTGACTATCAAGGAGAAAAGAGGCGCACGTTCTCCGCGTACCTACACTCTAAGCCAAAAATGGCCGAAATGGGAGCAACGGCTGTTTTTACTCCTTCAGACCGACTGTTACTCTCAGAAAAGACCAAGCGGAACAAGATGGCCGACTTGTTCGAGAATGGGGGAGCAACTGTATTCATCGTAAGTTTGTAAGGGAGCAACGGAAGGAGGAACCGCTGTAAATGCTCCCGTCACGCAACGGTTACTCCCCGGCAGGACACCGCACACAAATATGCATGCCGCCCACATTGATATTCATGGGCCAGATTATTGTTTGTTCTGTGTGCCAAACTTCACCAAACCAAAACAGTGATTTATTTTAGCATGCGTAGATAATAAGATAGCAGCGCTGGCTGAACACAGAAGGCCTGAGAATACAGTACGGCAAATACCTAACACACGCAGCAGCAGAATGGAGAGGTGGCACGTCAAAGCGTACCGAACGCCGAAACACGTGCAAAACAACGATAAAAATAGCCTAGACACGCCGTTCGTCCGCGAAGTAAGGGCGTCAAAGTCGATCAAGCACCGAAACACGTGCATAAGGAGCCCCCCCTCCCCCGCCCAGATATATCGGAGAAAAAAAAAAAAAAGCGGACCCAGACGCGCTTCTCATCAGCCATTCACTTAGTAGCACACTTCACCGTGTAGTTTGAGGGCAGAATGACAAGTCTGCGCCATCTGCGCCCGCACGACAAGTGTGGCGCTAGCGTAGCAAACGATGTAAGTTACAAAGTAATTTTTATTCAGTGTTTATGTTGACTAGCACTGAATAAAAAATACACTCAGCTTTTTATGTTTATTTATGGGTTTTAGTGTACCTCAGTTTTTATTTTATAATTGTATTAGGAGAACACACTGAAATCATTGCGCTGACGCCTGTGCTGCCACTGCTCGACGTTTTTTTTTTCGGCGCAACTAGGTTCGCGTTCGCACTACTCATATTCATTTGGTCTGTAGTCGGCGAGCACATGGACGTGCGGGCTTGTGAGCTATGTTTTGATCGTGTGTGTGTGTCGCAGATTTGCGTTTCTACTTATTCGTGATGAAGGTTAGTGTATATTTATTTTTATGGAGCGCGAAGTAGTTGTGGATTTTGCTGCCGGGTGGAACAAACACATCGTAAACACGTCTTCAGCTATCTGCAAGCCTGTTCGCTCGTCGGACAAAGGACTGTGCATGCATCAGCGTGCAGGTGAGTGGAATTTCCAGCAAGATTTAATGCTCTTACAATACATTGTCGAGTGGTTGCGCTATTGAAAGAGAAATGATTTGCTCTTATTCACCGTATCCATTGCTAGCCGTATCGGAATAAATTACCTCTATTACCGCCTGCATACCGTCATGCTTCCCCTGTCACCACTGCAGTGCCAGTGTACTTTTGCAGTTAAAAGTTCATTTCCGCAACACTACCTCGCTTGAAAAAACATTGGGGCGGGGTTGTAGCTGCATTCATACTGGCACTTTTCTACCATTGGCTTTATGTAATGTTAACGGCTAAGTGTTGGGGCCTTGGGCCGCATTTTTTAGAGCTGTAAAGTGTATGTAAATCAGTAAGTGAACAAATCATTGTCGCATCACTTCACTGGCATAGCCAGGCGGTTGCGCACAGAATTTTTTTAGGCCGGGCGTAGGGAGCCCAAATTGACGACCATATTCGCTTGCCCGGCCTATTCAGATAAGCGGACCCCCCCCCCCTCCCCGCACGCCTGAAAAAAAAAAAAAAAATCTGCCCACATCACTGCGTCACTTGCTTCACCTCAGCGCTGAATGTACTATTTTATAAGCGCACCATCAAGCGAGCAGTTTACATATTGACAGAACAATTGGAGGAGGAATGACCCAAATCTTTCAGATTTCTTTAGAGATACAAAACCTTAGCAAAACTGAATATTGTAAAAGACAATCATAAATGCTGTATGTTCTCGTTAGCGTTGTCATTATTCTGCATCATGAAATCTTTATGCGCTGTGAAAACTTGGCATGACGTTGAAGTCACATATCGACGTTAATACCAATCGACGAAAATTTCGACAACCTCAATAACACCGTTTGGGATTTGCCGCATGCACATAATTAGGCTGATTCCCACTTGGCTGTTCTTAACCTGACTTCACTGCTACCAAATGAAACAATATTTGATGCATGTCTTTTACTTTTTTTTCAGGGATATGACACAAATTTGGTTATACTGCAGATGCTCCCAACGATGCTAAAGTACAGAAAGCAAGTGAATTTTGGTAAGTGCAGACTTTTTGTACTACGTATATGAAAGCATCGCTTTTTAGGGGCAAACTGTGCATGTGTTGGCCAGAGAATAGTTCATCATGCCACATGGTTACACTGGCACTGACAATTCGACATGTCTCCACTGGCCCGTGTGTGTGCTCACACTGTTATCGTTAAGATAAAATGTTTATGTTTTCATTGCAGGGATTGCTGTTTCTACTAAAAAGCCAACTGCCAAGATTTGTTTACGCTGGTTCTCCTAAAAGTATGCTTTCCCTATTTACATGGATTTTGGCTTGCACAAAGCATAACACTTGGGCCTAGATTCACAAAGCTGTCCATGCGCAGGCCTTCATAACAGCGTTTCTTGACTTGCCTTTACCCTGTTTTCTGCAGATGTTTCGTGGGTTTAAAAGTGCCACAGCATGTTGACCTCCCCCACTCTGAAATATTCGCGTTCAAAGTTCCGCAAGAGTGGGCTTAACTTTCTTGTGCACCTCTTTGCTAGTCCAAGATACTGAAGTGTTATGCTCTTACTAGAGGTGGCAGTGTTTCTGTTTGTATTTCCATCACATTGACCAAGTATGCGATCTTGGCTTGACTGGTAGCACATCCTCAACAAATGTCTTTGTGGCACATGTAGAAGGCAGTACAAAATAAATAGGCAGACATTCACACAGGGAGCTAACTTCTAATAATGCTTTTTTTTTTTGGAAACCACGGTGTGCTTATTCCAATTTGTCTAACAAGCAGTAACCTGTTTGGCTGTGAACCAACAAGACGTTGAACTAATAGAAGCATCACATCTTGTTGCTCTCAAATATATATGTATTGGCAAGCTATGTGTGACACTGTCAAACAAAGAATCAGAATATCTGTGCATGCCTTAAGATATATTGCTTCCTCGACAACCGAGTGAACAAATGCACCCTAGTTTACTAAATTTAAAGCATTTTTTCAAGGTAGCACGGTCTACATTTTTTGTCTATAGTTTTGTCCAGCCGTTTGCGTCAGGTACAAAGAAATATACTGAAGATTATCATGTAGCCTCTGCAAATGGTTGCTTTCAAGCAGGCTTTGCATGCTTGGCTTGTGCCTACAGGTATTGCACAATTCAAGACGCAGCAGCGTATGATAGAACAGTAGAATTGAGAGCATCTATGTGCACGAGCTAAATAAGTATTTTAACATGAGCGGACAGTACGTGTTATTTGCCACACACATGACCTCACTTAGAATGCCCATTGGTGAATGGGCTCATAGAAATGTCACTCAGCTGTGTGTAGGAAACAAGTTAGCTGAACCTAAGGGTATCTTTAACTGCTACAAATATGCCTTGTTGAGGTGCTGCACATTTTCTTCCGTGGTTTTGGGACGTTAAACCCCACAAATCAATCAAGCACATTTTCTTCCAGAATATTGCTGTCTGAGACATCATGTGAAGAGCGTCTATCACATCAGCATTTATATGGCTTGCCAAGTAACGTTTGGCCGAACCTTCCTTTTTTTCACATTTCGTTTTGCAGTAGACATCCTAGAATGTAAGCGCTGCTGCAGTGTGTGTGACTCATTGTTATGAATTGATTCTGGCATGTTTAACCTCACACTTCTATTTTTTTTCTTGCAGCAATGAGATGCTTCACATATGCCTGCGGTGACGTTCCGCTGCGCTAGCCTGATGGAAACACCAGCTGCGAAACTTGAGTTCTTCAGAATTGGAGAAGTTGCCCTTCTCTCACCAATGATGACACAGACTGCCCTATGCTAGAAATTGAAGATTGTTTTTCCACGGATGACGCAGAAAACCTTTGATGTATTATGGTGTTTGTTTAGTGCTGGCTGTGGTGTGGCGAAGTCTACTTTTACGTGTGGTCACACGTCGCCTCATAAAAAGAACAATAAAGCATTTATTTTCCTTTCAATATTGTCCACTTTTTGTGTTAGAAGCACCCAAGCAGTGCTCTTCCAAGGAGCTCTCGCCATGTGTTAAGCGTGTGACAAGCATACTCGAGGTAAATACTCATTTCCCCAAGGAGTAACTGGAAGCATGTGCAGTTGGTTTTCAGAGAGTAACTGCGAACACGTGGGAGAAACGGTAAAGAGTAACTGTTGCTCTTAGAAGAGCAACTGGTGGGAGTAATGGTTGGTCGGCAGGGAGCAACTGGTGGGAGTAACTGTTGGTCTGCAGGGAGTAACTGGAGGGAGTAACTGTTCATCCCCCGAAGGAGGAACTGAAAGGAGAGCAACGGTTCCTCCCTCTGCAGTTACTCCTTTTAGGAGAGTAATGGGAGTGGCAATGCAATTGCTCCCTGAAAGGAGCAACCCCTATACCCCTGTTGCTCCGTTTTGGCTTAGAGTGTAGGCACGAATACATATGCATTCGTACCTAGGTACTATATACCTAAAGACCTAGAATAAGGGGGAGTGTCCAAAGCGCCGCGCCAATACAAGGGAGGAGTGACATGGCCTCCAAGATAGTGGGCGCGCGGCGTGGTTCTTTCCGGCCGTCCCAATTGCCGTGCTTCCCAGCAAAATCAGCGAATGTTGCCTCACGCGCCCATCACCGATAGAAAGCGCGTTTACTGTAGGCTCTTTAAGTATTACGGCTTGGTGGTGCTAGCCGCCGCCCGATCTAAATGGCACAGCCATATCCATCAATCCTTAGAAAACAGCAGGGGGCCAAACCAAAAAGAATTATCGGTTAAGAAGAAGGTGAAGGAAGCTGGGACCGATATGTGGAGAATCGGCATGGTTAAGAAGTCTGCACTAGAGATCTATCAAACTTTTAAGCAGAAAATTGCCAAGGAAAGAATCTATGATAATACTCGGGGTAGTTCTCTTGTGTTTGAGGCCAGGACGGGGGTATTTCGAACCAAGACATATCGGGTCAAATACGAAGGGGTAGACACGGTGTGCACTGCGTGTGGAGAGGAAGAGGAAACTGCCGAACACTTGATAATGTTCTGTAAAGGGCTTCACACTATAGTTCAGGATGATGGCGAAGAGTTTTTCAAAGCACTGAGGTTTAGGGACAGGGAGGGCAAAATAGACTTTAAGCAGGTAGAATTATCTAGAAGGAGGTTATCTGATTGGTGGCTAAAGTCAAGGCACGAGTGAAAATTAAACCCTTCAATGTGAAGTACGAGTCCTCAACCTCATTCTTTAAAGGGAAAAAATAAATCTAGTTTTTGGTTCACTAAGTATTACGGCTTGGTGGCGTTAGCCACCACCCGATATAAAGGGTACAGCCATATCAATCCATCCACCTATCCATCCATCCATCCATACATCCATTCAACCATCCATCCTCGAGCGACGGGGACCACGGCAGAAAGCAGAGCGCGCGAGATTTCAGCGTGCGTATGTTTTTTTTTTCTCGCGTGCGAGCAAAAATCATGGACAAATCTTATGGCTGCACTGAAGGCAATTATTTTTTTCTGTTACTGCTGTTATTTTGGTCCAATTGGCGAATAAAAGCATGCCAACTGCTAAATTTTCTTATACCGATAGCCGCATGAAGGTAATTTTTCGTCTGTGACAAAAGCATTCTAGTATTCTCCCTTTCTGGAGACACGTTATATGGGTAAAAACTGGGCTATTTATCGTCCGTGTATTTTAATGCCCTTTTATTGTTAAAGATCTTATAAACATTTCATCGCGTACCGATATTAATTAGGTGGTCAAACGAATCCCACTCACGCTATAGATAATTAGGTGCCGCGATCATGCCACTTGTTACTACGATAAGTAATTTTGCCGTAATATTGTGAAAAGCTACACTTAGCCGACCTACATTTACTCCCCACGTCCTTAACAGTGAAATTGCTATGGGATTTTATTGTCTTCGTTTTTTATGTGTCTTTTGTTGCTGTTTTGGTAGCACAATGACAATATCAGTATCGTGTTCATTTACAGTAATCTCGACTGTTCCTTCGCAATTTTCGCTCGAGTTCCGTTTACAACTTCTCTTCATCCGAAATGAATTCATAACAGTTACGTTTCAAAATATAGAAATGTGTCGTTACATCAATGTTTCAATTGAGTTTTAAATAAATCATTGGATTATCATTAGGAGAAATAAAGTGAGCAATTCGAAGCTCTTATGCAGCTACATATACTCTTAGAATTTGACGTCACCGAAAGCAGGTTATATCTAGACAAAGGAATATACATAAACGATGCTAGAAGAACTTCGTAGAGACCACGGCTATACTTAAGCCGTACAACAGGCATGTTTAACTTTAACTTGATTGTTGATATGTGGGGTTTAACGTCCCGAAACCACCATATGATTATGAGAGACGCCGTAGTGGAGGGCTCCGGAAATTTCGACCACCTGGGGTTCTTCAACGTGCACCCAAATCTGAGCACACGGGCCTACAACTTTTCCGCTCCATCAGAAATGCAGCCGCCGCAACCGAGATTCGATCCCACGAACTGCGAGTCAGCAGCCGAGTACCTTAGCCACTAGATCACCGCGGCGGGGCTGTCTAATGTTGAATTCCAATGGTGGAGTCGGAGCAAGTTTTTCTGCTCCTTTCAGAGCAAGTGTGTTCCAATGACAGAGTGAGAGCGAGAGTCAAAAGTTCCAATGAGAGAGCCGGAGGGGATTCAGAGCGGGAGTCCCTCCGTGGAGCAGGAAAAACTGCTCCGCCGAAATCGGTGGAGTGGACCGGAACTCAGCGTGACGCATTTCCTTTAACACGTTTGCCTGCTTGGGGGCGCGGCTGGCGCGGCGCGAGTTGTGTTGGTAATGGCGGACGGCATGGACGGCTCGGCTACCTCGGCAAAGCGTGCGGCAATGCTTCTGGTACTCGATAGCGACAGCAGACATCGTGGACAATAGCTGTTGCACGCTTGGCGTGATATTCATTCCACACAGGTGAGTAGCGCTGAACAAGCAAACGAAAAATGCGGCGATGCTGGTAAACCACGTGGGAAACAGACAGCGGAACAGACCACGCGCAAGGTATCCTGGGTAACGCGGCAGCTTCCGCCTTGCTCCAGCAGGGCGGGTTGTGTTCCGGTGGCGGATTTGGAGGATTTGCTCTACGCCAGAGTCGAGTGCTCGCTCGCGAAGTCGGTCGGCTGCACCAACTCCGCCATTGGAATTCAACATAAGTTCAACTTCCCCACTCTTTTATGACAAGTTGAACACATTCACTTTTACCTCGTGTTTCAAAGTGAGTTGGGATACTGTACTTCAGATTTTCAGATAGATATGTTCATATATGCATGCATACAAATAAATTTCTTGCCCTGAAAACCACATCGAAAGTAACAACACTTAGGTAGTTATTGAGTGGTCATTCCATATTTCAGTTCCTGAAGGAAATGGTGTCCAGGACAGTCATTTGTAACTTAGTAAAGTCGCTTGTCCGCAGTCAGTGAACATATTTCTGTATATTCTTTTCCCTGTATTTTGATCATTTTCCTTTTTTTATTTATATCTATTTTCTCATTTTCTTTTTCATATATCTTTCCTTTTCATTGTTTCTTTCTCTATGAGTAGTAAGTATCTCGCCTTCCGATTTTTCCGTCTTCGCTTTTTCTGTTTTTTTATTATTTCTCTCACCATGGTAGTTATCCGCTCCTCCTTTTTCTTCTTCTCCCCGAAACTTCCCATTCTCACCCTTTTGGTATATACTACATCCCACGAGACTATTGTATGCTCCGCTAGAGTGCGCCCGTGTTGCTGAAAAACGCAGGCCCATTTAGTTTTCACACCCCACTTCATTAGAATGGTCCCTCGGGTAAAAAATGTATTCTAGCAATTGATAAGTCAGCCATATTAGTAAAATACGCAGTTCTACGCAATATTATATTGCATTCTTCGTGTTGAGCTTTACCGCTGTAATAGTGAATAATCGGAACAATGGGTTTGTACATGTACATGTTCTAAAGTAGAAAGCGATTTCTTCAATACATTACGTTCATCAATATGCAACGATATGAGCAGAATGAAAACACTGGTTCTCTGTTTGTGTAAAATTGCTTGCTTCTGAGTGCTATACAAAAGTTGAATATATATAATGAAAAAAAATTGGATAGCCAAGTGGTTACGATGTAAACTTCGGATTGGGGTTATGCGGGGGTTCGAGTTTCGCCATGCTAAGAATTGTTTCGGCAAGAGCATCTCTTTCTTTCAATCTTTTTTTACTCGCTGTGCAATCATCCTCTCATCCATCATAGTTAATCCGTCCCATGCCGGACGAATCAGCGCACTTCTTGAAGTGAAGCAAAAGAAGATGAACATGACAAAAAAAGCGCGTGACGTTTCGTGATGATAACAATATTTTATGAAACACGACAAACGGCATATGTCGAGCAAAACAGCTCTGCCGCAAAAACGAAAAAGACAACCATTATTCTCGCACCTGGTCAGCCATGGCAACACGCCCTTCCCTGAGCCCTAGGCAGATGCCTTGTGAAAACCAGGGTGCACCATATTACGTGATAGGCGTGTAGCACATTTTTGTTTTTCGCTTCACGGGGTAGATCATTCACACTTATCCACATGCTGTTACGTTTGCGTGAGCCTTTATAATGCCATGCCGCGTTTGCAAAAGTTACGCTGGTCTCTCAGTCGTTCTTTTTTAAGCTTAGCGTGTTACCATCACAGGTTCCACTGATGCTGAATGAAACGGTGGAGTTCCTTCTAAAAGGAACTGATTCCTGGAATGCCCTTCTTGGAACACTGTTTTGTACACTGCTGTGAAGGACGCACACTTTCGTAGCCCAGCCGGCCAACGCCGCGCTCTGCGGAGGCAGAAGTCACCCATCTTTTGCGCGTCCGAAAATATTGTGAATTTATTGTGGTTGATACATATATACCCAAACATGGGACATGATGGTGAAGCCGACGGCAAAAACCAACCGAATGTGTTTATAAAATTGCTGTTGAAATATTCTCGTTTGTTGCTACGTAAAAAAAAAGATTACTAAGAATGACGGGGAATGTAAGTTTGTCCATCTGTTTTGTACCTAATGAAATACAGCTTAGCACAGCTTTTGCTTAAACTTAAAATTATGCATTCTGAGTGTTTATACCGTTTCTCATACTTTTGTTCAACGTTTCTAGAGGCTGACGGACACAATTGCTTGTTCTGTCGTATCCTCTCCTTGATATTTTATTTAGGCAAGTATATATTCGTCTAAAATTTTACAATTTCAAATAGTTTTTTAAGGTAATGAATGCTCTCCGATCACTTGTGTACCTTTGATGGCCCTCAATGCACTTACAGAAATTTGTGTTCGAAAGTACTAATAGTAAATGTTCTTTTTTACTTGCTAGGCATCATTGATTGGGGTTCCTGTTGGGAACGTCTCAATGACCCCAGAGGAGCTGGCCGAGAATATCAACATTGTTATCAAACACATATTGGCTACCTTGGAGCAGCACAAGCTGGTCGTTCGTTCGATGCATACCAAGTCTACCATGGGGCCCCCCCAAAAACTCTACTGAAACATTTTCTCGCAACCAGCATATTCTTACTCATTACCAATAAATGTTCTATATGTTACGTGCAGCTTTGAATTTAATTATGCGGAGAAAGTTCCCAAAAATGACATCAGAATCATATTTATCTGTACAGAAATGTATTTAGACCATCATAAGTTCCCACGCACAGCAAAGAGCCCGCAGTGGCGCAGTCTCCATGGCGCTTGTGCCTGATGGCTCACGCTTTCTGTCCCGATGGCGTATTGGGTAATGCTGGTGCCGCAGAACACGCCAAATAGGAAAATGAGAAGGAAGCCAGTGCCTCCGTCAGGATTGCTCGCTCGCTATTAGCCTCGATAACAAACACTGGTGTCGCTGCAGTCGCGGCTCTTTGACGTCACGTTAAGAGGTCGTCTTCTCCGCCACCGCTTATTTCCTTTCTCTGCGCCTGCCGTGTGCCCGCTCTTAAGCGAAACGTTAGAAATCGCTCCTCTATTTTGCGACGCAATACTCTCAATTAGGGTACTGGGTGGAAGGCTTCATAAGTAGTGAAACTTATCGAAGGTGTAAACTGTTTTCATAATTTAGCTTAGGGTAGGCAGACTCGCGTGCGAACAGATTTATTGTGAAAACTGTGTTGCAGTACAACAATACAGTTGTTTTCATCGCGTACACCAATAAAGGAGCGCTAAAGAATTTGCTGAGTGGTGCTAACTTGATTACAGCTAGGCATGGGCTCCGGGTTCAGAACATGTGTGCCGAAGTATTACAAACGAAATTATACGTTTTAATTTCCCTAAATAGGTTGCGCTTCGCTGAAGCAAATCACGCTTGCATATGCAAATACTCGAAATGATTTTACAGGATTTTGCTTTTTCCAACAGGAGACTTTACACGAATCTTACTGTCATAAGCACTCACCTAACGCATTCAGAAAATCAGCAAAGGAATGCTGCCGCACACACAAACTATTCAGAATTGTTAAAATATGTCCGTTTTTTTCGGATCATGTGTTTTGCAACAATCACCGGGCAATGCGTATACTATCGCCGTAAACCCTATTTTGCTTCAAACGCTGGGATGGTCTCCTGGCACGTCACAAACGATAATATTCACTTCAGGCGGAAGCCTTGTATAACAGCAATTCCAACACAAACACCAAAAAATTGCAATGAACTCTTTCAATTGCACCCTCAGCGGCATGGCCCAAGTAATAATAAACAACTGCGCCTTGATGAGTTGAGGACTGATTTTGCACGGCTTGTCTACGTAATCAACTGCAAGGAAAATAATTTGAGGTGGCTATCTAAACTTGTTCTTACGGGTGCGACAGCACCATTGCTACGATTTTGCACGAACGCAGAATGTCGCAGCAAGAAGAATTTTCGCACACAACCTCAACCACAATTAACATTATATTTGGTAAAATGAAGCTGAAAACAACGTGCTGAGTGAGCAAGTAGATGAGAACAACAGACACAACAGCAGCTGCGGTATCCTATAGGCGAGTGCGTTCAAGATATTTGGGAGGTCCGATACTCCGCGCGATCGTGAGGCTTGGCACACCACAGATACGCGAATTGTACCGATAAAAATACACCGAAGGAGGAGAAGCCTTCACATTTCCTAAATGAATTACCCGTGAAAAGTTCAACTTAATAAAGTAAGCGTGGTGTATTGCATCTCAAAATTGCATGATTATGCGCAATGAGTATGTTTTATTCGAGCAGAAGATGTTTTCGCTTTTCACAACCTTCAGAATACGGCTACTATAGCCAGGACTGGAATCCATCGTAAGGGGTTACCAGCACGAGAAAAACCTTTACACTCCTTTCATATTGCTCACGACCGAGAGCGTGATTGTGCAGAAGTGAGCGAAAGTAAATTTTTCATTGTTTTACAAGGAACATTGCTCATCCTGTTTTCTTTACATTGATCTGCAGCTTGAGAAGAGCAGAAAGCGATCGCAAACTGCAGAACAGCACACGAAGCAAGCGCATTATTACTTATAGGCGCACCGCGGCGGGCATTGAGAGTTCATGCCGTGACGTCACTCAAGTCTCCCACCAGGTGGCGCCACGCTAACTTCTCGGGGCGAATTCGTTCCTCTCTTCAAGCCACGTGGCTCTCTAAGTGGTCATAAGCGAGGAAAGAAAAGTGAGCCTCGTAACTGTCTGCTTCAGCGAATGACACCTCAACAGTAGCTCACAAGGGATGGGGGTGAGGAGGGATTAAAAGAGTAGGAATAAAGGTATAGAGAAAGAGGTGTGAAGTGGTAAGCGTGAGAGTAACGACATATCGATGGGATAGGAGAGATAGGAAAGTTAGAAACACGGTCACAGGAGCCCGAGGACGGGGCACAACTTGCCAGAGCTCTTGTCAGCGTCAATAGATGGCGTAGAGCAAGTCCAGTCGGTCAGAGCTACGCTGTCGTCGAAGGTCGTCGGCTTCAGGAGATGACGTAGGGCGAGCCTAGTCGGCCAGAGCTACGCTGACGCCGGAGATCGCGAGGGCACAACCGGTAAGCACGGAATCCAGCAAGCGAGACGCACGTGGCTGGACCCGCGCGCGCGACGGAATGCACGGAGGTTTTTTATTTATTTATTATTTATTTATTTATTTATTTATTTATTTATGAATACTGCTATTTCTAGTAGGAATTTTCGCAGAGTGGGTTACATGAATTACATGAATGCTCAATATGCAGACGAACAAATTTTCAAATCGGGAAGATAAAAACACAGAGAAACAAAAGTACGCACAAAGCAACTCGAAATATACAAAAATTCGAACTTTATGGGGACAGAGCTTAATTGGCATGCTAATTTAAACACTGTTATTGAGGCTAGAAGAAAACAATTTATTTATTTATTTATTTATTTATTTCAATACCCTCAGGGCCCGAGGGCATTACAGAGGGTAGTGGGTTACACAACATAATAAAAAAGCGGAAAATTGGTGGTTACATGGATCAGTGAAGGAAACGAACAAGAAATAATGCACATTATAAGAACAAAAACAGGTATTAAAGAACTACAAAGCTTAACAGGTCTACTGAAAAATGTAAATACTATAACAATGTTAAGGATGGCTGTAAAACTTCGGTGTTGGTTAGTTTGTTCCAGTCGTTTATAGTTCGTGGAAAGAATGAATATTTAAAGCAGTTGTTACGGGTTGCATAGGGTGTTATCGTGCACTCACGCCTTTGTCGACTTGCATATCCGGACGAAAATGAAAGAACTTCAGAAATGTCTGTCTTGTAATGTCCCTTTACTAGTTGATATAGAAATTTTAGTCTAGATAAGCGGTTTCTTTCTGTTGGTGTTGGTAGATTAGCTCGAGTTGAAAGTTTCATTTGGCTGTTCCATCTTACGGAAGCACCCACGCCTTGCCGTATACTATTTCTGTACGTTTCCTTTATATCTTTCGGCGTCCCTCTTTCCCTCTCCCTCAAAAATCTGGGCGTAACCATGCTTACATAAGAATGCAGAAAAGAGTGTTTTGTTTTCGTCAAATAAAAACTTTATCATCTGCGTCGCTGGTATGGTGGACGCTCACATGCGTATTCCAACATATCACCTAACGTTCGAGGTGGTTTCAGTGACGTACATCGTGCTTTTGGCTAAACTTGGCAGACAAGCTGGTGATTGCGTGTGAACTATACAGCGGACCAGTTGCAACAGACCTTCTAAAAGCGAGCTGGTATCGATGAACGTGCTTATGACTGGCACTGCGGACGCCCAGACACTCTCGTGCGAATCAGACGCCTGCCCATCTAACATCCAGCGTGTTTCGGTCAACGACATGGTTACGACTAACATGACAGCCATGTGCAGAATCACGTGGGAACTAGACGCCAGTGCAGCCAGCCCATCTGACGTGAAGTGCCCCGCGTCGACCTCTGCACGGACGGCGATGCGTTTGAGTGACTCGCCAGCTATAGCAAAGTAACTAATACGACATGGATCGTCGACAGGGAAACCAGAAATACGAAGAGGTGAGTTTGCATGAAATACCTTTCCTTTACAAGTGGCGAGTAGGCAAGTCTATTAAGTAATAACGTTTGGTGTGTGGGATCTCGAAGTGAGGCACGCTGCTCTCAAAACACACGCAGACTGCCCCACTACGGTTCTGCTTACACGTAGATCGTGGTATCGAATCTCGGCTGCGGCGGCTGCATTTTAGATGGAGGTGAAATAGCTGTACGCCCGTGTGCTCAGATTTGGGTGCGCGTTAGAGAACGCCAGGGGGTCGAAATTTCCAGAGCGCTACACTACGCCGTCTCATAATCATAGGGTAGTTTTGGGGTTGTAAACCTCGCATATCAATCAGTCAATTAATTAATCAATCATTCAAGAATACACGGCGACAGTAGACGGGGTTGGACCAAGTAAAACAATACATTTATTCAATTCTCTTTATCTCAACAATAACTTCAGCCGACTCAAATACATCACTAGTGATCTACACGCGAAATACATTAAACATAATACTCATACCCTCAATAAACAGAAGAATAAACATAAGGTAGCGCAAAGGTGGCGTCACTGATGCTCTATTCGCCACGAAGGTCCCCGGAAGACAACCCGCGTTGTCGCCTCACGCGGTTCTCAGCGCAAGAGACGTGCATCCCGCTCGCCGCCCCAATGCCAAAGAGGCTCGCCAATATTTTCTGTCGGGGCACCTAGCCTCACCGTCAGGCGCCACTGCCAGCGCTACCGCTCTTACCATATTAATGATGATTATCGCGAACGAGCGCTGCGCCACCTACTGCTCTGCGGCTGTTAACCCTATTTGAGGCCTATTCGCGGGGAAGGTGTGTACCACGAAGCGCAAACAGTCTTATAGGCGATGGCAGCACCCCCACAGGTGATATCGACGATCATTGTGAAGACACTAGTGCTACCCAACGATGAACTCTCGCATTAGCCTCGACATCGACCACCTAGTTAGATATTATGCGGAACTATGGCGTATTGTGAAAAAACATGCGGCTATTCTATTTACAAGGGCAGCCATGGATATTGCTCGCTCAACGTATAGATGGCCATTATACTGCGTTTGTGACTGAATACTGCCATAACAGTATGAGCTAACACAGCACATGTGGCTTGGAATTGCCGCTACTAGACTCCAGGAAACTGTGAATGACCGGAGCCGTGTCTATCAACCTTACACACACGCAAGTTGTATGGCAGCTCCACAGCTTTTCAACCTGTGGAAGTGCGTCGAACGGGTCCCGGAGATTCCCGTTCGTGGAGTTCGCTCTGCTCAATTTACTGTAGCGTCAATGATGTCAACGTTTGAAGTAAACATGGAAAGTTTCCCTTGCACAAGTCTGATTTGGTTAGGTACTTTCACATTGAAGTTAGCAACTATTTTTTTTGAAGATACCAAGTACCCAGGTAGAAATTACCCTGTTTTACCTTTCACAATTTTTTCTCCCTTTCTTTTATCTTTCAACAAAGAACAATAATATTGTATAGGTAACGTACACTCTCCAAGTGTTTATTGAAAAGAAATGAAGAGAAAAGTGCCGAACCGTAAGTTTCTCACCTTACGACGACTTCTCAAGAGGTCGGCACAGGAACGGCGTGTGGGGAATGAAAGACAGCCGAGAGATAAAACATAAGAGAAAAGAAAAAAACCAAATAGGGGTCATTCGATCTACCTCCCTCAACGCAAACATGAACCCCCGCGCACAATGCGCAAGAGACTGAAAAAGCCGTTGAGAAAACTGGGGAAATTAATTTCTGAAAAAACAAAAACAAAAAGAAACGCCGCCCAAGCACTCCCTACAAATGGCTAACCAGCCAGAGCTGAGACGCGTGGCCCCGTTGTTCAGTAGGGGCTCTATCCTACGCTGCACTGAAGCCTTTGACAGTTATTGGATACGTGTTCGTGCTTTTTAATCAGTTTAACACACGTTTGGCTTAGGTTTACCAGAGTGTTTATTTCACAACCGCACATTGTGCCTCGCAATGTTACGGTCGTAGAAGAGTGTGATGAAGGAGTAAAAGCAATTCGCAATGCGTTAATCACAGTGGTTGTACTGAAACCACAGGCTGTCGCAGCCAACGTCCAAGTGCAGCGGGAAAAACTCCCACAAAGAGTGGGCGTTCGCCCCAGCGAACGCGCTTCCACATCAATGACGCTGTTGTGCGCGGCACATATGCAAGCGTTTGACATCGCTAGAGAACAGGGGGCGTGGTTAGCAGCATCCGTTCATCAACGACCCGGCACTTACACTACTGTTCACGACTCTTTGCGGCTTGGAAGTCTTCCGGATCGTCGGTGCGCAGTTGCGGCCGGCACTGATGCAGTGCTGCCGGCCCTGAAAGCTCACAGTGGCCAGGCTGATGGTGCCAGGACGGCACCATCAGCCTGGCGACTGTGAGCACCATCAGCCTGGCGACTGTGAGCTTTCTCAAGATTCTGCTGCCGGAGCTCTTTTGGAGTTGCCTGTGGCATACCCATGTGAAAGCCTCAATAGAAACTGATGCGCGCGTGTTCGGTACCACAGCTGCGATGGAATGAAAAACATCAATAACAACACTGCCAATGGCGCAAATGCTTGGATACGACTCTGAGTACAGCGCAACTGATAGCACATCCAATGAAAACCTCTCGTGACTTCGACGCCGACTGGTGTTTCGTTTCTCCTACGGATTTAGGTGTTAAAAAATAGGCCGATCCAACGTAGTTTGGATATCAATGTTTTGCAAAGAATGGGCGTGCAAGCTGACTGTGTTGTAAGTTTTACAGCCAAAGCTGTAAGATGACAACTCGGGTCACGCGTAGTTGTCCGCCGCCGGCGCCGTGGTCCGTAACCACATCGTATGAAATTACAAAAAAACAAACTAGCACTAATGACACAGTAGGGCCTGAACCCGGGTCCACTGGGTGTCAGCCCAGTATTCTACCACTGAGCCACACTGTTTTTTTCTTTATTGCCTGTTTCCAGACCTATGTACACTAACAATGCCGTAAAGGTCACGAAAACAAGTGGTGGCAGTCCTACTGAATGGACACTAGCTTTCAAATTCCTTGAGAGCTGTCAGGGGTTCCACCTTCGACAACCGCTTAAGAACAGACTCCTGTGTTTTCGTAAGTTCATGAAACTTTGCCATGCACTCTCGAAAGTACATTCTTGCGGTTTGTGCCTCTGAATAAGTGAAATCCCCTCATACAGGCGTGCCATAAACAGTGGGGACTTGTTAACATTATTAAGTGAAATGGCAAACCATCCTCATTTTCAATCCGCAGAAATCTGATACCGTAAAGGTCTAGCGGGAGTTCCTTTTTAATTGCCCTCTACAATACATCCATAAAATACACTCCCTTCCAGCAATTCAGAAAAAAAGCGTGGTCAATTGTTTCTGGTTTCTTCGAATGAGACAGTCTGACCGCCAAGGTAGAAAGTCACCCCGCTTTTCTAGAAATACCTTGACGGCCAAGTGCCGGTGTGAAGCCTAAAGAACAAGGTCTTTCTGGCAGGAGCCACTTGCATTGTTTAAACTTTTTTAGCACGTCCAGCCCTTGACCTCCACTGTAAATGGGCCTGTACATTACAACGGGTAAAATTGTATCACCAACATCTCTGTACAGCTTTTCGCGTGACACTGAAAATAAGTACTCATTGGAAAATCTGACAGACAGAAAGCGGATACTTAAGATCACCTCCTTGAAATATCCGCGGACAGCGCCATTGATATGGTCTGCTCCCGCTGCATATCGCGGTAAAGCTCTCGTGAGCCTCAGTTGGAATACTGTACGCAGGATTGGATCAATCACGTTACAAAAAAAAAAGAAAAACCTGTTTATTAGTTGCCTTATGAATAGGTGTGGTAGTCCCAAACAACCTTTACACGCCTAAATAAATCAGTTCGACTGCATTGTTCCCAACTTGAGGCCCACACGAACACCGCGAAGACACGATGGAAGTTCTGTATATTGGCCCTTCAACAATGCAAGACCTGCATTATGTACCACAGTTTCACGACAAAGAACAAATTGCAAACCACAGCTCTCGAGAACATTGATAGGTGATTCCCTTGCGACCCACTCGCCTTCAACTGAATTTCTCTTGCCTGTTCTTACCAATAGTCATCATTGTCTTTGTAGTGTTCTAGTAGTACCCCTCGGTATTTGACAGGTGACGTTCCTCACTTCATATTGGTTAAAATTCTGGCGTGGATGACCACTCTCCGTGCCAAAAACCCAAGCACTTTCCCCAGTTAACGCGACTACCAGTGGCATTTCGGAAACTTCACCACAGTGATAATTTCTGCCACACTTTCTTTGTCTGTGCAACAAACTGCGACGTCTTCCGCATATGCCAGAATTTCAACTTCTGATGCCTGAAACCTAAAAGCATGATTGCGGCTGTTTTCACTTATTGCTAAGCATAACGTTTCTATATAGATGCTGAACAAAAGAAGACTAAGCGGGCATCCCAGACGGACGGAATGCCTAATGCTAATGGGGCGCCTAATATATTAATAACAACTAAACGTGTCATGCATTTGCGATATGCCAAAGCCACACCAACTCTGAGTACCGAACCAATATACGCATGGTCTTGTATGGCAAGAAGCAGGACACAAGAGGCACAGTCAGATGCCTTTTCGAGATCGAACTGCAAAATCACCGCACGACCGTCCGGGGCATTACAAAACTTGAGAATTACGCATCACATTTTCGGCATATTGATCGAAATGGAATGTCTCATAATGCAGCAAGTTTGGTGATACCCCACCAATTCTTTGGTGACACCCTGGAGTTACCGCGCTAGTACTTTCATCAAGATTTTCTAGTCGCAATTAGTTAATGATATAGGCCGATATGACGAAACTAGTTTCAACATTTCTTTCTGTACAGTCTTTTGTATCAAAATAGTATGAGCTTCACTAAAATACCGATGCAGAACATCTAGTTTATATTAACCGCTAAAAACTTCTGTAAGCAGTCCGGACAAGTCACTCTTAAATTCTTCATAAAACACAACACTTGGGCTTTTAGACACGGGTGACTTACCAAAATTGAGCTTATCTATGGTCTTTGCTACTTCCGTTTGTGATACAGGCTGTTCTAACACTGCTTTTGTGTCATCAGACAACCTCGACATTCTACTGAGGAAGGACTCTTTAAGCATCTCTTCCTCAACTGGTCTAGTAGCGAATAGAGCCTCGTAGTGCTTAAAAAAAGCCCGTTCAATGCTGTCATTATCAGCCGTCACTAAACCATTGGATTCGATAGTTTCTATATGGTTCCGCCTTGCATGACTTTTCTCGAGTCCTAGTATCCGTTTAATTAGATTTTCATCTAAGCTCATTGCATTGCTCTGGATCATACTAGGGCCCCTCGAGAGCGCCATTCAACATAGATCTCTAACTTCTTTTTGATATTGCGCAAATCCTCGGCATACACACCAGGCTTTTCAAATTCTAGTGCTGTCAGTTTCTGCAGCAACAAATTAAGCTCTATGCACTATGGAACAAGGAAGGCGAAGTAACTACAAGTAATTATAAGATAGTAAACGCAGCGGAGAAGTTTTACAGAGATATGTGCTGGGACATCCACGTCCATTATGTAAGAACTAGCAGTACCCCAGGAGACATCCCACCAGTAATGATAGAAGTCAGAAAAGGCTTGGAGGGAATACAAATAGGCAAATCTGCTGGTGGTGATCGGGTAACATCATATCTGCCGTAAGGAGGAGGAGAGATTGTGCTATAAAAACTAGCCACCCTGTTTACGAAGTGTCTCTTAATAGGGAGGGTATACCATAATTTTGGAAGAATGCTCACATCATTTTAATCCACAAGAAAGGGAATGACAAGGACTTGAAAAATTACAGGACGACCAGCTTGCTCTCCGTCGTAAACAAGCTATTGACAAAGGTAATTGCTAACAGAATTAGGACAACACTCAAATTCCGTCAACCAAAAAATCAAGTAGAATTTCCTACAGGCTACTTTACAATCTACCACGTTCTTTGTATCAATCAGGTGATGAAAAATGCTAGAAATAAAACCAACCATCCATAGCTTTCGTAGATCACGATAAGGCATTTGATTCGGCAAAGGTATCAGCAATCATAGACACGTTAGGGAATCAGGGTGTCGGTGAAGCTTGTATAAGAATCCTGGAAGGAACCTACGGATCAAATACCACTACAGTGCTCCATGAATAAAGCTACAGAATATCTATGAATAAGGTTGCAAGACAAGGGTACACAACTTCGCCAATGCTACTTAGCGTTTGCTTACAGGAGGTTTTCATAGGCCTAGAATAGACAGAGTTAGGGATAAGAGTTAATAGAGAGTAACTTTGTAACCTGCGCCTTATCGATGACATTGCATTGCTGAGTAACTCAGGGAACAAATTGCAATTCAAGATTACTGAATTAAACAAAGAGAGCAAAAAACGTAGGTCTTAAACTTAATCTACAGAAAACTAAAGTAATGCATAACAACTTCGGAAGAGAAGAGCGCCTTGAGATAAGTAGTGGTGCCCTTGAAGTTGTAAAAGAGTACTTCGACTTAAGACAGGTAGTAACCAGGAAGCCGAACCACGTGATTGAAATGACTAGAAAAAGAAAAACAGAGTGGAAAAGCTTCGACAAGCATTCCAAAATATGAATGTATGAATGGTAGACTGCCACTATCCCTCAAGAGGAAGGTATATAACAGCTGCATCTTGCCGGTACTTAGCTACGGAGCAGAATCTTGGACGATTACAAAGAGGGTTCAACTATGGTTGAGGACAGCGCAGCGAGTATTGGAAAGGAAATGATATGTGACAGCTTAAGAGACAAAAGAGCAAAGTGCCTCAGTGAATAAACTGGGGTTGAAAATACCGTAGTTGAAATCATGAAAAATAAAGGAACATTGGCCGGGCACGTAGCACGTAGGCATAATTACTTTTGGTAATTAAGGGCAACTGAATAGATTGCAAGAGAACGCAAATTGGTGAATGAAGGAGAAACAGAAAAATACGCGTGCAATCGAGATGAGAAAATTTGCGGGTATAAAGTGTCAGCAACAAGAACAGGACCTAGTTGACTGGCGGAAAGTAGAAGAAGCCTTTGTTCAGCAGTCAGATTGGTCAGGCTTATGATGATGATGAGTAAAGCCTACCAAAATGTTTGTAATATTCATTGGTCTAACTCATGGTAGAAACTGCAAATATGAGCATTAGGCTTCCATATTTATTTCTTGGTAATGAATAAAATATGCTAGTTTTTCTATGTTTTCGCTCCTGTTCAGCTGAGCAGACATGGAAAATACAGCCTGAAAAACGGACTGTGACACTAAAATGAGAAAACAATATCAAAGAAATCTCGCAAAACTTACTCAATAATTGATTGACACAAACATGAAAAAGGCTCACAACAAAACATGTGCAAACAATAACAGTTAGAAACCGTTTTTTTTGTCGTCATCATACAAAGGAAATTTCTAAATAGTAGCTTTTGTAACATGTGATTTGGTGAAAAACTTGCAGAACGATATAACGGTAGTTTGTTGTACGCACACAGTTATTATAGGCTCCTTTGCGTAAGTCCTTCTCACTTCTTCTCTGACGTCGTCTTGTCCAACTAAAGGAAAAGTAAGACCGGGGGCCTAGCTGACAGGGCGAAGGCCACTGTTGATTTTCCCATCACAAGTAGTGAGACGCCAAACCACCATAACACCTTCGTTTCCCCAAGTGTGGCTGTCAACTAGAATGAAGATCTCCAGAAGGAATCTGGAATTCTGTGGATTGGAAATATCAATAGACTGTTGTGCCGGCCAAGCGGAATTCAAGAGCGTCCTCTCAAACAAGTTCAATGGGCAGATGCCCCCTTCCTAGATTTTGCTGGCCTCAGTGTTAAAACGTTAGCAAAAAATGAACACAAACCACTTTTAGGATTCGTGAATGAGTGGATATACCGGACAATTCCGACATGATAAATATGATTTGTTGCCCCGCCGCGGTGGTCTAGTGGCTAAGGTACACGGCTGCTGACCCGCAGGTCGCGGGTTCGATTCCCGGCTGCGGCGGCTGCATTTCCGATGGAGGCGGAAATGTTGTAGGCCCGTGTACTCAGATTTGGGTGCACGTTAAAGAACCCCAGAAGGTCAAAATTTCCGGAGTCCTCCACTACGGCGTCTCTCATAATCAAATGGTGGTTTGGAGACGTTAAACCCCACAAATCAATCAATCAATATGATTTGTTCTGGCGAAACACGAAGTTTTAGTGAAAATATGGGGCGACTCGCGCTTTCAATTATAGCCCGCAAAGTACACATATCAGCTTCTCGAAAATTTTCTGCAGCAACACTGTATCGTTAAATGTTATCATTTCTCTTCTAACAACATTCGCAGTTCCAGCTGACCCTATTTTTCCGCGCGTATAGCATTCATCAGTGCTTTTGCTGTACATGAATATCATAACAATAATTGTTGGCGGAAAGTAGAGCAGGCTCGCGATTCGCTCTTTCAAAGCTTGGCCAAAGCTGCACGGCTTGTTTTTTTTTTACGTTCGCTGATAAAAGGTAGCATGCTGCAAGTGATTCACTTTTTGCCGGGTTTCAGAGCCAAGTGCTCTACACCCCCTCCCCCCCCCCAAAAAAAAAATTGCCCGCAGCTTCCCTCGGGGGAACACTGAGGAGGATGCGGAGCATATAATTGGTTAACGGGGTGTTAAAGTGCGACTTACTTGGGTCGATGGCTAAATTGGTTAACGTGGTTGTGAAATGGGGTGTTAAATGAGTGAACACGTACGGCACGTATGCGAAAGGGCGGTGTTTTATTTATTGCGACGAAATTTGAGGACGATGGCTTTGTGGTCGGTAAAGTAAAGAGTGAGTACAAACCAACGGACGAGCGGCAACTGAGCGAGCGAGCGCCGACCTTGAGTATATATACAGCGCGACGGCGCATGCGCTGTCAGCTGTCGAATGTTCTCGAAGGAGAAGCGCGCGCGCGGCACAGATGGCGACGGCGCGACGGCGCATGCGCTGTCAGCTGTCGAATGTTCTCGAAGGAGAAGCGCGCGCGGCACAGATGGTGGGCGACGGCGCGACGGCGCATGCGCGCGCGTCAGCTGTCGAATGTTCGAGAAGCGGTGCGGACGGCGCGGACGGCGCACTACAAGGCGCGAGTATAAGATGCTTCCGCATCTAAAAAAGAAAAACGTGGTGAGTGGGTGGTGCTTGTGTTATCCAAATTGTTGGACGGAGAGAATTCTTCAGATTACTTTCAGCAGTGATCTTCAAAGAAATTGTCTTGACGTAGAGGATTTTTCACTGAATGTAAAACGCACCAATATTGACAGCGACGTTGAACGATCAGCTGCTAGCTCACGAGCACCGAGTTTCACTTCACGTCCTCGCGTGCGTTAATGTTTTTTCCCGCTCGGGAGGCACTTTGTATTTATTTTTATTCTATGATATCCTACAGCAAGGTCCAAATAAAGATCTGGTGTTCCTGTTGACTGAACGTTGCCCAATTACAGTGGATATTACGAAGCGCTGCATGCCGCCAACGCGCTCGAGCTCGACCAGCGAAGCGAAATGTTCAGAGCAATAAAACGTGCATTTACAACTTTAATACACGTATTTCTGCTACTTCTCCGGCAATCCATCAGCACCGTGCAAACGACGTTGTCGTTCGAAGAATTTTCCATATTTCGACGTTACGAAAAGCGTTAGTATGCTTTATTTTCGATATCCTTGTTGTGATCGCACTGATGGAACTTGCAATATCTGAGTGCAGTGAATTGTGCACTATTAGAGTTTTATCATGGCTGTGACACAAGCGCAACTTATTGGGAAGTTATATGGCTGTGTTCCGTTGAAGAAGCAACTTCATTCTCCTCACAGTGCAAGTAATGATGACGGCGTAATAGAGCTGTGCGCCGCAGTGCCACGCGCCACCACCGCCTGATTTCCTCTCGCTGATCGTCCCCGCTTTTACCAAAACGACCAAAGCCAGAAAGGGTTTTCAGATCACAGTGTCCTCGGTGACCGGTAAGCGTATTGCTAATGCCGATTGAGAAGGCCACAGTTTCAGTGTAAAAAATCATACCACAAAACCTAGAGTGGAATCTGGCTCGAGTGTCTACGCGAGTAGAACTTGTTGTTGGGCTAGTTGGTAGATCATTGCAAAAAATCAATTTGAGTGCAAACACACCACACATTCACGTACACACACAGTATTGTGTGTGCTTGATGCCTGGTTGTGTGCGTGTGTGAATATGTCGTGTGTTTGCGCTCAAATTATTCTTTTCAAATGTCTACGTGGGGCACGCGAAGCTAATTGAACGGCGCTTCGACCACCATGGCTTGAAATCGAAGAATCCAGCCACTGAAAAACACATGACGACCACAAGCCACAGTGTATGTGGTTGTCTTATTTGTCTTTTTGTGTATGTGTGTTGTGAACGCTGGGTTCCTAGATTCCAAGCTATGTACCAAAAGGCTAGACACTAGACTCTCGAAGCACAATGGGATTGATGGAAAGTTGAAGCTTCATATTGGCATTGTTGGAAAGTTGAAGCTTTATATCTGCTTCGGGTGGATTTCGTTCTTGACATTCGTGGCGCTCGTTCACCGAGAATAAAACAAAGTGCCATTAACTTATTCTCCATAAAAATTTGCTTCATTCTTGTGAATATAAAGCTGATTCCAGGAACTCTGTGTGACTTCAATATTGACCCAAATTGGGACGAATTCCACACAACTGGGGTATATACGCTAATAAGAATTGTTATGAGATTAGGCGGAAGCAAATAATGCAGAATTTTTTGAATTATCAAAATTAACATGCGTTTTGAATTCGGAATAGGCATCATCAATTTGTAGAAGTAAAAATATTGTATAGAACAGTAAATAATTAACACCTTTTTAATACCAACAGCAGGCACGTGTGCTCATGCGCAGAAAGATTGTAAACCATACCGAAAAAAAAAACAGCGTTTCCAGTATTCCCCAGTGCGTTTCAGCGCGCTGGGTGACACTGGAAACGCTGTACAGTGTGTCCCCATGCTTTGCAGCGTGCTGCAAAGCACTGGGACACAGTGTACAGCGTGGCCAGCGTCACCCAGTGCGTTGAAACGCACTGGGCCACGCTGTACAGCATCGCCCAGTGTCCTGAAGCGTGGTGGGAGACACTGGTCACACTGCACAGTCTCTACCGCACACTCATTAGCGGCAGTTTGGAAGAAAGTAGGCGTGATCAGCGCACTTTCTGTAAGACTTCATACTGAATCGCGAGATGTCGAGCGTACCATTTACCGAATATGATGCTTCTCTCATCTATATGCTACACATATATAGCTTTGTTTTAGTTAGGGAATAGATGCGAGTACGCTGAAGCATTCATATGTCGAGCGCGCGGGTCAGGGGCGCCGCCAAGATTTTTTGGGGTGACCAACGACAATTTTGTTCCTGCAGGGGGGCAGGGAGGCACAGAACTGATGCGTCGTGTTTTAACTATGCTTGCTCCTGGGGGAAGAGGCAAGGGGGGCATGCGAGAATTCCGCCAAAAAAGGCCCCAGCCCACCGATAAATGCCCCCCCCCCCCCTGGTGCGGGTGCGCTTTCCTTGAAGTTTGATCGAATTTCGTCAATGTATTTCATAAACGGCATCGATAGAACTGATAATTGGAAACACAGTATGACAGTAGTATCGGCCTGATAATCAAGACCAACCTACTCTAGCAGTGAGTGGTTGCGGCTCGTGCTGTAAGAAGCCGCACGTCCCCGGCAGCAGTTATCCACTTCAATGCCTTATCTTGGTGTGTTTAGCTCCTCATTTGTGTATTCGAAGGTGAAAATATGACCACTCATGGGTCAGTTTTGATCTGAACTACACTTTACAATTATTAGACTCTTTCTAACTGGATATCTTCAATATTCACAGCAATTGTGGCACAAGAAGTACGGCCCTAAGCCTAATGGCCGTTTCGGTTAGAGTGAAAAGCTGCGGCTGTCGTACGCGTAACGTAAATGAGGAGACAGAAAATACTTCCAAGCTATCTAGGGACAAAATCTACAGTGTTCAGTGAGCAGTACAGATGAACGCTGTTTTCTACATAGGTATTACTGGCCGGATAGCGAGTCACTACGATTGCCGTGACCCATCTGCAGCTACGCTAACAAGCTTTGCGGCAAAACGTGCCAGATGAACGTGATCCAAGGAAACCCGCAAAAACTAAGGTTACAATCACCTGTTTAGTGCGAGCACGAAGAGACGAAACACTGCGTATGTAAACGACAAAATCAAATTGTTGGATACCCGAATTTCTTTTAAGATAAAAAAATACACTCATTCTCGTCTTTGAGGTGTGGAGTAGTGGGCAGCGTGTCAAGCTCAGAATGTGTGATGTGTGGAGGCAGAAGATAGGTTCGACTCCAGCTCACTGAATTTTTTTTCAATTTTTTTCTTTTTTAACAGCGCGTGTGTTTCAGCCCTAATTACGATGTGCACATGACCAAAAATTTAAAAACAATTTAAAAGTTTCAGCCGATAATGGCTGTCCCAGTGTGCCGCGCCAGCATGCCTCGTGCAGCGTGGCACTGTCCCAGTGTCAGCGCCACACTGGTCCAGTAATCCGATATGGCACTGGGCCAGTGCTACTGGTTTTTGAGATATGGGAAGCAGTGGTTCGTATACAACAGGCCTCTCTCTCCGCTGTAAAGACCATTCAGTACACAGCAGAAGAGATCTTTGTAACACCGGAAGATTCAGCGGATAATTGAAGGGCGTTCTCGTATCTTCGTCGTCGTTTTGCAGCCACCTTGAGTGTGCCTATAGAGAAGACGCAGTTATACAGACAATAAGTTAAAATCTATGCAGTTCTCTTGCTAAATTACTGATTATATATTATTGGGGATTGGTACACGAACGACACTTTGAAAAAACTATCAAATACCAACCGTAAATACGCAGCGTTGCCTAGACCAGGAAAGCTATAGCATGCTCCTGCCACTTTCAAGAAGATAACGTTCCTTGCGCAGCACCGAAGTTACTTTGAAAAGGGGAAAAGGAAGAAATAAGCGCAGTTCCGTTACTGCCTCTCTCAATGGCGGGCACCTTCACAGTTTGCGCAGGCATGGAGGAAGGAAAAAAAATTAGGAGAGGCCCTGACGTGACACGCTGTGAAGTCGTGGTGAAGCCAGAAGTCGGCAATATTGACTGGGCAAAATCTCCTCTCCTGTTTACATCCGATTGTAAAGCATAAGGCGTGACTCTCTTTCTGGCTCGGAAAACACGTGAGCGGCGCAGCGCGCGTGTCGTGACGATCCGAAACTAATGGAACGGGGCTCGACACTCTGGGCCAGCGCGACACGTTCAGCGAAATCACTTCGTCCGAGTATTAACAGCGAGTAACAGCTCGCCGAGAACGAAGCGAGTACAAGAGAACGCCCGCTAGATGCACTGACAACGGCGAGTGTTTTCACGTCATTAATTCGACAACTGTACAGACATCACGATCGGTCGTGCGCCTTCCACGATTACTTTCCGACACGAGGCCGACGCAGCGCCAGGCCACTGTGCCCGTGTTCCGCGTGAAACTCACCACTCACCAACATTCTGCGACCATGGTGACTTTGAGCATTATGTAAGTGACATTTGAACACGGCTGCTCTAACGTTGAAATTACAATGATGTGGGCGAGTATAACATGCGCAACAGAAAAGGTGTTTTGATACGCACATGCAAGTTGTTACTGTACACATACCGAACACGAAACTACGTATGTGCACATGGTCCTCATTGCGTTTTGCTGGACACAACAGTTTCATCCATGGCCACGAACAGGAGCCGCAGGAGCACAGCCTAACCATCCCTGACCTGCAAGGCGTTCGTCGTCGTTCCGCTTCGTCATGGTGCCCAACGCAATTTCGCTGAAGACATCAAATGCTTCATCCGCGTCATCCGTTGCACGACACATGGATATGCCCTCGTTCTACACACTGTTCAGGCCCTGTCGTGGAAGAAAGGTTTTGCAAACGTTGCTAAAAGTAAAGTAACTGCCAGGGGAACACTGCGTAATCAATAACGCGGCGCAGAGCACGGATATTGTCCGCCATCGCTCAGCACGGGACCTGCGGAGGCACAAATGCTGCCGCCAGCCGCCGCCACTCACTGCTAGAACAGTTGCACTGAGTAACAGGTAACCATAGCAACGCTGTCTTTGTGCCCAGTGAGTATGGCCCCCACGATGTCACTTCCTCCGCACTTTTGACGTAGCGCACCGGCTCGGCATGCCCTCTCCCATCTTTCCTTTCTCCGTGTGCGCAGGGAATGGGGAAATGGGAATTGAACAGACAGAAGAAAAGAGGTAAGAGAAGGGTAGGGAAAAGCATTCGATCAGTCGCCACACGCACGCGCGCAAGAAACCACACGCGCAACATGCAATCCACTGAAAGACCGCCGGGAAGCCGGGGGTGAAGCGATGTGCCCGTGAAGGGGAAAAAAGAGGAAAAAAACCCACTGGACAAGTGGGAGGATGTAAAGACGCTCCCCGACTAACACAGCTTCCCAACACACAGATATAGGCGCACCTGATGTGCCCGTGAAGTGGAAAAAAAGAGGAAACGAAACCCAGTGGACAAGTGGGATGAGGTAAGAGCGCTCCCCGACTAACACAGCTCCCCAACACACCCATATACGCACGCCTGTGAATACTTTAGGCCAGGTGAAGTTGCTGCGCGCAAAAGCAAATTGAGATTCGCTCGCTGGATTCCGTGCCGACCGGTTGTGCCCTCGCGATCTCAGACGACAGTGCAGCTCTGGCTGACTGGGTTGGTCCTACGCCACCTCCTGACGCCTGTCCCCGAAGACGACGACAGCGTAGCTCTGGCCTACTTAATTAGCCCTACGCCATCTCCTCTTGCCAACAAGAGCTCTCGCCAGTGGTGCCCCTTCCTCGGACTTCTGCGACCATGTTCATCTTTCCTATCTTCTCCTAACTTCCGTCGCTCCCTGTCACTGCGCTCTCTCTCTCTCTCTCTCTCTCTCTCTCTCTCTCTCTCTCTCTCTATATATATATATATATATATATATATATATATATATATCCACTTTTCTTTCTTCTTATTTACATTCCATTGGTTTTAATAACTTCCCCTGTACATTCCTTGGCATTACTGTCTGTTATATCTCATTAATATTGTGTTAAAACACGGAAAAACGAGCCCTTAGGTATACACTTCTTTCCCTTATATATATATATATATATATATATATATATATATATATATATATACTTTTTAATTCCTATCTTTTTAATCCCTCCTTACCTCCATCTCTTGTGAGCTACTGTTGTGGTGTCGCACCAGATGCTGACAGTTACGGGGCTCACTTTTCTCTTTTTTTTCCTTTCATATCGACATAGGTTGAAGGAACCAAATTGAAACGGAGAACACCCGTAGGCAGTTCGCTAACTAATTCAATTCAATCCCATTTGTGTGTCTCGCATCATTCCCACAATATATTTGAACGATTGCACCGCCCGATTTTCTTCAAGGTTATAGTACAAATATGTATGAGCGTCAGAAAGTGACAGGAGCAAGAAAAAATTGCCACCCAATCACCAGCGAGAGCTGAAACGTGTGAGCCCAGTGTTCACTAGTGGGTTGAACCCGACCCTGCACTGCTGCCTTTCGCAATTATTGGTTACATGTTCGTGCTTCTTAATGAGGTCAGACGCATGTTTCGCTTGGTCTATTGCAGTGTTTGTTTCATATGCTTCACATTCATTGATTCATTTATTTTATTTTATTTACAAAATACTGCAGGCTCATTTAAGGGCTGCAGAAGGAGGGGCAAATATCATAACATTGCACATAGGCGTAAAACAGCAAGAACAAAAAGGTTACATCATATACAAAAGATACAAAAACAGTAGGTCATGGTTAACTACGCTCAAGTGCCTCTACAGAGCTGGTTAACGATTGAAGTAGGCAGTTCCAGTCGTTTATGGTTCGAGGAAAGAACGAGTATTTGAAAATATTTGTTCTGGCGAAATACGGTGTTAATGAATGAGTTTGTCGATGCCGGGTTTGTCTTGTCGTAAGCGGTTTCAGATACAAATCACGGTTTACTGACAGCTTGTTGTTATTAAAAACAAAACAAATGATATGTGGGGTTTAGCATCCGAAAATCACCATACGATTATGAGAGACGCTGTAGTAGAGGGCACCGGAAATTTCGACCACTTGAGATTTTTCAACGTGCACCCAAATCTGAGCACACGGTCCTACAGCATTTCCGCCTCCATTGGAAATGCAGCCGCCGCAGCCGGGATTCGATACCGCGACCTGCGGGTCAGCAGCCGAGTACCTTAGCCGCTATACCACCACGGTGGGGCCACATACTTGACATTTTGCCTCACATAATGAAGGTGAAGGAAGAGTTTAATCAGTGGTTAAATGCTTTCGAATTGCGTTAATCTCATTGGTTGTTCTCGAACCAGTGGCGGTGTGAAGGTGTGGACAGGTTGATATTTATTTCTCGTAGTAAGCGCTATATTTCGCATATCATGGTATCCTTTAAACTACATTGTTCTCTCTACTCCTTTTTCATGAGTCTTGCATATCTTCATTTCTCAGATAAATATGTCTGCGGGTTTGTACGCTGTATTCACTTGGCATTTACTCATGCAAATAAATGAGGGCATAACTAAAGAAAACGAAGAAAGTGTCATTGTGTTCAATTCTTTGAGCAAACGAAATTGTCATATAGGTGTTGCAATGCAACTCTATGCCCCCCCCCCCTTCCAAAAAAATGATGCCTTCCGGAATTCAATTGAGCAATGTATGCAGATTGTGCATGAAGCCTTGGTAATAGCACTTACTACAATATATATATATATATATATATATATATATATATATATATATATATATATATATATATATATATATATATATATATATAACCACGTAAAAACTACGTAATAATTTGGTCCTTCATACCGTCTTTTATTTGCTTTGTCAATACGGTAACCATTGCTTTGGGGTCCCTGTGGCATAAAGCGATTGGATGTGCTTGGACATGAGCCACGTTCTTGCTGAAAGTCAGATAAATACACGAGAAGGGACGTGCGAAAGTTACACTCATTTGAGTAGAGCACTTCACATGAAATCTTGTGCTATTGTTCAACCGTCACCGGGCTTCTATATGCGACGTTACTGGTCTTTCAGACAAAATCCGTTCGGGTATAGCAACTCTCTGTCACTTTAGCGCATGGTCCCAAGTTGTGCTTATGCCGAAGCTCTTTCCCTGCCCCTTACTTTTCAGTACTGACAATGTACGTGCTAGGCTGCATTTCCGATGGAGGCGGAAATGTTGTAGGCCCGTGTGCTCAGATTTGGGTGCACGTTAAAGAACCCCAGGTGGTCGAAATTTCCGGAGCCCTCCACTACGGCGTCTCTCATAATCATATGGTGGTTTTGGGACGTTAAACCCCACAAATCAATCATCAATGTACGTGCTAGTCATTTCAAAATGTATTTACAACTGCCCATAACGCCGCTAGGATGATATTGACGTCCTAAGGAACTCAGGCACAGACATTAGTGGGTCCAATCCGCCCCTTCCCGGTGCTGTAGCGCATGCTCACTTCTCTAGCGGAAAGCTCGCAAGGGGTTTCTTTATATTGGATGCTTTCACCCTGCCCTTATCCGATTCCTGGGAAAAAGGGCCAGGGGCCGCACACAAAAATGAAGGCGACTTCCACCGCCATACTCCGGAGCCACAGAACACCACCAGCGCTCTGCGCAGAACTGAAGAGGAATCTAGCAATACAGGGCTTTGCTCAAGGAGACAGTTCATATTTCCATGGTATTGGCAAACTTCTTTCCATTTTTCTCAATTCGAACAGCTTTTTGCTCTCTTCTCCTCACTCTGGTGTATACTCCCTCAACCCCCCCCCCCTTCCACGCCACATGACTGCCGATGCGATGAGTCCCGCGCCAGTCACGTACCACCACCGGATGTTAAAACACCGGCGTGCCGCCGCCGGCAATTTTGGTACCAGCGCACAGGTCTACGGCGTAGTATGTTTGCAATACATCGCTACGTTAAACAGTCGGTTCCATGCAGCCGCGATGGCACGCTGCGAGTGGCCTACTACTGCTGCAAATCCTTCTGGCAGGCTCGGCACAAATTATCCCAGAGTGCCGTTTAGTTCATACGTTCATTTATAGTTTGTACAGCTTTCTATATCACGCACATTATTACGCAAGGTGTCATTTTTGCACGGTCGATCAGCTGACACCATGACCCTTCACACTGCACAAAAAATGAATTAGCGATCATTGAGTAGTTCCCATCGTTTAGGAAAGTTCTTGGTCCGGTATACATTTATTCGATGATGAAGAGTACATCTCATAAAAGCGACACGGGGCGTACGTCTATCTGTGCTATCGTTTCCTATGTGAATTCACAGGTCGACAATCCTGCCGCAGACATCTTTGCTTGCACAGCGCGCCACATATAGCCCTAGGGCCTGGGAGTAACCAGCACACAATTAAACAGAGACTGATTACTTTAATTTCGATTACCCTAGTCCGCAGGCCCATTTAGGCCGCTTGGTGGGTCAACGCCTCCTTAGTGCGATATAAATTCTATTCAGTCAGTCAACTACGCTTTCTTCAACGCATCGTTACTGTATACAGTGGAATCTAGATGATACGAATCTCACGGGGTCACGAAAAATATTCGTAAAACTTTGCCATAAAAACTTTGCCATCGATATTCACGCCAGCTGCGGTTACCTCTTTAAACCAATTCAGGAGAGTCTCTTCAAGTTTCACGTGCTGAGCGGTCTTCGCTTGCTTTGCGTTGACGTTGAACGAAAGCACGTTTTTCATTATCGTCTCTCGCTGTCCAACAACTGTGCTCAGTGTTGACGTTGCAAGGCCTAGCTCCTTAGCCAACTCCGTCCGCTTTCTCTTAGGATCCTCATCGACCTTTCGAAGGATGTCTAATTTCTCCTTAAAGGAGAGCGCTTTTCGCTTGCGAGACATAGCTCGTTGCGACTAGGCAAAATGTCGCAAACACAAAGAACGCGGCCCGATGCACAGCATTGCAGCCACTCCGTCCAACGCCACGCAGGGAAAGAGGGAAAGCACAACAGCAACAAAAGCGTCACCACCCCACTTGACCCGCGCAGTCTGTCGCGTCCTCGCCGCCGCACCCAAAAAGAGAGAAAGAAAAAGAAACCGTGGCCAGCGCCATCTCTAAACCAAAACCGAAACCAAAAGGCGCAAATGGTCTCTGAGGTCTCCGGTATTGCGCACGCCGCGCGTCGATGTTGGAGGCCGCCACGCGCTGCTGGCAGGCACCGTTGGCAAAATGCCAAACCGGCGGTGCAGCGCGCATTCCGACGCGCGGCTGAGCGCTGTTCCATTTCGCGGCCGTCAGTGGGGCGGCGTTCATTCGTATCAAACAACGCGAGCTGAAAATCGATTCGTAACAAACATACTCTAGCGCATTGCAAAGTAATGGGGCTCTGCCGGGACCACAGAAAAATTCGTATCATCCGGAAATTCGTATTAGCCGTTATCGTATCATCGAGATTCCACTGTATACACGCATCTGACACGAGTGTTTTGTTTTAATAGTTTTGAAATGAACACATACTCTCACGTAAAAAAAAAGGTGGGAAGCTCATTTCACAATAGGCAAGGCCTGCTGCCGGAGGGGGGGGGAGCGGCTAGGTTGCCAATTTAAAAAAATGATATTAGATGTTTCTCAAAGCCTTAAACAAATGCTCCCCTCTCCCCAAAACAATTACTGGCTACCAACCTGCCATAGGCACTGGCTAGCACAAATGAAAACACCTTTTTCATGAGAAATCACTTGAAAGCTTGCTTTCAGTATTAGCCCCCGGCTTATTTCGACAACCAAGTGAGGGGCATGCCTGAAGTGTTTATTAACTGCGGCTTTTACAAACGTAACCCATTCCTAAATGCTCATGTAAACATGCGAGTACGAGCACGTGAACGATATCAATGTGCGTGAGCGCCATTTATGTGCACTTCAGCCATTGATCACGTCACAACTACCGCACATAGCTCGCACAGTCATGTATACTCTCTCGAATCTGCTATACCACTGAACGTCATCGCAGATAAAAGCTAAGCACGAAAACGGGAAACAGAAACCAGGGAAAACAGAGCACGGCAGCAGCCGCGACAACGGGCACCGCCGGAAGTCTAGTGCTTTTGCCATTACCCACGAGGCATGTGTTGAAGATTTTAAAAGACTACCACTTGTACATAATAGCATCATCGCAGCCTATCTGCACCTCAAACGACCATCTTTAAGCCAACAAAAGCCATTTTGTGCAGTACGCGCTTCTGTAAAGGTCGTTTTTATTTTTCACGTTTCCGCCCGCAAAAGCACGCTGCACACTCGTGTATCGACAGAAATGCTATTATGTCGAAGCATAAAGCGCATCTCGAAACAATATAAAGCACTTTCAGCAGTAGAGACACAATGTGCGATCAGCAAGTAATAGCAACAAGAACAACAACAACAACAACAACAATAATAATAATAATAATAATAATAATAATAATAATAATAATAATAATAATATAATAATAATAACCCTGACTACGCCCACTGCAGGAAAACAGTCTCTCCCCTAATCCGCGAATCTACCCGGACTTGTGCTTTCCGTTGCCACAATATACCTGCCAACTTTTTATTCTCATAGGCCCACCTGACTTTCTGCTTCCGCTTCATGCGTTCTACTTCTCTGAGAATACGGTTAGTTCCCCTAATAACCAGAGGTTATCCTACCTAGGTGCTACGTCCTCGACCCATGTCTATTTCTTCTTCTTGGTTTCAACTATGATATTCTTGACGCCTGTTTGTTTTCTGACCCACTCTGCTCTCTTCTTGTCTCTTAAAGTTACATCCATCATTTTCCTTTCCATCACTCGCTCAATAGTCTTCAATTCAAGCTGAACCCTCCTTGTAAACCTTCAGGTTTCTAATTTGTATATAAGTACTGGCAAGACGCATCTGTTATATACTTTCCTATTGATGGATAGTGGCAGAGTAACATTCATGATTTGAGAATGCTTGCCGTATGTGATCCACCCCATCCTTATTCTTCTCTCATGGTTCGGCTACGCGGCGACTGCCTGTCTTATGTAGACACATTTCTCTGAACTTTCAGGGTCTCTCTACCTATCGCGAAGTGCTGTTTTCTGCCAAATTTGCTGCTCATTGCTTTAGTTTCGTGAACGTTACTTTTCACACCTGCTCATCTTCTTTCCATGTCCAGTTCAGCAATCATCAGCTGCAATTCGTCCCCAGAGTTATACATCAAGACCATGTCATCAGTGAGTCGCAGGTTAATAAAATACTCTCTACTAACTCTTATCCATACCTCCCAATTTAGGGTCCTTTAAATCTCCGTAAACATGTGGTGAATAGCATTGGAGATATGGTGTCTCTCCTCCTTACGCCCTTCTTTATTTGGATTCTGTCGCTTTTTTTTTGGAGAACTATGGTGGCTGTGGATTCACTGTAGAATTATTCAAGTATGTAAATGCAGGGTTCTTTGATGCCCTGATGCCGTGTTGCCTGCATTACTGCTGATGTCTCGACTGAGTCAAACGCCTTCTTGTAATCTATGCAGGCTATGTATAGAGGCTGGTTGTATTTCGCGCATTCCTCTAATACTACCACAACCATGTATGAGTAGGGTTTACTGTGGAGTAGCCTGTACGGAACCCTGCCTGTTCCATCGGTTGATTGAACTCTAATGTCGCCCTTGATTGAAATGTGTGGTTTAACATCCCAAAACTACCATATGATTATGAGGCATCGTAGTAGAGGACTCAGGAAATTTTGACCTCCAGAGTTTCTTTAACGTGCACACAAATCTCAGCGCACGGGCCTACAGCATTTCCGCCTCCAGAGGAAATGCTGCCGCCGCAGCCGGGATTTGATCCCCCGACCTGCGGGTCAGCAGCCGAGTACGTTATCCACTAGACCACCGCGGTGGGGCTCAAATGCCAACCTAAGCTATTATCTAAATTGTTCGTAAATACTTTGTAGAGAACGAACAGTAAGCTGACCGGCCTGTTTTTTTCAAGTCTTTTACGTCTCTTGTGAATGAAGATGATGTTAGCGTTCTTCCAAGGCTGTGGTACCGATCCCGTCAAGAAGAACTTCGGATATAAAATGACAAGTGTCTCTAACACAATTTCTCCGCCATCTTTCCGGATTTATTTTCTTACCTTATCTTCACCGGCGGCTTTGCCTCTTTGCAGACTTTCTTGAGTTTTCCTTACTTGCCTTGTCGTTACTGGTGAGATAACAAATTCTTCGGGGCTATTATTGCTTCTCATGGTATCAACCTGGTTGTTTTGGCTTCTGTACGACTCTCTGCAGAACTCTTTTGCCACCTCGACTATCCTATTCATGTTGGTTATGACATTGCCTTTCTTGTTCCTCAATGCATACATTCGATTTTGGCTATGCGCAAGTTTGCCTGCGCAGCTTTTAGGATTCTGCCGCTTTTTACAGCCTGATCCATTCTCTTCAAGTTATATCTTCTTATGTCAGCTAGTTTATGCTTATTTATTGACTTCAAAACCTCCGCTAGCTATATTTTGTCGGTTGCATTTGAAGCTTTCATTATTTGCCATCTCTTGATAGAAGTTTTCGTCTTCTTAGATGCTTTTCTTATGTGCTGTTTAGTGACTGTACGTGTGACTTCTATTGCACACTCTTCGATCATAGTAGTAGGATTATCGTTCATTGTGTTAACGCTAACGCCGTTTACCTGGTTGAGTGCCTCGAATATATTTTGAAGCAAAACTCTGCATTCCTATACATTTTATCTCCCCACTAGTTCATTATTTGGCTTTTTTGCGTATCAATTTTTCTCTTTGATTTCTTAAATTAAGGTGAATACGAGCTCTTACCAGTCTATAGTCACTACATGGGACCTTCCCAACTACTTCTACATCCTGTACAATGCCTTTGTGTGCACACAGATTGCAGTCTGTCTGATTTTAAGTTTCACCATTAGGACTTCACCACATTTACGGCTAGCCTGTTTTCTAAAGAATGTACTCAAGATCCGTAAATTATTGTGATCTGCGAACTCTACTAATAACTTCCCTCTGGAATTTCTAGAGCTGATGCCATGTTTCCCCATTTTATGGTCTCCGGCTTGTGTCTTGCCTACTTTGGCATTACTGTCACCCATCATATAATCATGCAGAGTCTTTACTTTAATTATTGGCTGACTCTACGTGTCCTTAGAAGCATTCAACCAAATTATCATCATGGCTCTTGTTAGGCGCTTTGACCTTTAGGACATTTAGCTTGTACCTTTTCGTAAACTTAAATGTGATACTTGCCACCCTCTCACTGATGTAATATATTCTTCTGTGTTGCCAGCGATATTCGTGCTGAAAAAAATTCAACCCCTTGTTTTGTTCTCTCAAATAATCCATGGTAGCTCTAGACGTGTTCGTTCTTCAGCACTGTATAGACCCTATTGCTGTTTACAAACACAGGTGCTGGATGGCTTCCGATTTTAAGTTCCGGCGTAGCATAGCAGTATTGGTGAAAAACAGAAGCCTTAACGAGTAGCCAGTTTATTTTTAAGAGCTTTCTCCCCGTGTCAGGTCAAATATTTGAAATACACTTTCCTTTAGGCTAGATACAATTATATAAGAGTTAGTCTAACTTTGACCGCTCCTCTATTACCTTAAATCATAAAAGGAGACTTTCCTTATTGTAGCACAACGTAAAATGCAAGATATATGTTTCGGTGCTAGAGAGTAATATATGAAGCTAACGGAAGTTTCTTGGGGTAGCAAAACATGCTGCTGCTATTATCATGTTGACAACGACTAAAAGGCGAATAAGCGTCACGTGTTCTCCGCTGAGCCCAACTACATCCCGTTTAATACCCTCAGATTCCTCGAATAGCACAGCTAGACTGACCTTGCTAGATAGCACGGTTCCAATGTTGAAGGCAACTAAGTTCAGATTGCCCGCTGCGGTGGTCTAGTGGCTAAGGTACTCGGCTGCTGACCCGCAGGTCGCGGGATTGAATCCCGGCAGCGGCGGCTGCGTTTCCGATGGAGGCGGAAATGTTGTAGGCCCGTGTGCTCAGATTTGGGTGCACGTTGAAGAACCCCAGGTGGTCTAAATTTCCGAAGCCCTCCACTACGGCGTCTCTCATAATCATATAGTGGTTTTGGGACGTGAAACCCCACATATCAATCAACTAAGTTCAGATTCCAATGGCAGCCTGTCTTGACCCAGAGATTCTTAGCACCCTCCGCGGCGTCGCAGGTTGGATTACCGCCTTGGGAAGTTGCTTCGCAGCCACAGGGAACTGAGGGCCAAGGCTTAATTGTTGTATTTATGGGAGGTTGTGGCCAAGGACTGCACCAGGTTGGCCAATCGTGCTCTGGTGAGAGAGGCATGACCGGAAGCTGTTCCCCAATGACGCCGCACTCCAGACCTCTTGTTTTTTAACGATTTCTTTTATGCGCGTTTCAAGTAATTACACAATTTAAAACGTCACAGTTTTGCCACAAAGGCGAAGCAATGAATGCGATAGAAACGACATGGAAGGTCACGCGCCAAATAGCAAGCTGATCTAAACGCGCCCAGTGGTTCTTACGCACAAATGACGCACGAAACGTTCTCACAGGTAAAGATGAACGCGAATAAGCGTTTGAGTTGTTACTTCACTGTGTATGAAAAGCGCGGCAATTTCGCGAACGGAGACAACGTAACGATTTCAGTGGCCTTTGTGCGCCCGGTGACTACAACAGAAAGCCCAACGTCAGCCAAGACGTACGATTGTCCCCGACGCAAGATAAGCGCAGAATAATGTTGACACAGGTAATATGGATAAATTCTGTAACTTTGACCACTAATCTTTTTGCACGTTAAAGCATCACAATATTTGCTGTAAACAGACAGGCTGCATGACATACTGGTTTCCAAGCCCTTTAAATGCAATTTAAAAAGGTAATCCTATTCAAATTGCAAAAGGAATGCAGTCCAATGCACGGTTTTTTATTTCTTTCCCCAATCACTCAACCTGGCCACTTGCCAGACTTTTTAATGCAGAAAGTCTAAGTAAAATTTTTAGCTGAGCTTGTTGGTACTGATGTTAAATTTCGTGCATTGCTTATGTGTAGAACGACAGACGTGTGTGCTTCAGACGACAATTTGTGGACTTTTTCCATTCGCGTTCTACTCGTGAGTACTGCTTGAAAGTGATTAGGCAATCCTTGCATATTTTTAAGTATAGTTGCACCATCAGTGTCACCTTAAGCTATGCCATGAAAGCTGCCCACAGCATCCAGCTAATGTTTTTTCCGTGTGGAACTGGAGTTGTGGTTGTACTGAGTGACCTTTTTTCATATGCAGTACGTGACAAGCTTGCTCCTTTAGAGCCAACTGCATCTTCAGGTCAATTGTTAATGTTTGTATATTCGAGTCCTTAAGTTTTAAAAGGAATTCCTCAGTGGGCCACGAGAAAATGTGTGTTCTTCGAAAGCTTGAATATTATTATTTGCAAGTCTGAAGGTCTCATCTACAACTTTGCGCAGGCTGATCTTAAGCAGAAAACGAGGAGCGGCAGCTATCTCCAGAAAAACTAAGGACCCCCGAGCCCTCTTTGACCTGAACAGGAAATTCAATGTGTGCCATAGAAAAGCAGCGCCAGGAGTGCCTTAGCAGTACACTGTGCCGATCTTTCATCACGGAGGATAAAGGTGACCACTCCAGAGAAACCTCATTCTGTGCATTGTGAATGCTTCAGTGGTTTTATTTTTGTCCAACCACAAGTGAAGACATAATGTGTCATATTCAGCCATGGGGGTGAGAAGGAGTTGGGCTGACATGTGTGGACATTCCTCTAGCCAAGTAGTGTAAATTTTTGCACTAGTCCTGTTGTGGCTATTGACCTAGATGACAGTAGCTTTGTAACCTCTTTAAATGTACAGATGTGTCAGGGAAGTTTAGCTGCATTAGTTATTTCTATAGTTGACAGCTGCCAACAACAAGTTTTGTTCTTCACTTGAGGGTGTTACACCCTCCATATAAAAAATGCTAGAAGTTCACTTGCAGACGGCCCCAAGGATCTACATGTAAGTTTCTGGCTTGTTATCATAAGCACCTCAGTTGAGGGAACATGACCATTTTAAACATGTACAGTGAAAAATTAGGGTGGCTGGTCATTTGTGGTCATCATGTTTGTCGCAGTATTCCATAAGAATGTTCTGCAATACGTTGTCAATCTGGTTTGTGTGCATATAAGATAGTTATGTGGTTTCAGAGGATTTCAAGTGCCGTATTGTAGTATAAATAGCAAGGAATGAACACAATGATAATTTTTATGAACGCAGTTGCTTAATCCGATATACAAGATATATTACTCAAATGTTCGCCCGTGTTCATGAATGTAAGCTCACCTTAGTATTATGGCAGATAATCGCCAACAAAGTATAGTAGTGAACGATTTTCGTATCGGAGCCATTTCACATGTACAATAATACCTCGTTAACTCGAAGTCATAAAAACCAGGGAAACTTTCGAGATAAACAGATTTTCAAAATAAGCAAAATATACGCCCATCGCCGGAAAATATGAGCGGTTTTCTGAAAAAAACACTATTTACCAACTTTTCAGCGGCAGTTTCTAACTCGTGCAGGTTCAAAAAAGAAAAAAAACATACAAGAAACTTTCACCAGCTAGATTTTGCCGCACTCCCATTTTAATTAGCATAAAAAACTACCTAATGCTCGTCTGCTTTGCTGTCGGACTCGGGCCTAGGAAAGCGTCCTCCAGCTGCTTCACACATCTCATCAGTCGATCTTTCCCGCCACTGAACTCGACCTTATTTCGAAGCAAGTGCAGCAAACTTGTCATCTAAGAAGGTGTAAGCACCTCCCGAGGTGGTTTGGCATTGTCGTCGTCTTCGCCGTCCCCTACGTTAGTGGCCGTTTGAGCAATTTCGGTATTTGTAATTTCTCCAGTCACCACCACATCCAGCTCACACAGTGTTTACTCTACCAAAGTGAGGTTATTTTCGGCAGCATCATCACCTGTTTGCTTGATGACCTCTTGACAGAGTTCCTCGCAGTCTTTCACGTCATCTGTCTCTGTCATCTCTGCTTATGGAAAACTGGCAACTTGTCTTCACCTGTGGCATTTGCCCCAAAAAGGACAGTGACCTTGTCCTTCCATTGTTTCACTCGTGAGCATACTCCACCCATTGGTGTTAAGGTGCGGCTCGGTAACACAAAAAAGTGGTGCCTGGTCAAGGTTGAAGATGTCGCTGTCAGAAAAACTCTTCCACAACTCGGCGAGTTGGCTGATGCGCCAATTGTCTTCACAGGCTGCGCCAATAGTGCCGTTCTTGCCGTGCACTGATTTGGACACCACACTGTTCCTTTTTTTTTTGAAGCAGTCAAACAAGCCGCTGCTACAACTGAAGTCGTTGTGCCCTATTTTCAAGGCCATTTGCAAGGGCATCTGGCTTCTTCATTATTATTGCTGTGGTGACAAGAAGGTTGGATTCTCTGGCATTTCACAGCCACGCCATCAATGCTCCTTCAACGTCTAAAAACTTCAACCGTCGAACCCGCTTTCGCTGGCTGGAGAAGTTCTGCTGAATACTGTCTAGCACCTTCTGCTTGTTTTTCAGCACCGTCGAAAGCGTAGACAAAGGAATGCTGAATTCCTGCGTGATGCTGGACTTCGTTCGGTCTCTTTTCTCTACTTTCTTAATTGGTGCAACCTTGTTTTCTAGCGTTAGCTACTTGCGCCGTTTTGAGACCATGCTTGCCGCTACTTACAGTCAGCAAAAAATCCATATTGTGTGGTTTGCGTAGACGAATAGAAATCACACCTCAGGGAAAATAATGTGCACTACACAAAGCAAACGAGACAAGCTACGCCAAGCGTGGGAGGCCTCTCTGCTCCGCGCATGTGTCACATGACGTGGCGCAAGGCTGATTGAAAAAGTTGACCTGTAGCTCGGCTGAGGCTATGTGCTCTTTGCGTTCGCGAAAAGCATTGACGTAGTGACAGGTGGGGCTAAATGAAAAAAGAGAAGGATTTCAGGCAAGGTAGCATCACGCAAATCTCATGAAATGGTCCGGTGGCTTATCTTTTTATCCACTCTAGTCCAGATTTCAAGTTACCCACAATGCGTCCCAAAAATAATTCAAGATAAAGGTATAAATATGCATAGGACGCATAGGAAAACATTCGGTGCCAAAAAATGTGGAGTGAGCTGATGCTTCGAGATATGCGAGTTTGACCTAATGAGGTATTACTATATCTTCTTGTTTTTTTTTAAATTACGCTCTGCATTATATGATCTTCAATCTCAGGGTACTATATTCAGTTTTGTAGTTTTGCTTCTTACGCTGGTTCGGAGTAAATAGGATTTTGCACATCATTTGCTTACAGTTACGACTGCACTACCAATTCTGTTATCCAAGTTTTATTTCTGTTCTGCCCTAGTAATGTACCTCTAAACTTTCCGTTTTGCAATGATAGCCAGGTTGTGAGATGACAATTACTTGGCTTTACTTGCAGATTTTGCGTCCTTTGTCGTGTTTGCAAATTAGTCTCTCATTGTGCTCGAACAAGGCATCGTTCTATGTAGCTTCTCTTACTGTAACATTATATGAGGCCTGCATATAAAGAAAGCCGTCATGTGCGGAAAGGTCCGCATATAATGAAAACTGCATCAATTATGCGGAAATGAAATTGACGTTTGAATCTGGTGGAAACCAATATTATGTGTAGATTGAAAGGACGTCCAAATCTCGTGTATATGAAATACTGTATAGAAATGATCCCAATATATGTTAAAGATCCATGATGAAGAAATGAAATATTTGTATCTTTCTAAAAGCTGTGATGGGTGAGCAAAATTAGCTTTTAGAGGAAATATGTTAAGAAGCGACTTAATTAACACGCTAGGCATCATAAGTCGTGGTTACATTGCAACCAAATAATGCAGTGTTTTATGCATTATACAAAGATAAACTTACAAACTTAGTAACGGCATTATAAAAGCATTAATATTTACATCGAAAGCAGCCCTGCTACAATGAATATTTTTATTTGCCTATACGCTCCAGCTGTTAATAGCCACATCTCAGTGTTGATGATATGCAAATGAGGTGATGCTGCACCAAAATTTCACGATTTTTACCTCAGCCACAGAGTGGTGGAACGAAACATAATGACACAACAGCAAACAACGAAAACTTTATACCTAAAAAATGAATCATAGCATTGTGAAAGTGTAGTTTTGTGTTTGTCTCTTGAAAGCCTTGTGCAGATATGCCAAATGCTGATTGAGGCTCTGGCACCATTATTGATATGGGAGCTCACTGCTATGCACCTTGATGTGTCCTTCAGGGGCACCTGAAAATGTAAATGATTGGCACAAATGATATTAGACACTCATGCCAGCACCTCAGTTCACATTCACAAGAAATATAACACACAAAATGAAGCTGAAAAGAAAATGCACACAATCCTTCACGTAAAGCATATGTGAATCTTAGAACAAGTGCACAAATGAGCTCTGCTACATGCAAGAAAACAGCATGCCTCTCACATTAAAAATAACTAGGTTGTCCTTACGACTTTCAACAGTGCTGTAAATCCAGTGAAATGTTAGTATATATTCGTGAATAAAATGTTTCCCGCACTAAAATTTTAGGAACGGCCAGTAAAAGTCCTAACTGTACAAAGCCATTTTTTTGTGAAAGGAAACTATTGAACGCATCGCCCGAGCACTTTGGCGGCTGCTTGTAGCGCGATCAAGCGGGGGTGATGGCAACCACAGCCTCTATTCCTGTCGTCTAGTGGCGACCAAAACAACCAGTCATGGGTGATATTGAACTGGTGGCTAGAATGCAGCCTTGCCCCCTTCAAGACAATTACGCCCGGTCTCTCATATATATTCTTTGAAGGGGAGGCGGTTGCTATTTCGCCACTGGTTCCATATTACCAATGACCGGTTGTTTTTCTTGCCTGTAGATGACGCGAACAGAGGCTGTGGTTGTTATCGACCTCGTTTGAACGCACTACAAGCAGCCGGCAGAGCGCTCGGGCCACACGTTTGCGTGTTCTCTTTCAGAAAAGCTCACACTGTACATTTATTACTACGTACATGTGCATTTGCTGCCTAACATTACAGTTTGTGTGCAATGATGGCAGCTTGAACAATTTTGTGACGTAAAATTCTGCAATTTATGAAGGCGAAAAATAATGATGAAACCAAGCAGGACGTTGCACCTGCCATTACAAATCTGTGCAAGCAAGTCTACTATAGCACACCCACAAAAATAGGGGAGCAAGAGTAACCGAAATGAACGGCCGACAGAAGAGTTAACTGTATATGCTATCTGTAAGTACTAACGACTTAGTACATACAGCGTGCTCATAACATTTCAAATATCGATATTTCAAATAACTACTCAATTAGGAATGTAAACGATGCAGCAAAACTAAATTACTCTATAAAAAGTGACACATCATGACATCGCCTCTTTTCATAGCAAAACTGAATCAGAGTCTGAAATATCATTATGCGGGATAAAATCTTCCTGAGAACAATTAAGTCTGAAGTCACAATTTTTACAAAGGCTACCATGATTATAACCAAACAATCGGGCTCAACAAGGCTAATGTCAGTTTTTAAAACCTATGTTCACTAGACCAATGAACTATGACACAAAAAGCACAGCATTCAAGCAAACCACCACAAAAATTCAAAGAAAAAAAGAAGCAGCCCTGTGTAATTATCTGCAATGCCATTTTAATGGAATTATTGCCTCTACTTGCCGCCCAATATCGAGGTAACTGGAGTTAATTTAGCTGAAAAGGCACTGTGCCTCCAAAACTTGTTGGTTGAACCTCAATCGAAAAATTGGTGAAGCTTGCACTAAACTAGGCTGCACAAGTCTTGAAGCAGGAAAACTGGACGAATTTCAAGACCATATTGATTACCTCTGGTATGTTTAGACGCCTAAGCTTAGAGACAAGGGTTTCATTCAATTGCTGCAAACAATGAAATGCTTTCAAAATTGACCAAAAAGAGCATTCAGGCTATTGTCATTTTTTCCACTTCGCCATGCCAGAGTAAACATCAAAACCTATTTGCCTGGCGACCAATACAACTGTAATTAGTTAAAAATAAAGCTATTTTACTGTATTGAAAATAGTGCATTGCTAGAATATTTCAGAGAGAAAAACTGTTTCATCAGAAGGGCGCCTCCTCAACTGCGAATGTCGTCTGGGTGTTGATCAGGAAAGAAATTTTGAAAGTATCGCATGTTATCATATAAAATTTAGTTTACATATCAAGTAAAGGTGTTTGGGTAAGGTATTTCAATCCGAGTAAAAATAATGCAATTTTCCGGCCACATAGGCTTCCAAGAACTGAGGCAAATTGTTTATTGTTTGCATTGTTTTTAAGGCAAGACTTCACTCATAATGAATCACTGAGCAATGAAAACTTACTCCATAGAGGGTATGTTGTGCAAAGAAAATATTATTGGGCCATCAAGTAGCTAAAGTTTAGCAGAACCAAATCATAAACTTGACTATATTGTGAATTTGGCCCACATTAAGCAGCAATTTGCAGCCTGTGGTGGGCCAAATAAAGATTACTTTTATACGTAAGTCGAAAACAAATAATCAGTTCTTGTAATATGGCAAGCTCTATCATTACAACTTTTGTTTCAAAGAAGCGAATAATTTTTGAAGTTTCTCATTGACGGCCATGGGAAACTTCGGGACGGAAACCGTCATATACTAAATGAGAAAATAGCAATCAATGTAAACTTCAAAAATTATTTTCTTTCCTAAAGCAGAAACTGTAATTACATGACTTGCCATACAAAGAGAACTGTTCTTTTCTTTTCAATGTGACAAAAAACTTCGCTAATATTACTGGCCTACCAGCACAATACACAAGCACCTTTACTTATTATCTAGACTGAATTGGTAAAGAAGGAAGTGACGGTATTTTTAAAATATTTTTTTACATAAACAACCTTCAGACGACATCTTGGAAAGCCCAGAAGACACCCAGGTGACTATAACTTATGTTGTGTTTGATATATTTCAGTGATTTAATTTTTTAATGCAGTGAATGAGCACAAAATTTTTTTCAAATAAATTTAAGATGGTCGGCAAAATGGCTGGGATGTTTGGTGTGGAATTACCCTACTGCCAAGATTTATTCTTGCAAAGCTCAAACTATCACCTTTCTATTACTGCCATTTATACACACAATGTCTTCGTAGGAAAGAAAAAAAGGCAGCTCTGATTAATTTGACAAGGTGAGATGTTTTCATATTGAGTAAATTCATTACCATAAACAGCAGCAGACCAACATTTATTTTGAGTACTCTAAGACAAAAGCTATGTACCAGTATACTAAGAGCCAAGCGCAAACTTCTCATTTCATTATGTGCGGTGATAGACAGGAAGCACTTAACAAAAGAATGATAAGCCTTTAATCAAACTCAATGAAGTTCAATGCACTGTTCAATCCAACACCGCATAGGCATCTTTGCTATAGCAAAGCCATGTGTCATTGATTCGTGCAGTAGATGGGAGAATGCAAATGTCAAAAAAAGGTGAAGAAAGAACAGAAGGAAAAAAAGAAGAAAAGGAGGGATGCAAAGTAGAAGCGATGTGCGACAAAGCGCTGGCTGCTATAGACACGAACAAAGGAAAGTAGCAGTGTAGCACACTGCTCTTACTTTGCATCCCCCTTTATTCTTTTTTTCTCTTCTTTCTTTCCCCTTTTTTCTTGCTTCCCTTGCCCCCAACCTCCAAGAGGAGAACACTTATCATCGCAACCTAACTTGAAAGAAAGCGAGGGCTGCGCGCTTCTGCTTTACAGAGTCTTTTTTCTTTTCAGACAAAGATTACCAACAGGCACACACGCCACCACCAAAAATTGGCGTCGCTACTTTTAATCTCTTAAAACTAATACGCCAATAATCCCAAGACGACTTTGACAAAAATAGGTCCTCTTATTGAAACGTCGGCCAGCCTGCTTGATGCACTCCTACTGTTTACTCTGATTACCCCACTAGGTGTTTCCATCTGTCGGTTCCCAACTCGATTTCGGGGAACAATAAGATGAGCTTAGATTGATGAATACGCACAAAAGTTTAGTCATGTATCGAGTTTCAGATTAAGCAACTGTGTTCATCAAAAATAATTGATATTTTGCTTCCTGGCGTTTTATACTACAATACGGCACTTGAAAACCCCTGAAACGGCGTAACTGTCTTTTATGCACACGAACCAGATTGACAACGTAATGTACAACATGCTTACGGAATATTGCGAGAAACATAATGACCACAAAATGACCAGCCAGCCTAACTTTTTTCTGTACATGATTAAAATGGTCATGTTCACCCGAACGAGGTGCCCATGATAAAACAAGCCGAAAAAACTTACACGTAGGGTGTTGGAACGTTTCGTAAAGAGACTAGTAGCATTTTTTCTGTGGAGGGCTTACCACCCCGAAGTGAGGAACAAAACTCCAGTACAACGAAGAATGTTGGCAGCTATCAGTTATAGAAATTACTAATGCAGCTAATCTTCCTTGACACATCTGAACATTTACAGTGGTGACGAAGGTTCTGTTATTAGCGGTGGTAGCCCCAACAGGACTATTGCAAAAACTGGCACTACTTGGCTAGACAAATGTCCACACATGTCTGCCCAACTTTCTCTAGCCATCCTAGCTGAATATGACACATGATTTCTTGACTGGTAGTGGGATAAAAACAGAACCACTGAGACACTGACATTGCACAGCATAAAGTTCCTCTGAAGTGGTCACCTTCGTCTTCCGTGATGAAAAATCAGCACAGTGTTTTATATATTTATTTATTTATTTAAGTATACTGCAGACCTTCTCGGTCCAAGCAGGAGTGGTACATAGGATATACAAACAATGATGTCACGTACAGAAAGGCACCGACACAATCCAAGAAAAAAAAAACTATTGAATTCCAAGTAGCCAAAACAACAGTGTCATAATGCAAGGTTCAGAATAATGCTAAAAGGACAAACCAGTCAAAGGGAAAGAAACTGCTCACAATAAATCCCTATTCGTTCATTTGCGTCTATTGTTCAAAACTTATAGTTTAATCTTTTCAATAAAGGATTCTACGGTGTCACAGTTCACAGCTATTAATGAAAGTTGATTCCAATATGCAATTGATGACGGAAAAACAGAGTTTTTGTGAATGTTGTTGTGACTTGTAGGCAGTCGTATTTTCTTATTGTGGTTAGTTCTCGTGGAATGCCTGAAAGGTTCAAGAAGATAGTCTGATCTGAATATTGTATATTTCCCATGATAAAGAAGATACAAGAATTTAAGTTTAGAATGTATTCTCAATTCGGAAAGGCAATGAAGTTCGGCTCTTTTACGCAGATTAGTAACACTGGTATACCTGGAGTAATCGGAAAACACAAATCGAACTGCTAAGTTTTGCACTCGCTCAATTTCACTAATGAAAAGTTTATGATGTGGACTCCAAATTATATAGGCGTATTCTAGTGCTGGTCTAATCAGGGTCTTATAGGCGGTTAGCTTTACTGCAGGAGGAGTGTTACGGAGTTTTCTCTTTAGGAAGCCCAATTTACCTTGCGCTTTCGAACAAATAGCAGTTATATGTGGATCCCAATTCAGGTTGGATGTTAATGTAACTCCCAAATATTTAACTTGATCGCTTTTGGTAATTTCAAAATTGTCTATTGTATAAGCAAATTTGAGTGGTTTTTTCTTATTCGTGAAAGTTATGGCTACGGTTTTCCGCGCGTTCAATGTCATTCCCCACTGGGAACACCAGGCTTGAATTTTTGGTAATGAGTGATTAAGGTTAATCTGGTCCTCAGTTCGATTTACCCTTGTGTACACAACGCAGTCATCTGCGAAATAATGTAACGTTCAGAATCATACAGGAGTTACGGGTAAGGCCCTCATTGCATCGGTTTTTAATGCCACACAGTGACTTTCCTGTTCGTGTCAAAGAGAGCTTGGGGAGCTCGGGGGGTGCTTGCTCTTTTCTGGGGGCTGCAGCCACTCCTCGTTTTCTGCTTAAGATTAACCTGCACAAAGTGGTAGATGAGGCCTTTTCAATTGTACATAATGACATACAAATTTTCACAGAACACTAAATTTCTCATGGCACACTGAGGAATTTCTTTTAAAACCCAAGGCCTTGAATATAAAAACATTTACAATCTATCTTAAGATTCACCTGACTCAAAGGAGCAAGTTTATAATGTACTGTATGTAAGAAAAATGTCATTAGGCAAAACCAGAACTCCAGAGTTAAACGAAAAAAAAAAAACATTAGCTGAATGTTGTGGCCAGCTTTCATGGGCGAGATTAAGCCGACGCTGATGGGGCAACTATACTGAAAAATATGCAAAGATCGCCTAATCAACTTCAAGCAGTAATCATGAGTAGGACACGGACAGAAAAAGCCCACAAAGTGTCGTCTGTTGAAGCACACAAGTTTGTTGTTCTATTCACGAGCAATGCACAAAATTTAGCATCAGTACCAACCCACTCAGCTAAAATCTTGATTAAGATTTCTTCATTTAAGATACTGACAGGTGGACAGAAAGTGTGATTGGAGGTGGAAATAAAAATGTGCGATTTGGACTGCATTTTTGTTGCAACCTGAGTAGCATTACAATTTTAAATTCCAATTAAAGGTTCTATAAATCAGTATGTAATGCAGCCTGTCTGTTTACTGTAAACAGTCTTATGCTTTACCATGCACCATAACTAGTGGTCACAGTTACAGTATATATCTGTCTTACCTAAGCCAACATTATTGTGTGCGGCTTACGTAGAGGAGTCAACCCTCAAAAAGCAGCGTATGCGTCATAGTGAACTGTGCTAAATATCAAACTACTAAAATATCGAGCAAAATGCAGCGCATCAACATATAAAGCTGTCATACTGATTTTGCACGATTTGCAGCCGTGTTGTGTGACACTTCATAGCAGCCACAGATGCAAAAATTCTTAAATTGTTTCTAGGATTTTCTTTGTTATCAATCCAAGTTTTCATTAAAGTCGTCAAACAAGAAGAAACAAGCCCTAAAAGTTTCGTCAATTACAACACCATTAGACACTTGGAACAGTAGGCTTTCCATTGCACGAAACACAGCTACTATAAAAATTGATATTCAGTATTTTTAAGTACCTTATGCTTTAAGCCATACTAATACGTTAAACGGTTGTCCTGCTTCACACAATCTGGTCCGCAAAAACTCTTAACTGGGCGCCATATATGCTGAAAGACACATGCAGAGCTGGAGTCAAACCTAGTTTCGGGTTGAACATCTTTAAGCACTAGAACAACACTTCTCGAGCTAGTAGTTGATTATAACGAGGCGAAAAGAGCTTGCACTTAACAAGGACACGCTCAAGGAACGACGCCTGCACCCTGTGCTTCTTGTAGATCCTCGTTGAGTGCGCGGTGTTTTCACCTTATCCTTGTGCAGTTTTTGTATTTATGCATGCTTCATGTTCCTCATCACAATGAAGTCCATGATATTATAATGTCTAGCCGATGTATTGGGTGAAAATAGAGTTCAAGATACTTCAATTCAAAGCTAACAAAGTGCATCCAACAGCATGTACTGTAGCCATTTCTTCAAGTGGCAGAATAACTGATTCTTTTTCAAAACATGTCTAACTTGTATGCACTACAATAGCCAATTCAGACACTGGTGCCCTTGCAACAAACCACAGAAAATCTGCAAGAAGGAAGAAAGTGTACATCTAAGGGCTATTTTTTCTTTGTTAGAAATCATTATAATGAGAACTAACATACGAAGGTATCAAAATTGTATAGAGATAATATTGGAAGTAATTGTAATGGAAATGTGAACAAAGAAAAGTGGACGAAAAAAAAGATATCTTGTCATGGACAGGAACAGAACCTGTGACCTTTGAAGAACGCGTCCGATGATCTTTTTAGCTACCTCGGCGGCTATTCTCCCATCCACTTTATGGGTGTATATATGTGCATTAAACACGGGTTGTCAGCTCGTAATAAGATTACGTGCTACGTGATACCGATAAGCAAAAAAAGTGTTTCACATTTGCCACAATGGCAACAACCGGCGCTGAGAGTCCCCCACAGTTGAGTGCAAATATGCAGGGTGTTTCAGCTAAAAAGTACCAAGCAATAAAAAAATAAAAAATGAGTGCTACGCGTCTCCAGCTAGCGCAGTATTGTTCTTAGCTTTATGCAGCCCGTCAGAATATTTTTTTGATCCGCCAAGCATGGTAATTTACAAAGATTGCTTAATAAACTTTTTGATTGCTGACCCTCTAAATAAATTTCAATACATGTCTTGTAGCTCTTATTCAGAAATAACAAAACTTTCAAGTTGCGGTAAGATAACAACGTTGGTTTTTTTACAGAATTTATTTAAAGTGCGCGAAATTCAAAAAGTACCACGTGATTACCGCCTAACGCATGGTGCCCTTCAGTGCCCTTCAGTGTAAAGTTAACGAATAGTGAACATTCTCACGCACGAAAGTCGCTTTAACAGGCTATCGGTGACTACGATATACCTTAAGCGATGGTTCGATGGTACCATTAAAAAATTAATGGCGAAATAAAGGAACGAAGACATGATCAACTTTGACGTAAAGAAGGCTACCACGTGCATTGCGATACGAGAAGGGAGGCAGCATTCGGCGCATCGCATACATTTTTTTTTCTTTTTGGGCCCTCTCCCCCACCATCATGTTTTTCGTTGACCCAAAAAGAAAAAAAAAAGGTCGGTGCTGTGCCGAATGCCGCCTCCGGCCTCGTATCACAATGCACGTGACAGCCGATTTTTTGTTGAAGTTTATCGTCTTCGTTTCTTTCTTTTGCCCCTCCCCCCCCTCCCCGTTTTTATTGGTACCATCCAACTATCGCTTAATGTTCATCGTAGTCACCGACAGCCTGTTCAAGCGACCTTCGTGCGTGAGAAGCCTTCGCTAATTGATTGATATGTGGGGTTTAACGTCCCAAAACCACTATATGATTATGAGAGACGCCGTAGTGGAGGGCTCCGGAAATTTAGACCACCTGGGGTTCTTTAACGTGCACCCAAATCTGAGCACACGGGCCTACAACATTCCCGCCTCCATCGAAAATGCAGCCGCCGCAGCCGGGATTCGAACCCGCGCCCTGCGGGTCAGCAGCCGAGTACCTTAGCCACTAGACCACCGCGGTGGGGCAAGCCTTCGCTAATGCGTTCAACTTACATTTCATATTACTCTAAGCGTCGCGCGTTAGGTGGCATTCACGTGGTATTTTTGGAATTCAGCGAACTTTAAACAAACACTGGGGAAAATTATCCAGCATTGTTATCTTACCGTATCTTGAAATTTTTGTTATTTCTGGATAAGACCTACCAGTCTTGTATTGAAATTGTTTCGCTAGAGTCAGTACTTAAAAAGTTCATAAGCAATCTTTGTTAACTACCATGCTTGGCGGATCAAAAAAAAAAATATTGCGACGTGGTACATAGAGCTAAGAACAATATTGCGCTAGCTGGGGACGCGTAGCACTCACTTTTAATTTTTTATTGCTTGGTGCTTTTCAGGCGAAACACCCTGTATATCGTACAAAGTAGAAGGGGGTATAGCTCTCGTGGTAGCTCAGTTGGTAGAGCACCGGATGCTTTGTTCGTAGTTGCCCACGACAAGTCATCTTTTCTTCCACTTTTTTTCTTGACAATTACCTTATAATTACGTCTAATATTATCTCCTATACTTCCTTGGCAGCATTATCTGTTCTAAAAAAATTACAAGTCACATGAGGTGGCAATGGGGTGCCCTCCCACCTAAACACACATACGCGAACACACATGAAAAACTGATTAAAAAGGAAACAAGCCACACTGATTAAGTGAATGGATTTACTACATAGGATTATTAAGTAAAGAGAAGAAGTCTACGTTTAAGGGCTTTTTGTCCTTGCTGAACACAATATATTGAGAACTAACAGGCAATGATACCAAACTAACTACAGGGAATGTTATAAAAAGCAATTGTAATGCAATTGTCAAAAAAAAAGTAAACGAAAAGATAACTTGCCGCCGGCAAGTCTCGGCTGGCAGAACTTGTGGTCATGTTTGTTTACTGACATGTGATGCTTACTGATGTCCTGTAAAATTCACCTATTATTAATAACCTGTTTGCTCATAAACCCAACATTAGCTATCTTAGCACTACGTGACAAGAATAACACAGATAATTTAAGAAGAGTTCACTCACCTGTTTTGCACCGCACCAGCGACCTCGGAGTCGTTCATTAATCGCGAGATCATAATGTGTCGTTTACTGCCCGGAACCATTACACGATCAAGGTTCCGACCTTCCCCTTCTGTCCATCACAATTTTCGTTGCTGCTTGTAGTCGCTTGTGATACTTAAAAAGTGCACAGAATAATTTATTTTTCATAAGCGTGGCCGAACGCTTGCACAATGCTCACTGCACCGGCTTGGTCTGCACCATGTTGGTTTGTGAGGAACGGCTTCCTGGCGACTATGCTGCCCACATTCTTTCTCGAACAGCCAATGAATGCCGCTAAGCGATGAGCCGAAGCGATTGCGGAGCATCCACCGGGGCAAAAGCGATGTGCCGGAGCATTACCGTGGCAACCGCGGGACCATAATCAGAGGATTTGCCCCGTTTTTCTCCCGTTTCCTTCGTCCAGCAGCCACCAGAGGAAAAACGGTGGAAAAAGAATGTATTATCTCCGGTACAATCTGGTTTGACTGAGACCACCGGAGCAGAGTGGGCGAATTATTTCCCGATTCCTCCCAGCTGGATGTATTCTCGCTTACAGTGTACCCCGGAAACTGACTAGGCTTGGCCTGCAGCAGTGTACCAACGCAGCGCAAAAGAGAGGCCCTTTTCAGAGAGGCCCGGTACACACTTGCTCTGTACAACCTCTGGCTTGCTAGATAGGTTCTTCAATATAAGAAAAAATTGATGCGGCGTGCCGAAGAGGCTCTATGTTAGCGTGCACAGTGCAACTACTTCCGCTGTTTCACCATCGAAATCTTTTATGCCGGTGAGAAGGGGAGGGTCCGCTGCCAGCACCTTTTCGCCTTCGATAAAAAAACGCAATCTGACGCCACAATGAAGAAATTTCATCCCAGCGCCAAAATAACGTGCCGCGTTGTTCCAGCTAAGTGCAGACATCTTTATTTTTTTACTAAAGTTGCTAGTACGTGGATCAGTTATCGTAGTTGCGTATATACCCGTTCTGACCTAATTCAATGAGCGCAAGTAGAGCATCCCCGTCATAGGACGGAATTTTTTGTTTAGGTAGTTCTAGTTATTTCTCTTCTTCTGTGTCTACCTATTTATATAGGTGTTTGTTACTTGTATCGTTATAAAGTGCTCGTTTTTAAGCTACAACTTGATGTCTTCTCGTATCAGTTCCACTTGCTCAAACAAACGTGCCAGGCGTTACGAAGATTGTGAAACGAACCTACAAACAAAGATGCTCTTGCAGGTAACACATGATTCATTGCCAGGTAACATCCTGCCGTAAACGTCAAGGACACACCCTACAGATAACAAGAAGGAATCCTTCCATAGCAAGAGGAAGAGTTTCCCAAACAAAGTAGTGTACTACAAGTCACACAAAAAATGGGAATAATGAAGGTTACGTGAGAAATTAGTCAGATATATAGATACATCACATGTACATAACGATTTCCATACGAGAAATGGCGCCGGAGAGAAAAAAAAATATGGTGCAGATACTCTTACTGGTACGAAGCAACACAGACACGGACAAATGCGCCAGGGAGAGGTTAGTGAAAGTAGCTGTTATAATTTCATAAATTGAATGATTGATAAGTTTTTTAACGTCAAAAAACCACAATATGATTATGAGAGACGGCATTGTGGAGGGCTCCAGTAATATCGGCCACTTGTGGGTTCTTTAACGTGCACCCAAATCTGAGCAAACAGGCCTACAGCAATTTCGCCTCCGCCGAAAATGCAGCATCCGCAGCCGGGATTTGATCCCGTGACCTGTGGTCAGCATCCGACTACCTTAGCTACTACACCACCGTGGTGGGGCGTAGCTCCTTCGAGGCAAAGTGTAAAAAAATACACCATCTTCCACTGGAGGCAACTACTTTCGGATGCGAAGAAGCGTTGGTGTTCACCTTTGGGTCCAGTTCTGTGTATGTTTCATTTGTGTGTGGATTTGTGTATATGATACTCCCCTCCCATTTGTGTGTATTACTGTGCCTGTGCCGTGAAGTGAACACCAGGTGCTGCTAGGAAAGTGGAATGAAGAGGGCACGCGCAGCATTCTACACGAGCGCACAGCTGTAGCAGAGAGAGAAACAAGAGAGGGGAAACGAAGTGAAGGCAGTGCTCTGGCACATCGTCCTAACTTTTTGTACTCACACGAGGAGAACGCCCTCGGCAATCTCTCGCTGCGCACTGCGCATGCGCGAACTCTCACCTCTATTCGCGTGAGCGTGAGGACAGGGGTGAGAGTTGTCACACGTGCCGTAAGGGTGGTCACCCCGCGCACTACCGGATCGAACACCACCATATGCTCCTTCGCATCAGAAATTGTGGGATCATCGGAAAAAGATGACTACGGCTCGCGTTACCGGAAAATGGTGATGCATGTACATTGCCCCTTACAGTTCTGGAATAGTAATTAGTGTTTTACTAGGAGACTGAAATATAACAACGCCTTACCAGTAACACCATCACTATTTACGCGTTGTCGCCAGCACTAGTAGCAACAAATACAAGTACCAGTTACAGTTCCGAAATAGTAAAGAGTACGTTAGTAATTTACTGAAACAAAAACAATGCATTAACGGTAACGCCGTTACTGTTAAAGCATTACCGCCAACACTGGTCGCAAGCTAGGTGACGGACCTGCTTATAGACGAACACGTAATCTCTGAACAGGATACGAAAATGTTCCTCAAGAAGCACTGGTATCATCCAAACTTGTCACCAAAATTCTTTTTTTACGCTGAAAAGACTTGAAAGAGATGAAGTCATAGTGAGGTTTCAAAACGCATGAAAAGCTTTATTTGACTAAAAGAATTCAGTGAACACATAAGTAAACAAGGTAAGTTACAGCTCAAAAATTTCGCAATAAAGTAGTTCACTTACAGTTCAAGCGGCAAGAAGCTCCAACACAAATATGATCAAGGCTTAATAGCACCACCAGTATAATTACTAGCTCTACGAGAAGCCCGCGAATATAAATTGCAGAGGCGCGGAAGGCGGGTTCTTCGAGAAAGAATTCGGAGGATGATCCAAAGGCAGACGTCAGCCGACTCACTCATCCAGCTGCATTGGGCGCACTGTCTCGGTGACGCTTGCAGCCGAGATGTCCTCCTTCTCCTCCAAGCTCTCCTGCTGACCACCCGCACTCCTGGCTTGTAGAATTTTCAGCACAGCCGTACGCTGTACCAAAATTTTGCGCATCGGATTCCGTGTTTGCCAGACAGCAAATGCACGGTAATCAAAGTGCACCGTGAACACGCACCAGAACAAGTAGGCAGTGATCAAAAGGCCAGCTAGAGTGACCACGCTGATCGCTCCCATGATTTGGCCTTTCAGTGCTTGCCCGAAGGCGTCGAGCACACAAAAGAAACCGCCGAGGGCAGCCACTGGCGTCATGAGTGCGAAGCAGAACCGGTCTCCTTGCTCATCTAATGGCGAGTCAGTGGGCAGAGCCCAGTGGAAGAACTGATGGATGCAAGTGGCTTGGGCAGCGGTGGGATATTGGTGATGGCAACGGTCGCAGTGGTCCACGTTCTGGGCGTTCAGCCAATGATCCAGGCACGAGATGTGCACCAGGCCCGTGGTGCCCGAGCACTTGCAAAGTGACATGAGACCTTCCGTCTGCTCTCCCTCGTAGCAAATGCGGCATATTGGTGCGCTACTGGCCGTAAAATTGAGATAGCCAGCAGGACAACCGAGAGGGCTGCCAGTAGATTTCGGGTTGCTCTTAAAGGGGCTCATCGCATCAGCGCCGAGAGGACCAGCAAGCAGTAAATCCACGGGTGGAACAATTACAGTCTTTCGGTGGTTCTTTTCACGTACTGGGCTTCAGTCAACGAACACGAGGCAACCGTGGCGAGTGTTCGTCGAGGACTGGATGTGAAAAAAGAGCTCCGGGCAGGTGGCACCAGGACGCTTGGGAAGTGGCGAGAGAGAGGACAATGACGCGCGGCATTTCTCCTCTTCGGGTGAGGGAGCCTTACGTTCGTTGTTGTGAGCGGTCTTTCGTTACGCGATCCGGCGCCGTGTGCAGACTGCAATACGAGAAAGGCACGAGAAGTCTGCCGCCGCCACGAATAGAGCCCGAACAAAGATGCATTGTGTGCGTGCATCTTCGGAAAGAGTTCTGCGGCTGTTGCTAGGCGTTACTGTGCTTTTGTTTGTAATAATTGGTAACCAACTTGCTAAACAAAAACCGTGAAAACGAAGTAATTACCCGACCCATTACGTGAAGGCATGTACTGCTTCGTTTGGGGTACGTTCGAGTGAAGCAGAGTTGAAATCGTGATCACCTTTGTAGTTATCCTAAACTGTCTTGGCTAGCAAATTGTGTCATCGTGTTTCGTATAAATAAATTGTTGTTTGAAACTTATGGAAGAGCATAGGTGCCACAGTTTACGAAGAATCGCTTCATACTGTAGCGCTTAAATTTCGTTAATTGGCTTTCAGATTTCCCTTCACTCGGCGGGATATGCAGCGATGTCCGAATATCCACATTACTGCCGTATTGCACAAATAGGAGAAATCTGGGTTGTTTGTGAGACTATATTTACACCAGAGTAGCAGAAACTGTGAACAGTTCTAGAAAATGATGTATCGCGACGTCAGGTAAATAGACTCAAGTACGGGCATGGAAAGTTAGAGCATTCGGGAGCGGAGGAGGGGAAGTGTTTAGCAAAGCATGCTCATCACTTTCGCTTGCGGACTTCAAGTACGACTTTAGGAGGAGGAAAGATAAGAACAGGTTAGTGGTCGGTGCCTTGAGCACAATGCCATAGGTTTAATTTTCTGCCTCTTGTATGTGAAAACTACCATACATTACGATTGTGATGGGTCGTTGAGAAACCAAAGCAGAAAAAAAATTACTCAGTGCACCACCTTGTCGGGTTTTTCGATCAAATAGTGATCATGTCCCTTAATGCTTAACAATAATGTTTTGAAATGCTATTAGCTTTTAAAGATACAATAATGCAATAAAGTTTACAAAAATGCCCTTCCAACGCTAAGGACGCGGCAAACAGTAATTCAAGTTGGCAGACCCGGCCAACACTGACTAGACGAACAGCGGAATTGTATTGCTTTCAGTGAGTTAGATATTTTCACGTGAAATCTATTTTTCTGCAGAAGACGGTGAAACTTTTACAGCGAAAGCTGTTATGAGATCACAACTCTTGTACCGAGGAGCACTGTTGTTGTCCGCCGCTGGTGTTCGTAACCACATGGCGCAAACTTCAAAATAAACAACTTTGTAAGAAGGACACAGTGGGGCTCGAACCCAGGCCTACTGCGTGCCAGCCCAGTATACTACTACTGAGCCACGCCAGTGTTTCTCATGCTTTACTACATAGACCTTATGCACTCAAAGGTTGTCAGATATATGTACACAATTAGGCAGTTTAATATTAGGCTCGCACGCACGCATGTGGAACATAGAAGTTCACACAGTCCAAAGAACCTTAAAAAGTCCGGTAAACAAACACACATGTCCAGAAGTCCAATAGACTCCGGAACAGGATCGAAAGTTTCTGCAACACTACACACATTGACTGCTGCTTCTCGAAAAACAGCCTTTGTCGAACATGCTGGGCTCAGCATGTCAGTATATCTTGCCGCTGCTTCATAATTAAGAAAAGCCAAATAACATAGTTAAATCGTATGGCTCATTATTGGTAATGGTGTTTTGGAGCGGTAAGAACCTAACACCAAGAGCTGTAATAAAAAATTCTTTTTCGATGATTCTCTGTAGGATGACCCGCAAATTACACGCATAACGGTAATCAATAAAACATTGTTGGGTTCTTTCAGGCTTGCTGCACACTCTGATATTCGGAGATCAGGGCACGTATATACCTTTTCCATGAAGACACGCCTTTACTGGCAATGTTGAGGTGTGTAGCGTGAAGGAACACGTTTTCGGTGCTGGCGGTATACATAATTTGCGCACATGGTAGAACACAACATGACTAGGTCGAAATACATATTGCCGTCGGTAAACAGGTTCAGGGAAAAGAATGCTGATGAGTGCAGCAATGAGCGTCCTTATGTCTACACTGTAGAGATATTTTAAAGTAAATCTGGTTTTCACTAACTGCATAGCCTCAACAATTTCTTTCAAGAAACCCTACAATTGCGAGTTTTCGGCAACTCTTGTCAAGACAAAATGAAAACGGTGGCAGTAAGCAAGACGGTTCTGGATAATAGACCGAAGGAACAGGTGACACACATCTTTAAGGTGAAAAAATCGCATCACCAGTTGCCGTACAAACAAGTGCACAAGACCCCCCACCCCTTTTTTTTTTTCCAGCGAAAGAAAAAGTTTCTCTCTTCGCTATATTTTACTGGATAATTTCAAATGAAACAGGAAAATATCCTGTCAATGCATGTATATCTACAAGAGGACAGTGCAATGCTTGCAGAATGCAGACAAGCTTTGATGCAAAAAATATGTTGCATGCATTGGCTCTCGAAACTCGAAAAAAAAACGGAAAGATCCCGTCCTTGCAAAGTTAATACCTTTCGACGAATAGTGGTTATGCCGGACGTCCAATGAGGGCCACAATATAGATGGTTATCAAAAGGCACACCAAGATAACGGCTGGAGCTCCATTTCAATGTATATTTCCGAAAAGCAATGTAGTTATTGCCTACGTGCCCAGCTAGAATCCCCTGGTTTTATCAGAATATATATTAGCCCCAGAAATTTCAAGGAAAGGCATAGTGGTGTTTAGAGCTTCCTGATCACTTGGATTATCTGCGCAAAAGAAGGCAATGCCATCTGCGTAGGCTAGTACTTTTATTTATTCAGCTTCATATCTATATCCTCTGATACCAGAATTAGGTAGTGCACTTTGAAAAAGTGGTTCCAAGTATACTGCAACAAGTAAAAGTGAAAGCGGACAACCTCACGCACTGATGAATTTACCTCTATAATTCCTGAAATCGCGTGATTCACAATTAATCTTGTTGTCAGTTTTTATAACATAGTGACATGCCATCATACAATATACCCTCAAACTGGAGGTGTCAGAGCTGTTGAAACAAAAAAGTCATGTACTTTACCAAAAGGATTGGTACGGGGGTAGACGCAACTTGTACTGTGTCCAAATCGCCAGAGCTTAACACATTTAAACGGACGGGGAGCTAAAGCTTCGACCCTATAGATAAGCGGCCATGCATTGATCTGCGAAGGGCGATCTGTTCTAGCGAGTGTAGCGATTACAGTTTCAGTTGGAACATTGTTTGTTTTCTTGTTTAATATAGCGGTACACAGAAAAACATCTGCTGGAGAAAAAATGTCCAAGACTTCTGCTGCGCATGGCCTTGTGTCTACCCCCGTACCAATCCTTTGCAGCAAGCTAGATGAGGTAAGATAACAGAGCTCACCGGATGTGATGCAAAAGTAGTGCACTTCAGTAGGTCTTGGGTGCAAGCCTTGTCTGGTGAGCAGCACAGTATCCCCCCACGTCCAAACTGATTAACCTCTGTTATCAGCATGTTGTGGGAAGTGATCGCACGGAGTTCCGTTTGGATCGCCTTGGGATTTTTCATACAAATTAGCCCACCACTGGTAGGCACCAAAGCGACAGGAACGCTACGGGTTCTATTGCGGAGAAACAACTCCAAGGGCAAATCTTGAGGGGGAACAGAGGCTGGCCAGTGGGAAGGCCTCTGATCCGGAGAAGAAACAGACATGAAAAAAATGTAGTTACACTTAGCAATGCACTCAAAACAGTTGCGGAACAAGAAATAGTTCTAATACAGTGAAAGTAACCACCGGCTACTTGACCGCAACCCGGAAGATGGAACAAGGAACGTTGGGACCTGTGAAGCTGTGGCAAGGAGAAATGGCCGTTCATCACCCACACGATTTTTCCTCTCCCTCCTTCTTCGATGCCGTGGCATTTGATTCTTTTCTGCGATATTCTTGAGGCTTTTCTTCTTTTTCAATTGCCAATGTTCGCCGCGCTGGCACAGGTAACACTCTTTCAGTAGCCCATCTTGCCGCGCCACATTCAGAAGTCACTTGACTCGCGCACTTCACCCACAACATCTTGGTATACAGCGTGTAACTAAATTTGTGGCGCTAATGTTTTTTTAATTATAATCTGGAATAAACGCTCACAATACTTCCAAAAGCCGTTATAGGGTTCCTTCAAATAGACGGTACATCATGCCTTATTGCTTTTCTGTTTTCTGTTGTAACAGAAAGCATGTTATCTGAAGGGTAAGACCTTTCAGTTATTTCTCAGAAAAGAGAGTAGAAAAATTCAAAGCAGAATTTGCTGATTTACGTTTTGTTATTCAGGTGATGTAGGTAGAGCTACAGTTTCTATATACACATCTATATAGGTGCATATACGTATCGTCCTAAACGTTACTGGTATTTACCTCTATCTCTATCTTAACGGGTTTGATTTTCCTATTCAGTGGTTCATTGTCTATGCTATCTATTGAACTGCAAATGGATATCCAGAGAGTGTAAACACGCAAAAAGACGCCAGGCCTATGCGGAAGGCGCAGCACAGTCACAGTGAAAGCTAGAAGAGTCTAGCCTTTCAGAGTCTTCCAAACACTTATTGAGTAACTGCTGCAAAAACACTTGCTTGATTCGCACTATGGAATTATTTTAAATATATTTAGGGTAGTAGGGCGGCATTCTCTATGCTATTTTCGTCATTCTTCCGAGAACCGTGGTATCCGCTAAACTACTGCTAAGAATTTTCTGCGAATTGTTCATGCAGGGGCTGACGACGATGACGAAGTATGCCTGAAGTGGGTATGTGCCACAGTTTTAACGAGCTTTTTTGAGGGCTTCGAGCATTTTATGACCAACTCGGTACGCTATTCGCATTGTTCATGGACTGATTGTTCTTTCGATGTTTTAAAGCATTTTGTAAGCCGTAATAACGCGATTGCTTTCCCAACATCAACCCGGTATAGGGCAAGGAGGAGGAGGAGGATAGAAAGAGGAAGGACAGGAAGGTAAGCCTGTATAACGCAAGTTTTCCACGGAGTCCCAAATGCTCTCTCCTGAGAACAGCGTATCGGCCACAAGCCGGGGATCATCGACGCCATTTTCTGAAGCTATAAAGTCGCCTACCACGTCTACCAACTGGTAATAACGTTTTGAATTCTGTTTTCCTCCATGAGGACTTCGGTGGTAGACCATACCAAGCCCCAGATTTCCGATACGCTCTTCTTGAAGTACTGACTACTTCAGACATTGTAGGTGTAGGCCAGTATCAAATCAGCCACGTATGGATGGTTACCTGTGCAAACATAAGTGCAAACCAGAAACTTGTTGCCCATGGCGAGCTTCTTGTGAAAGGGCGTAGATACAGGGTGATATATCCAGAGACCAAGGATATTAGGCCTAAGCTGCTATGGTGTCCGCCTCTTTTGGAAACTATACGTGTGGAAGAGGCGTTTCAAGCTTATGGGCTCGTGATGTCTATAGAGAGAGAGACATGGAGATGTGCTGGTATGGAGCAATGGATGGCAACAAACCAGGCTGTGGCCATAGAGCTAAAGAATGGCGTCACTGTCAGCTCAGTACCACATATTATGACCATCTTTGGTAACCAGTGCCTAGTGCTCAACTCTGGTAGGCCTGTACTTTGTCTTCGTTGCAAGCGAGTGGGACACGTTTGTCGACAGTGCGAAACACAACGGTGCTTGCAGTGCCATCGCTTCGGTCATCTGTCGGATGCTTGAATGTCGACCTACGCAAGCAAGCTGCGCTCTGGCAAGTCTATCACAGAGGAGCCTCATCTCGACCACCTAATGGATGCCACAGAAGTCATTGATCTCTCGAGAAGCAGTGGGTAAAAACAAACAAAATGAACAGTTCGCCATTGAACCCAGGCGAAACAGTCATATTAACGCTGCTAAAAGCGCATCTGTCATCCAAAGACACCCGGGAAAAAGATGCTGTCAGCGAACGCGGCTCAGAAAAACCACAAGGAAAGCCTTGTGATGAAGACGCTGTTGAAGAGGCTATGGATAGCAGCCAGCCAAGAAAACGCCTTGCGCCAGGGAGTGCCGAAGCAAGAGCGGCTCATTCAGATGTAGCATGACACGACTCATCATGTGGACAGTGTGTTGTGTCTTTTGAATGTTTTGGAGAAATGAACTACCTGCGTCGGCGTACTCAAGAAGGTGCCGCAAAAAAGTGCAAGGGAGGAAAAACCACAAGTTTGCCTCAGGCAAAAGGGAATTAACAAAAACGTTAAGTAAGCAAAATGGCTACTCCACTGACCCTGTGTGTAGCGGCACTCAACGTACGTGGCTTAAGAAATGTAGGGCGTCAGCGGCAGTTGAACAACGTGCTTAGGCAACAATACGTTTATGTTGTAGCGGTTAAAAAAACAAAGATTTCGTCAGTTCAAAATATAAGCTCTGCACTGGAAACTTTTCCAGATTACGATCTGTACAGCATCCACGCACGTGGTGCTTCCGCTGATTCCTTCTTATTAGTTAGAAAGCAGCAGTGTCACTCTTTGGTGTCACTGTGTATTGATTTGGAAGGTCGTCCTATTTGCTGTGGCATCACTTTTAATTTTAGTAAATTGAGATTTCTTAGTGTTTATGCTCCCTCAAAAGTGATTGAAATGATTGCTTTCGTCCTGTCCTTAGCTCCGTTGCTAAACACTGATAGACATTTGATTGTGTTAGGAGATTTTGCTTGGGTTTGTGACCCTAGTGATCACTCATATTTAACAAATCATTACAATGCGAGTGCCGCTTTATTGCAATATAAAATGAATGAGCATAATTTGATAGATATGAGAGAGCATGTGCCAGCCTCACTGAGGTTTACGCACTTCAGGGCGTTTCTCATGCTTGGCTCGATCGTGTCTATGTCTCTATAAACCTATGGTCGCACAATCCCAGCTAATACATACAGCCTATGTTTTTCACAGATCATTTTAGTGGCAGTTTCACGGGGTTCTGGAAAATTTAGCAAGATTCCACTGAATTGAGAATTATGGAAGCTAAACGTACAGCTTCTGAGAGAGGAATGATTTGTTGAAGTAGTCAAAGAATTGCTCCTTGTGGTAACCAAATTTCGACAGCTGCGAAATTACGCTCAATGCGAATTCTTAAAAGAAAAAATTAGGAATGAAGCGATTAGATTCTCATGTCAGCTAGTACAAAAAAACAAAAATAAAAAACTTTATCTTTACGATTTGCTTAATAGGCTTCATGATTTTAAAGCCAAGAGCCGGGGCAGTACGGGGATGAAATGAATATAGTTCGAGCGCAAATACTGAAATATTCAACTGAGGCATACAGAGGATGAATACAACGTTCTCGTGTTATTCTTTTCACTGAAGATGAACCAACAAAAGGAGCTCGTAGGTTGAAAAGCGATACGCACTCTCCAAGAAGATAATACAATTTCAGTGAAATGTCTTCATATACACCGACACAGAGCAAATCAAACACGCTTTTGAAGATTGTTACAAAAGCCTCTTCACCACGGCTGAGCTTACAGATGACTATGAATAAATAGGTGAACGTTTCATTGCTTTGATTTCGTGTTTACAGGAAGATGATTGCCTCACCATTGATGAACCGGTACCAAGGAATAAATTAAGATTACAATCAGAACTTTGCATAGAAACCAAACTTCAGGCCCAGATGGCCTTAGCGCAGAGTTTTACTTGACGTTTCAAGAACTTCCCGTTACTTTCCTTGAGGCAATTTTTTATGAAGTGTATGAACTTGGGGAACTTCCTTCTTTCTTTTTTCAGGCCCACACTACTTTGACACCAAAAAGTACTGATAGTGAAGATTTTAAAAAGTAACTAAATATATGCCTATATCTTTATGTAACGTTGATTATATACTTGCGTACATCTCACAAACACGTTGCAAACAGTGATTACTAAATATGTAGGCACCCAACAATCATGTGCAATAAGAGGCCGTACTATAGAGACGAATATCCATGTAGCGCGATCAATCATTAAGTGCACTGACGATACCATGAATCAGGTTGCTCTCGTTCAGATTGACCTTTCTAAAGCTTTTGATAAAGTACATGATTTTTTTTTGTTTCGACAGCTCTGACACCTCCAGTTTGAGGGTATATTGTATTATGGCAAGTCACTATGTTATAAAAACTGACAACAAGATTAATTGTGAATCACGCGATTTCAGGAATAATAGAGGTAATTCATCAGTGCGTGAGGTTGTCCGCTTTCACTTTTACTTGTTGCAGTATACCTGGAACCACTTTGTCTAACTGTACTACCTAATTCTGGTATCAGAGGATATAGATATGAAGCCGAAGAAATAAAAGTACTAGCCTACGCAGATGGCATTGCCTTCTTCTGCGCAGATAATCCAAGTGATCAGGAAGCTGTAAACACCACTATGCCTTTCATTGAAATTTCTGGGGCTAATATATATTTTGATAAAATCAGGGGATTCTAGCTGGGCACGTAGGCAATAACTACTTTGCTTTTCGGAAATATACATTGAAATGGAGCTCCAGTCGTTATCTTGGTGTGCCTCTTGATAACCATCGTAATGGTGGCCCTCATTGGACGTCCGGCATAAATACTATTCGTCGAAAGGTATTAACTTTGCAAGGACGGGATCTTTCCGTTTTTTTCGAGTTCCGAGAGCCAATGCATGCAACATATTTTTTGCATCAAAGCTTGTCTACATTCTGCAAGCATTGCACTGTCCTCTTGTAGATATACATGCATTTACAGGATATTTTCCTGCTCCATTTGAAATTCTGCAGTGAAAGTAATGCGAAGAGAGAAACTTTTTTTCGCTTAAAAAAAAGGGGGAGGGGGTCTTGTGCAATTGTTTGTACGACAACTGGTAATGCAATTTTTTACCTTAAGGATGTGTGTCACCTGTTTTTTCGGTCTGTTATCCAGAACCGTCTTGCTTACTGCCACCGTTTTCTTTTTGTCTTGACAAGAGTTGCCGAAAACTCGCAATTGTAGGGTTTCTTGAAAGAAATTGTTGAGGCTATGCAGTTTGTGAAAACCAGATTCAGTTTAAAATATCTCTACAGTGTAGACATAAGGACGCTCATTGCTGCACTCATCAGCATTCTTTTCCCTGAACCTGTTTACCAACGGCAATATGTATCTCGACCTGGTCATGTTGTGTTCTACCATGTGCGCAAATTGTGTATACCGCCAGCACCGAAAACGTGTTCCTTTACGCTACACACCTCAACATTACTAGTAAAGGCGTGTCTTCATGGGAAAGGTATATAGGTGCCCTGATCTCTAAATATCAGAGTGTGCAGCAAGCCTGAAAGAACCCAACAATGTTTTATTGATTACCGTTATGCGTGTAATTTGCGGGACATCCTACAGAGAATCATCGAAAAAGAATTTTTTATTACAGCTCTTGGTGTTAGGTTCTTACCGCTCCAAAACACCATTACCAATAATGAGCCATACGATTTAACTATGTTATTTGGCTTTTCTTAATTATGAAGCAGCGGCAAGATATACTGACATGCTGAGCCCAGCATGTTCGACAAAGGCTGTTTTTCGAGAAGCAGCAGTCAATGTGCGTAGTGTTGCAGGAACTTTCGATCCTGTTCCGTAGTCTATAGGACTTCTGGACATGTGTGTTTGTTTACCGGACTTTCTGAGGTTGCTTGGACTGTGTAAACTTCTATGTTCCACATGCGTGCGTGCGATCCTAATATTGAACTGCCTAATTGTGTACATATATCTGACAACCTTTGAGTGCATAATGTCTATGTATAAAGTAAAGAAACACTGGCGTGGCTCAGTAGTAGTATACTGGGCTGGCGCGCAGTAGACGCGGGTTTGAGCCCCACGGTGTCCTTCTTACAAGGTTGTTTATTTTGAAGTTGGCGCCATGCGGTTATGAACACCGGCGGCGGACAACAACAGTGCTCCTCGGAACCTGAGTTGTGAGCTCATAACAGCTTTCGCTGTAAAAGTTTCACCGTCTTCTGCAGAAAAATAGATTTCACGTGAAAATATCCAACTCACTGAAAGCAATACTATTCCGCTGTTCGTCTAGTCAGTGTTGGCCGGGTCTGCCAACTTGAATTACTGTTTGCCTTGTCCTTAGCGTTGGAAGGGCATTTTTGTAAACTTTATTGCATTATAGTATCTTTAAAAGCTAATAGCATTTCAAAACTTTATTGTTAAGCATTAAGGGACATGATCACTATTTGATCAAAAAGCCCGACAAGGTGGTGCACTGAGTAATTTTTTTTCTGCTTTGGTTTCTCTATGACCCATCACAATCGTAGTGTATGGTAGTTTTCGCATGCAAGAGGCAGAAAAATAAACCTATGGCATTGTGCCCAAGGCACCGACCACTAACCTGTTCTTATCTTTCCTCCTCCCAAATGCGTACTTGAAGTCCGCAAGCGAAAGTGATGAGCATGCTTTGCTAAACACTTCCCCTCCTCCGCCCGCCAATGCTCTAACTTTCCATGCCCGTACTTGAGTCTATTCACCTGACGTCGCGATACATTATTTTCTAGAAGTGTTCACAGTTTCAGCTACTCTGGCGTAAATATAGTCTCACAAACAACCCAGATTTCTCCGATTTGTGCAATATGGCAGTAATGTGGATATTCGGACATCGCTGCATATCCCGCCGAGTGAAGGGAAATCTGAAAGCCAATTAACGACATTTAAGCGCTACAGTATAAAGCGATTCTTCGTAAACTGTGGCACCTATGCTCTCCCATAAGTTTCAAACAACAATTTATTTATACGAAACATGATGACACAATTTGCTAGCCAAGACAGTTTAGGATAACTAGAAAGGTGATCACGATTTGAACTCTGCTTCACTCGAACGTACCCCAGACGGAGCAGTACATGCCTTCACGTAATGGGTCGGGTAATTACTTCGTTTTCACGGTTTTTGTTTAGAAAGTTGGGACCAATTAATACAAACAAAAGCACAGTAACGCCTAGCAACAGCCGCAGAACTCTTTCAGAAGATGCACGCGCACAATGCATCTTTGTTCGGGCTCTATTCGTGGCGGCGGCAGACTTCTCGTGCCTTTCTCTTATTGCAGTCTGCACACGGCGCCGGATCGCGTAACGAAAGACCGCTCACAACAACGAACTAAGGCTCCCTCACCCGAAGAGGAGAAATGCCGCGCGTCATTGTCCTCTCTCTCGCCACTTCCCAACCGTCCTGGTGCCACCTGCCCGGAGCTCTTTTTTCACATCCAGTCCTTGACGAACACTCGCCACGGTTGCCTCGTGTTCGTTGACTGAAGCCCAGTACGTGAAAAGAACCACCGAAAGACTGTAATTGTTCCACCCGTGGATTTACTGCTTGCTGGTCCTCTCGGCGCAGAAGCGATGAGCCCCTTTAAAAGCAACCCGAAATCTACTGGCAGCCCTCTCGGTTGTCCTGCTGGCTATCTCAATTTTACGGCCAGTAGCGCACCAATATGCCGCATTTGCTTCGAGGGAGAGCAGACGGAAGGTCTTATGTCGCTTTGCAAGTGCTCGGGCACCACGGGCCTGGTGCACTACTCGTGCCTGGATCATTGGCTGAACGCCCAGAACGTGGACCACTGCGACCGTTGCCATCACCAATATCCCACCGCTGCCCAAGCCACCTGCATCCATGAGTTCTTCCACTGGGCTCTGCCCACTGACTCGCCATTAGATGAGCAAGGAGACCGGTTCTGCTTCGCACTCATGACGCCAGTGGCTGCCCTCGGCGGTTTCTTTTGTGTGCTCGACGCCTTCGGGCAAGCACTGAAAGGCCAAATCATGGGAGCGATCAGCGTGGTCACTCTAGCTGGCCTTTTGATCACTGCCTACTTGTTCTGGTGCGTGCTCACGGTGCACTTTGATTACCGTGCATTTGCTGTCTGGCAAACACGGAATCCGATGCGCAAAATTTTGGTACAGCGTACGGCTGTGCTGAAAATTCTACAAGCCAGGAGTGCGGGTGGTCAGCAGGAGAGCTTGGAGGAGAAGGAGGACATCTCGGCTGCAAGCGTCACCGAGACAGTGCGCCCAATGCAGCTAGATGAGTGAGTCGGCTGACGTCTGCCTTTGGATCATCCTCCGAATTCTTTCTCGAAGAACCCGCCTTCCGCGCCTCTGCAATTTATATTCGCGGGCTTCTCGTAGAGCTAGTAATTATACTGGTGGTGCTATTAAGCCTTGATCATATTTGTGTTGGAGCTTCTTGCCGCTTGAACTGTAAGTGAAATACTTTATTGCGAAATTTTTGAGCTGTAACTTACCTTGTTTACTTATGTGTTCACTGAATTCTTTTAGTCAAATAAAGCTTTTCATGCGTTTTGAAACCTCACTATGACTTCATCTCTTTCAAGTCTTTTCAGCGTAAAAAAAGGATTTTGGTGACAAGTTTGGATGATACCAGTGCTTCTTGAGGAACATTTTCGTATCCTGTTCAGAGATTACGTGTTCGTCTATAAGCAGGTCCGTCACCTAGCTTGCGACCAGTGTTGGCGGTAATGCTTTAACAGTAACGGCGTTACCGTTAATGCATTGTTTTTGTTTCAGTAAGTTACTAACGTACTCTTTACTATTTCGGAACTGTAACTGGTACTTGTATTTGTTGCTACTAGTGCTGGCGACAACGCGTAAATAGTGATGGTGTTACTGGTAAGGCGTTGTTATATTTCAGTCTCCTAGTAAAACACTAATTACTATTCCAGAACTGTAAGGGGCAATGTGCATGCATCACCATTTTCCGGTAACGCGGACGTAGTTATCTTTTTCGATGATCCCACAATTTCTGATGCGAAGTAGCATATGGTGGTGTTCGATCCGGTAGTGCGCGGGGTGACCACCCTTACGGCACGTGTGACAACTCTCACCCCTGTCCTCACGCTCACGCGAATAGAGGTGAGAGTTCGCGCATGTGCAGTGCGCACCGAGAGATTGCCGAGGGCGCTCTCCTCGTGTGAGTTTAAAAAGGTAGGACGATGTGCCGGAGCACTGCCTCCACTTCGTTTCCCCTCTCTTGTTTCTCTCTCTGCTACAGCTGTGCGCTCGTGTAGAATGCTGCGCGTGCCCTCTTCATTCCACTTTCCTAGCAGCACCTGGTGTTCACTTCACGGCACAGGCACAGTAATACACACAAATGGGAGGGGTGTAACATATACACAACTCCAAACACAAATGAAACATAAACAGAAACATAAAACTGGACCCAAAGGTGAACACCAACGCTTCTTCGCATCCCAACGTAGTTGCCTCCAGTGGAAGATGGTGTATTTTTTTACACTGCCTCGAAGGAGCTACGCCCCACCACGGTAGTGTAGTAGCTAAGGTAGTCGGATGCTGACCACAACTCACGGGATCGAATCCCGGCTTCAAATGCTGCATTTTCGACAGAGGCGAAATTGCTGTAGGCCCGTTTGCTCAGATTTGGGTGCATGTTAAAGAACCCCCAAGTGGCCGATAATAATGGAGCCCTCCACAATGCCGTCGCTTATAATCATATTGCGGTTTTTGGACGTTAAAAAACTTATCTATCAATCAATAAATAAATAATGAAATTGTAACAGCTACTTTCACTAACCTCCTCCTGGCGCATTTGTCCGTGTCTGTGTTTCTTCGTACCAGTAAGAAAATCTGCACCATAATTTTTTTCTCTCCGGCACCATTTCTCGTATGGAAATTGTTCTGTAAATATGATGTATTGTATGTTTCTGACTAATTTCTCACGTAACCTTTATTGTTCCCATTATTTGTGTGACTTGTAGTACACTACTTTTTTGGGAAACTCTTCCTCTTGCTATGGAAGGATTCCTTCTTGTTTTCTCTAGAGTGTGTCCATGACGTTTACGGCAGGACGTTACCTGGCAATGAATCATGTGTTACCTGCAAGAGCATCTTTGTTTGTCGGTTCGTTTCACAATCTTCGTAACGCTTGGCACGTTTGTTTGAGCAAGTGGAACTGAGACAAGAAGACATCAAGTTGTAGCTTAAAAAGAAGCACTTTATAACGATACAAGTAACAAACACCTATATAAATAGGTAGACACAGAAGAAGAGAAATAACTAGAACTACCTAAACAAAAAATTCCGTCCTATGACGGGGATGCTCTACTTGCGCTCATTGAATTAGGTCAGAACGGGTATATACGCAACTACGATAACTGATCCACGTACTAGCAACTTTAGTAAAAAAATAAAGATGTCTGCACTTAGCTGGAACAACGCGGCACGTTATTTTGGCGCTGGGATGAAATTTCTTCATTGTGGCGTCAGATTGCGTTTTTTTATCGAAGGCGAAAAGGTGCTGGCAGCGGACCCTCCCCTTCTCACCGGCATAAAAGATTTCGATGGTGAAACAGCGGAAGTAGTTGCACTGTGCACGCTAACATAGAGCCTCTTCGGCACGCCGCATCAATTTTTTCTTATATTGAAGAACCTATCTAGCAAGCCAGAGGTTGTACAGAGCAAGTGTGTACCGGGCCTCTCTGAAAAGGGCCTCTCTTTTGCGCTGCGTTGGTACACTGCTGCAGGCCAAGCCTAGTCAGTTTCCGGGGTACACTGTAAGCGAGAATACATCCAGCTGGGAGGAATCGGGAAATAATTCGCCCACTCTGCTCCGGTGGTCTCAGTCAAACCAGATTGTACCGGAGATAATACATTCTTTTTCCACCGTTTTTCCTCTGGTGGCTGCTGGACGAAGGAAACGGGAGAAAAACGGGGCAAATCCTCTGATTATGGTCCCGCGGTTGCCACGGTAATGCTCCGGCACATCGCTTTTGCCCCGGTGGATGCTCCGCAATTGCTTCGGCTCATCGCTTAGCGGCATTCATTGGCTGTTCGAGAAGGAATGTGGGCAGCATAGCCACCGGGAAGCCGTTCCTCATACACCAACATGGCGCAGACCAAGCCGGTGCAGTGAGCATTGTGCAAGGCGTTCGGCCACGTTTGAGAAAAAGAAGAATCGTCCTGTGCACTTTTTTAGTATCACAAGCGACTACAAGCAGCAACGAAAATTGTGATGGACAGAAGGGGAAGGTCGGAACCTTGATCGTGTAATGGTTCCGGGCAGTAAACGACACATTATGATCTCGCGATTAATGAACGACTCCGAGGTCGCTGGTGCGGTGCAAAACAGGTGAGTGAACTCTGCTTGAATTATCTGTGTTATTCTTGTCACGTAGTGCTAAGATAGGTAATGTTGGGTTTATGAGCAAACAGGTTATTATTAACAGGTGAATTTTACAGGACATCAGTAAGCATCACATGTCAGTAAGCGTCACATGTCAGTAAACAAACATGTCCAGAAGTCCTGCCAGCCGAGACTTGCCGGTGGCAAGTCATCTTTTCGTTTACTTTTTTTTCACAATTGCATTACAATTGCTTCTGATAGGATCTCATGTAGTTAGTTTGGCATCATTGCCTGTTTTCCATATAATGAGTTCAGCAAGGACACAAGCCCTTAAACTTGGACTTTTTCTCTTTACTCAATAATTCTAAGTACTAAATTCCATTCATTTAATCAGTGTGGTTTTTTTCCTTTTTAATCAGTTTTTCATGTGTGTTCGCGTACGTTTGTTTAGGTGGGATGGCACACCATTGCGACCTCATGTGACTTGCAGATTTTTTGAGATCTAACAGATAATGCTGCAGAGGAAGTATAGGGGACAATATTAGAAGTAATTATAAGGTAATTGTCAAGAAAGAAAAGTGAAAGAAAACATGACTTGTCGTGGGCAGGGACGGAACCTTTGAACTACGAACAAAGCATCCGGTGCTCTACCAACTGAGCTACCACGAGAGCTATACCCCCTTCTACTTTGTACAATATACAGGGTGTTTTGTCTGAAAAGCACCAAGCGACAAAAAACTTTTAAATACTGAATCTAGAGAAACAATTTGAATGCAAGACTTGTAAGTCTTACCCAGAAATAACAGAAATTTCAAGTTACGGTAAGATAACAATACTGGAGAATTTTTCCCAGTGTTTGTTTAAAGTTCTCTGAATTCCGAAAATTCCACGTGAATGCCTTCTAACGCGCGGCGCTCTGAGTGTTCTGAAATGAAGTTGAACGCATTAGCGAAGGCTTCTCAAGCACGAAGGTCTCTTCAACAGGCTGGCGGTGACTACGATTAGCATTAAGCAATAGTTGGATGGCACCAATAAAAACGGGGAGGGGGGCAAAAGAAAGAAACGAAAACATGATCAACTCCGACGAAAAAGCGGCTGCCACGTGCATTGCAATACGAGACCGGAGGCAGCATTCGACACACCACAGACGTTTTTTTTTCTTTTTGGGTCAACAAAAAAACATGATGGTGGGGGAGATGGCCCAAAAAGAAAAAAAATATCTGCGATGTGCCAAATCTTGCCTCCCTTCTCGTATCGAAATGCACGTGGCAGCCGCTTTTTCGTCGAAGTTGATCATGTCTTCGTTACTTTATTTCACCATCCCCCCCTTTTTTTAATGGTACCATCCAACCATCGCTTTAGGTATATCGTAGTCACCGATAGCCTGTTCAACGACCTTTGTGCGTGAGAAGCCTTCACTATTCGTTAAATTTACACTGGAGGGCACTGAAAGCACCTTGCGTTAGGCGGTAATCACGTGGTAGTTTTGAATTTCGCGCACATTAAATAAATTCTGGAAAAAATTGACCAGCGTGTTTATTTTACCGCAACTTGAAAGTTTCGTTATTTCTGAATAAGATCCACACGACATGTATTGAAATTCATTTATAGGGTCAATAATCAAAAAGTTTGCTTAATAAACTTTTTGATTATTGTCAAATAACATGCTTGGCAGATAAAAAATATTCTGACCTGCTACATCGAGCTAAGAACAATACTGCGCTAGCTCTAGACGCGTAGCACTCATTTTTATTTTTATTGCTTGTACGTTTTAGCAGAAACATACTGCATATTTGCACTCAACTGTGGGGGAGCGTCAGCACCGGTTGTTGCCAATATGGCAAGTGTGGAACACTTTTTTTTGCTTATTGGCATCACGTAGCACATGATCTTATTACGAGCTGGCAGCCTGTCTTACGCCCCCACGTTTAATGCACATATATACCCCCATAAAGTGGATCGGGGAATAGCCGCCGAGTTAGCTAAGTAGAGCATCGGACGCGTTATTCGAAGGTCACAGGTTCTATCCCTGCTCATGGCAAGTTATCTTTTTTTTCGTCCACTTTTCTTTGTTCATCTTTCCATTACAATTACTTCCAATATTATCTCTACACATTTTTGACACCTTCATATGTTAGTTCTCATTAAAATGATTTCTAACAAAGAAAAAAAGAGCCCTTAGATATACACTTTTTTCCTTCTTGCAGATTTTCTATGGTTTGTTGCAAGGGCACTAGTGTCATAGTTGGCTATTGTAGTGCATACAAGTTAGATAAGTTTTGAAGAAGAATCAGTCATGCTGCCACCTGATTGATTGATATGTGGGGTTTAACATCCTGCCACCTGAAGAAATGGCTACAGTACACGCTGTTGGATGCACTTTGTTAGCTTTGAATTGAGGTATCTTGAACTATATGTTCACCCATTACATCGGCTAGACATGATGATATCACGGACTTTATTGTGATGAGGAACATGCAGAGAACATTGTTATAAATACAAAAATTGCATAAGAAGAAGGTGAGAACACCGTGCAATCAACGAGGATTAACAGGAAGCACAGGGTGCAGGCGTCGTTCTTCAAGCTTGTCCATGTCAAGTGCAAGCTGTTGTCGCCTCGTTATAATCAACTACTAGCTCAAGAAGTATTGTTCTAGTGCATAAAAATGTTCAACCGGAAACAAGGTTTGCCTCAAGCTCTGCATGTGTCTTTCACCATATATGGCGCCCAGTTAAGAGTTCTTGCAGACCATATTGTGTGAAGCTGGACACCCGTTTAACGTATTATTATGGCTTAAAGCATAAGGTACTTAAAGATACTGAGTATCAATTTTTTTTAGTAGCGGTGTTTCGTGCAATGGAAAGCTTACTGTTCTGAGTGTTTAATGAGGTTGTAAATGACGAGAATTCGAATTCACGTCCCACATACAAGCCTTGATACGCTGCCAACTGGATCGACGTTACGGTGGTCACGTCGTCTGCTATGCAGGCTGGGTTTCAATGAGAAGTTCGTGAGGACGTCCCTTATTCAGAACATCGGAACATCGAGGAACACATTAGAGCAGACGAAGCTAAGCCCAGGAAGCGGCTGACGCGCTTCACTTAGGCCGAGCTCCTCAGGGTGCTCGGTAGGTACGTCTGGTTCGACCGGGTGTTGGGGGCCGACCTCAGGTCTCCGACAGCACTGAATTGTGTAAAGAAAGGTTTCTACAAAGTGTATCACGGCCATTTACAGAAACATGCCCAGTGAAGTAAAGGGTGGCTGGAAAATCCTGGTGCACGTCGCAGCTGGGTGGAAGAAAGGACATGCGTTAACGCAAACAGAAGGCGTTTCTAACGTCGTCGTCACCGGGACCTCTAAATGTTTTATATATACGACTATTCCAAGGAGTTGGCACTATTTCATTCTGAAGTAAGGGCTGCAAAAGACCAATATGGGGCAGAATGCAACTCGGCCTCCTCAAGGCGAAGCGTCTTTTCGGCCCCTTTCAGAGAGGCTTTTGGCCGCATGCGGGTACCGAAGAGTTATGCCGCCTATGGAGGGCGTGGACGGATCGGTGACGAGCGCTCATTTGGAGTCGACTACCTTGCTCCTGCGTATGCAGGTGGCCATTGATGATTTCAGTACTGATATTCTGGCACTCGAGCCGGTCAGACAATTGGCAGCCTCACCCTACCGGTCCCAGTTGGAGGACGTACCCTTCACTTCGGGGGCGTGAAGGACGTTATTGCCATGGTGTCACCCTACCGGAGACCAGCTCTGGATAGGTGGCGCGTCGAAAAAGAGCACCTGGCGGTGAGTTGCGACACAACTCAGCTGGTCGTGCCCAGACGAACAGCCGCAGTATACCATCATTGATGGTATATAGGTGTTCTGTGGTACCACTATAAGAGCACGTGCTTGCGCCGCTGCAGCGCTTCATTTTGGAACGAACAGATTGAAAAGCCATTGCGCCGGTAATACTGCACCGTGGTTTAGAAAAATAACTTTGTCCGAAGGATACTCTCAGATAAAATGCACTCAAAACAGCAGAAAAGCCCTGCATAGCGGACCGCGTCTATGCATATAGTATCGAAGGGACAGTGCTCTGCCACGTTGGCAGCTCCCTTGTCCTCATTTTTTCGTTGCGTGCTGGGTTTTGAGCTAATGCTAGCACTGTCTGAAATGCCCTCATTATTAAGTCCGTGCTGCGATGATACCAAGCTGCTAACGCTAATCTGCAGTAAAATAAAACAAAAACAGAGTAAATGGTAGCTCCATCGTTTTTTTTTTCTGCAATCGTTTGTACGCCCTGTCCGTGGTATATATGCACGGGAACGTTGATCAAGCAAACCACCGTGGCAGCACAGCACGTGTGGTGTCATGCTACTATACTTGAGGGCGCGGACTAGATGAGCGAACACGGCGGTCGCACTTCGATGGGAATGAAATATAAAGAGAACACCTGTGAACTAAGATATATGTGCACATTGGAGAACTCCAAGCGGTCACAACCTTGATACGCACACTACAGTGTACCTCAAAATTATAGCCTCGCCACGGTGGTCTAGTGGCTAAGGTACTCGGCTGCTGACCCGCAGGTCGCGGGATAAAATCCCGGCTGTGGCGGCTGCATTTCCGATGGAGGCGGAAATGTTGTAGGCCCGCGTACTCAGATTTGGGTGCACGCTAAAGAACCCCAGGTGGTCAAAATTTCCGGAGCCCTCCACTACGGCGTCTCTCATAATCATATGGTGGTTTTGGGACGTTAAACCCCACAAACAACAACCTCAAAATTATATCTTGTTTGGCACATGAAAGCCTAGCAATTATTGATGTTGAACAGAATCCTTCATTTTACGCCGACATAGGCAAGCGGAAAAAACGGAACTGTGTTGTTAGGCGAACTAAACAACAAGTGCAAATTGAAGACATTTGACACTTATCTAGCAAGGCAGAAATTCCGATGTTACTTAGCCACGGCAGCCAGTGAGAAAAACGCTTACCGCATCGGCTGGCTTCAGAAAGCTAAGCTTCGAGTAGTCTGTTGAAGCAAAACTTTTTTGTAGACTAGATGGTTCATACTTGAAAAATTGATCTGCTGCACAAACTTGACGGAAAACAAGGGAGACAGGAAAGAGTGCAGACTAGACTACCAACTGTTTATTGTCGTTTCTTGAGGCCAATATATACGCATGCTACGCTGCGCTTCCACGATGCACAAAAAACCAAAGATGCCACTAACAAAGCCGTCCCCAAAACAAATCAATTCAAATGTGACTGCCACCACAATGCCAAATGCGAAAAATGGCAAATTACAAAAGTGATATTCACCACAATTTAAACTGCGTATTCCCAAGGTGTGCGCTCTTATTTAATCTAAAACTTATCTTTTATTATTTTTTGTATTTTCATTGTACCACGCATCAACAAAGGCATGAAAATATGCAAACGTACTCTAGAGAATTTTGTTTAAAAACATTTAAAAACCACTTAGCACCGAACAAAACAATAAAATAACCATTTTATAGTCACTCCAAGCAGCCCCAAGTGAGCAAACTCGAAGAAGCAGTATGCCGAGAGAGTCGAACAAATATAATAACAAACATAAAACCTTAAACATTACGTAGCGTCGCATGGGAAATAAAACATATAATCAATCTCATTTTTTCTAAAGGTTCTTTTCCTGACTCATTAAAGCGTGCAAAAATTATACCAATTTTCAAGAAAGGCGATAAAGATGATATTAAAAATTATAGGCCTATCTCTATTCTTCCATCATTAAGTAAACTAATTGAACAACTGTTTGTAAAGCGTCTTAGTTCTTACCTTTCGAAATTTAATGTTATAAAACCTTCCCAGTTTGGTTTTCGTCATGGAAGCTCCACTAACCATGCTCTGCTTTCTTTGACAGACTTCATCAAACATTCCATTGATACTGGTAACTTCTCGGGTTCAGTCTTTTTGGATTTAACTAAAGCCTTTGACACGCTCAATCACTCCATTCTTTTCAATAAGTTAGATTCGTATGGTATTACTGGACCAGCTTTAAATTTTCTGAAAAGTTACCTGTTTAACCGAAAAAATGTGGTCTTTACAGGTGGCTCTTACTCTAACATTAAGATTACCAATCAAGGTGTTCCGCAGGGGTCCATTCTTGGCCCCCTCCTATTCATTATTTATATTAATGATCTCCCTGACGTCATTTGCTCTGCACATTGTGTTTTGTACGCTGACGACACCACAGTATCATGTAAGGCCAAAACAGTTCCATCTTTAATATCAAAACTAAACTCTGTACTCAGCGATGTAGTTTTATGGTGCAACAACAATGATCTAACGATAAACCCCTCTAAAACTCAGTTCATGGTTTTCAGGTCTGCTCATAAACATTTGTTAACTTCTGCTGCTATAACTATGGGTCCTAATACTATCCATGCTTGTGATACTGTTTCTTTTCTCGGTGTACGTTTAGACATAACCCTTAATTTTGGTCTACACTTATTAGACATTAAGAAAAAGACTGCTTTTGGTATTCGTGCATTGATTAAAGCTAGGCCATATTTTTCCACTAATGCATTATTATCGCTCTACTTCTCATTTATTCATAGTCATTTTAACTATGGCATAACTACCTGGGCCAACACCTATCACTCGTACATCTCATCTGTACAACATATACAGAACCAAGCAATCCGCATTATCACTTTCAGCCCTCGTCGTTCGAACGCTATTTCATTGCTTAGACAATATAATATTCTGTGTATCAGTAGGTTATTTGAATTTCATTGTACTTGTTTGTTCTTTAATATAATTCACCGTCGGCTACCCTTCGACCTCATCAACTGTGACTTATTGATAAACACTAACCGCACTCGCTTCGCATTGGAGCGAAATTTATTACTACCCCGAGTTTGCACTAATTACGGCATAAAGTCATTGTCATTCACAGCTATTTCATTATGGAACTCTATTCCACCAAATATAAAGTCTCTTTCCAACTTGTATACATTCAAAAAAACTTTGAAATTATATCTTCTATCACTATAAATTATTCTATGTTGTCCTTTTTGCATTGTGACTTAGCGATTGTATTGTTGTTGTTGTGATTATTACTATGTTTTATCGCTTCGTTATTTTTCTATAGTTGTTTTATATCATTGTTTTGTTAATATTACATTGTCTTGCCATTTGCCCTTGCACTTTTCTACATGCTTTCTTCATCGTGGGTCCCCCTACAGTCTTCGGACTATGGGACCCTAGTCTGTAAAACGTCTTCTTCATTTTATGTATCGCCAGTCTGTTAATAATAAACTTCAAACTTCAAACTTCAAACACTCATGAGCAAAACAAAAGAAGAAAAATGGAAGAGAACACAATGCAAGGTGTTACCCACAAGATAACACATGACCATGTAGGAAGACCATTTCCCTGTCTGAAAGTGAAAATGAAGGCATGCTTATGCACTTGTCATTATATTGCCTGATAAGATACGCTTCGATAATCTCCCTTTCAGTCCTTTCACGTGTCCTAGCCACGACTGACGTATTCTCAAACACGGGGGTGCATCCGCATGTCCTACAGTGGAAATCTAAATGACCACCATTTTTACCTTTTACGGCCAGACAGTGCTCACGCAAGCGTTCGTTGAGGCAACGCCTCGTCTGCCCTATGTACATCCTCCCACACGACAAAGGGATCAGATATACAACAGAAAATACACACCTAATAAACGCGTTCGCATGATTTTTTCTGCAATTTGCCTTCTTCTGTTTAGTCCATAACGAACAGATCTGACCTAACTTTGTAGGCGCTGAAAACAGTACATCAACACCGTACCTATTATTAGCCACCTTTTTTACATTGTGGGAAACACTATGCAAGTACGGCATTACATAAATAGGCCTCCCGGCAAAGATTGTAGCTAGTGCTTGCGAAAGCCTTCTTAAAAAATACAAGGGCGGGGGTCTAAGCGTCGAAGAAAGGGAGAGGAGGCCTGTTTATGTTACGCCGTACTTACATAGTGTTTCCCACAATGTAAAAAAGGTGGCTAATAGGTACGGTGTTGACGTACTGTTTTCAGCGCCTACAAAGTTAGGTCAGATCTGTTCGTTATTGACTAAACAGAAGAAGGCAAATTGCAGAAAAAAGCACGCGAACGTGTTTATTAAGTGTGTATTTGCTGTTGTATATCTGATCTCTTTGTCGTGTGGGAGGGTGTACTTAGGGCAGACGGGGCGTTGCCTCAACGAACGCTTGCGTGAGCACTGTCTGGCCGTAAAAGGAAAAAAAAATGGTGGTCATTTAGATTTCCACTGTAGGACATGTGGATGCACCCCCCTGTTTGAGAATACGTCAGTCATGACTAGGACACGTGAAAGGACCGAAAGGGAGATTATCGAAGCGTATTTTATGAGGCAATATAACAAGTGCATACGCATGCCTTCATTTTCACTTTCAGACAGGGAAATGGTCTTCCTACATGGTCATGTGTAATCTTGTGGGTGACACCTTGCATTGTGTTCTCTTCCATTTTTCTTCTTTTGTTTTGCTCATGAGTGTTCCTGTTCTACTTTCCATGCGACGCTACGTAATGTTTAAGGTTTTATGTTTGTTACTATATTTGTTCGACTCTCTCGGCATACTACTTCTTTGATTGATTGATGATTGATATGTGGGGTTTAACGTCCCAAAACCACCCTATGATTATGAGAGACGCCGTAGTGGAGGGCTCCGAAAATTTTGACCATCTGGGGTTCTTTAACGTGCACCTAAATCTGGGCACACGGGTCTACAACATTTCCGCCTTCATCGAAAATACCGCCGCCGCAGTCGGGATTCGAACCCGCGACCTGCGGGTCAGCAGCCGAGTACCTCAGCCACTAGACTACCACGGCGGGGCATACTGCTTCTTCGAGTTTGCTCACTTGGAGCTGCTTGGAGTGACTATAAAATTGTTATTTTATTGTTTTATTCAGTGCTAAGCGCTCCTTAAATGTCTTTAAACAAAAGTCTTTAGAGTACGTTTGCATATTTTCACGCATTTGTTGATGCTTGGTGCAATAAAAATAAGAAAATAATAAAAGATAAGTTTTAGAATAAATGAGAGCACACACCTTGGGAATACGCAGTTTAGATTGTGGTGGATAGTACTTCTGTAATTTGCGATTTTTCACATTTGGCATTGTGGTGGCAGTCACATTCGATTTGATTTGTTTTGGGACGGCTTTGTTTGCGGCATCTTTGGTTTTGTGCGCATCGTGGAAGCGCAGCGTAGCCTGCGTATATATTGGCTTCAAGAAACGACAATAGACAGTTGGTAGTCTGCGCTCTTTCCTGTCTCCCTTGTTTTCCTTCAATTTTGTGCAGCAAATAAATTTTGCGAGTAGTCCACTGCTTTGTTCGTTAAAAGAACTTTCTCTTTTGCACAAATTAAGTTAAACAGAGGCATGTCTGTATTGAGTGTTCACCGCGAGAGTATCTTTTATTACAGCTCAGAGGCGTAGGTGAATGTGGCCCCACACAAGTTTTGTGAACAAGGAAGCTTCCCTTTACACGCAACTGTTTACGAAAAAAAAAGACTGCCTGCGTATTGTATCATTCACTTCACGCGGTGGCATTGGAGTTGGGTGGTGGTGATCAGATGGATGGTAGCATAAAAACTTTGTTAGTCCTAGCTGAAGTGTACAACTGAACACTCAGTGGTCCAGGTGTAAAAAAAAGTTTAAATAGGCCGTTTGTTGCATAATACGCTAGTTTTATTTCCGACAAAACACCCTTCAAACTCAACTCTTTGGCCCTGGTTTCTACTGGTGGCTGTCTTAACTATCAAATAAATAAAGCAGACATGCACCATTCGGTTTAGAAATGAGCCCATCAGCACTAGATAGGAGACCGAGAGCATAATGTTCCTCGCCTGACCGCTTCGATGCAACGCCGCCTTCTATTTCTACGTTCTCCCTTTTCTCTATACGTCCTCCCTCTTTTTATATATGGTTTCACTAGAATACGCAGCAGTACCGCCAACGCCCTTTGGTTTTGTTACGGCGATGCGCACATGCACTGCCTCTACCAGCTGCCACTCTCATCTGCGGGAGCAGCTGAGAAGTGCACACGCTCACCACCAGAGTGGTCGTGGAAACTCCAGCGCTGGTTCCCTATAGGCGCCCGATCCCGGTGGCATTATGCCGACCATAGTAAAGGGGCTCTTTGCGGTTTGGCCGGAGTTCGTAATGTTTGTTTTATACCCGGCTGTAAGCCTTGGATAGTTCCCTCAATGCTGGAGGTGGTGTCATATCACCTTCATTCTAAAGCCCAATCAACCTCGGCAGATGACCAATTCATACAGGCCAACCTGTGTGAATTTAGTCTTCGGAAAAGCACTATATAGAACTATTGCTGCATAGGCGACTGTACAGTTTTCTGTTTCGGAATGGTCACGTACAAGCAACTAAATTCAGTTTCTTGCCCGCTTGAAGTGTTGTTCTTGCTTTGCATTCTCTAAAAACTAGGCTCGTTCAACTGAGGACTTCAAACAACCCTGCAATCCTCATGTTTCAGGACTTTCAGGGAGCCTTTGACAGTGTGTGGCACCTGAAGGTTCTTCGCTTCCTCGGAGAACGACAAGTCCAGGCTAATCTATACCGTTTATTGCGCACGTTTCTAAGTGACAGATGAGTAGTGTTTCGGGCATAAGCTGGGGAGGTGGAGGTGCATCCCACTTTGGGTAGCCCGAAGATTTCGCCTTTGTCACCGTTACTCTGGAATATCATCGTGCACGATTTGCTCTGCTTGTTGATGCCAAAAGGTGTCACGATGCAAGCGCACACAGAGGACACTCCTCATCATCATTCCTGCACAGTCGAAAAAGTGACTCGAAAAACTCGGCTCCGAGGTACTCCTAGAGTGTCGGACTGGGCACAGGTTGCGAAGGTCCAAATAAATAAGGAGAAAAATTTCTGCGTCCTTTTCGCGCACGGGCAAGGCAGATTGGGCATGAAAAGTCTTCTTACCATTCGGGCAGAAAGAGCGGACAGAGCCCTCTCATTAAAGGACTCAATCCGCGTGTTGGGCGTGATGTTCGATCAGCGTTTCTCCTTCTTCCTTCACGCCGATGCCCTGAAGACGAAGGTGGAGTTGCTGTAGACGTGCGTCAGCATCCTCACTGGCTTGCAAGGCGGCAAGCGCGTGAGAATGTTGCTCCCGCAATAAATGAAGCTTCGCTTATTGAATTCCATTTTGTGCTCTGGAAAATGCCTTTACCCTTCTCAATCTGATCGATTAACTGAGCACTCCAATTTTTCTTTTCGCCAGAGAATGCTGCCACTCAGTATCGACCAGTACAATGGGCAGAACACTTCCAGCCGACTCGGCTGAACTAAACATCAAGTCGTTTGGGAGGACACTCTGGTACACCTGATCAGACTGACATACCTACACTTTAGGTCACCCTCTTTTCGTGACGCATAGAATGTATGTTGCACTTCACTTGGGTTGAGCATGCTGCATGTTTATCACGAGGCTCTGTAACCTACTGTCTGGTGGCAAGGTACTGATCAACACGCACATGAATGGTGTCGGGTAAAATCTCAAAACTTTTGGCTAGCATGCAAGGAAGAGAAATCCCCACATCAGCCTGTTGCATAAGTTAGCAGGTTGAAATCGAACCATGCTGAAATGGCCTAGAGTTCTGGAAAACTCCTGTAATTCAACTTCTTGAAGGTCTCTGCATGGTATTCTGTTCCTTGTGAGAGAGTCAACCACTGTGCTGTCACGCTGGAAGAATGAACGAGCCCCGGTAATCTGGCCTACAAGAGCCTGCAGCACAACTTTTGGACCTTGTAGCCGCTTTTGAATTGGAAATTTCCAACACCATTCATGATTGAAAGGTTTGACACGGTGTGGGTGGTGGCGTGCCCATGTAATCTAGCTAGGGTGGAGCCGTGGCCTTTAAAATGGAGCTCTCCCCACCTCCACGTGGTGCGTCACGGGTAACGTGTGCGTAGACAAGGATTACCACACGGCTTAGAGGGAGAGCTTATGCTTTTGGCCTGGAATTTGAGGGCCGTGGCGGCAATGAGAGCAATAAAGAGAATTTATTATATCGCAGGCACTTTGAAAACTAATAGTGTACTCTGTATGACCTCCTGCTCAGGTGATGTGAAGAATCTTGCAAAACAATGCAGTACAATGACTGCTGTAAGCTGCATACAGTAGGTCATTTGAGGTTCTCTGCCATGAGCTGAGGAAACTATTTACAAGAAGTTGCATCATTGTACAGGGTGAAGCATGCACCCATTGAAACCGACCAGTTAAGGACACCCTACCTGTTGATCCAAACGCGCTTACATTTAGATGCCCCTGATCTGGACAAAGACTTTAATCAAAATCTCGCATTTGAGGAGGTAGAACAGGCCCTTGCTTATATTATCTGGTACAGGGCCGTATTGCATTACATACAAGGTCCTGCGAAACTTCGGTGATACAGCTCACGATTCTCTTTAACCAACGTAAAGCGGGTGCGTAAAACGTGGAGTTTGGAAAAATGCCCAAAATATTTCAATTCCTAAATCCGGCAAATCACTACTTCTCCAGAATTCACGACCCATCTCCCTTGTAAGCTGTGTAGGCAAACGTTTTGTGCACGTCAATTTCTAGCGACTTCAAACACAGTTGGAAGCTAAGAATTTGTGTCACAACACCTATCTTGGCTTTTGCCCCTACCTATTGGCACAGCTTGTCCTCCTGCATTTCAAGGAGACTCAATTTCTTCCGAAATGCTACAGGCTGAACCACAACTATTCTTGCTTGGACATATAAAATGCATTTGATGATGTTGGGCAAGAAGATATCCTCGAGACTAAAGCACCACTGGTTGTGGCCATAAAACCGGGCTTTATGACAAAGCAGTTTTAGAAAATTGCACTGCCAAGGTTAGGTTAGGTTCACTGACATACACCTTTTGCATTCTTGGACAGGGGCAAATCCCAGGGAGCTGTCCTATCACGGCTCTTATTCAATGTATCTATGACCCTGTTGGTCAAAAAAGTCACAGATACTCGTAAATTACAGCACGCATTTCATGATATGACTCTATTGGGGTGCTATGACTTGTTTGGGGAGGCAAAGTGCTGTCATTGCATGGAACGACATATAGTACAACAAAAAAAGCAGAATCGCTAACACTTAAACCTCACACGTGCAACCTAAGCATTGACTAGTACCTGTTTGTACATGGTCAACCTGTGCCAAGAGTACTTAAAATCAGGATGTTGGGTCTATAAATGAAATACATCTGAGGCACAAAGTTCACTTTGAACCTTCTGAATAAGGAAATAAAGGAAAAAGTTAGGAGACACTGAAGCTTCGCCTTTAAGAGTTGAAGGCGATAGCAATATTATCTCTCTAGTGCATACTTCAACCACTTAGTGCTTAGCTTTTATTGTATGATGCTACATAAGAAGTTTAAACTATGAAATACTACAATGTAATCAATGAAGTTGTAAATGGCATGTGTCAGTGAAGCTTTCTCATATGGCTGCATTCTGTGTAATGGGTAGCATGCTTTCAACCCCAAGCAGGTATTTATGTGAAATGTTTTCGAACTTGCTATTCACCTACTACGTGGTATTAAGAAGTATGCACAGTGTGTGCCTCTTGTAGTGAGAGGCTGGCTTTAAACCACAAATCATTATGATACTCGTGTTTTGATGCTTAGTCACTTGTAGCACGCAGTATTAATTTGATATTACAGGTATCATTCTTACGTCTGTGTAGGAGATGTGTGTTGAGCAGGACAGTTGCCTTTCCAAGCAGAGGAAGTTGTTTTCATTGCATTCTAAAACAGAGGTGGGGCTGTCTGGTAGAACACCTGCTTGCCATGCAAGCGATCTGGGTTCGATCTTCGTGCAAACTTGAAATGTTTTATTATTTATTTATTGGTATGTTTCTCGGTTTTTTATCACTGACAAAATAATGATTTTTCGCTCTCAATAAAGGTGATGCTGAAATTACTGCAAAATAAGTTCTTTAGCGCTCCTGTGTTATAATCAGGACTGATTCATGAGATTGCGTCATACTATCACAGTCTCTCTGAAAGAGACACTATGCAAGTTGTTGAAGCTTTGTTGGTAAGTCGCCTCACTCATTTCCTATTTCACCACATTGCTCAAAAGCAAATAGAATGAGCTATCAGTCTTATCAGGCAGGCGGTTAAGAGTGCACCAAGGCAGCTGATTCAAACCAGCACTACCCGCTTCCTGTATAATACAGGCTAAAGAATTATAGAAACAGAGAGCAGAGATCCACTCTTGTGTCTCTCTCGGATACTTACAAGGCGGAACCTGCTTCGAACACTCAGGACCGAGCTAAGCAACAGCCTGCGAAATGATAAAGCGTGGTCTCCTTTTTCAGTAATGGTTACAGCACACATGCAACTTAAACCATTGTCACGCAGCATGAATTCACAACACCATCGAAGTGAACCCAAGACACGTGCTGATTATTATGTACGGTACTAGCGCTAAATTGTTGCAGACGTTTATGTTGACGCAGCAGTAGGCCTACTTGAAGAAATGGCCACAGCTACTGCCGTTATGGAGAACGGGCTCATTAACATATTCATGTAGATTAAAACGGCTTACCCCGAAATGGCTGGGAGTGTCACGCTATCCTTAGCAGTGGCACATGCAGTGGCATATTTTAAGATTACAGAAATGGTGTACCGATTCCCAAAGCACCTATCGATACTTCCGTCGAGGCGTAGCACCAAACACTTTATTGCACATTTCGGGAAACATTCCTTTTTCTCCCCATCTGGTGGCTAGGCATGACTACGCCCAAGAATAAGCATGTTAGTATGCATGTCTGAGGTATTTACGTTTGAACACTGAAAAACCATTTGCCCAAACCCATAAAAAAAGAAAATGAAATTCGCATTTGTCATCACATTGCACCCTATCACAGGAGTGGGAGATCAGATTGGCCTGGCACTCAATACTCCCTTACGCTTAATTAGAGCTTGGTCTGGCACCAGCTCCAGACAAAACCATTTATAATCTCCTGTCTGGCACATATTTTACTCTGCTCTCTCTCAACCAGAGTGCACCTTCTGTGGTTCACCCCTGGTGGATCTTTTTCCCTGTTTGTGAATTGCACACAAAGCCCTTGGTGGTAGATCCTATTCCCAATTCTTCACTATTCTCGTGGGAGACCGCTCTTTGGGCAGCTTACATCACGAAATGCGCATGTCATGATGTCAGCGCCGTCTTTTTCAGAGTCGGCGCCGTCTTTTCTTTCTTTTGTGCTCTTTCCCTGACCTGTGTTTCTGGTGTTGCGCTGTAAACAAGTAAACATGGTAAAGAACAGCACATGTTTAAAATTTGCGTCTCATTATTCTTTCTTGGTTTTCGGAATTAAAACCCCAGATAAATAGAAAGAGGATGCATGAAAAGGGAAGGATGATATTGGAAACTGGCAAAAAGGGGATGACAGACTTCTGAAGCTACGCTGCCATTGAGATTTTCAGCTGTTCACTTCATGCATTTCTCACACGTGGCTCTGATGCAGCTATGCACATAACACACAAGCATGTTGACTATACAATTAGTACAACTACAGCCTTCATATACCCTCTATGACATTTCAGAGCATCTGAGTCAGTGTTAGCATCAAGCTATGTTCTTCCTGCTGGGTAACCAGTGGGATTAGTTACCATTTCTACAGAATGAAGCCCTGTCTACCTGGAACAAGCTGCAAGATAGAAGACTAAACGGCCCTTTTCAGGGCCAGTCAATCTCTGTCCGGCTTGGATGTGCCAACTGGTTGCCTTTCTCATCAACCCTCAATAAAACTAGCAAATGGCCCCGACGTGGTGGTCTAGTGGCTAAGGTACTCGGCTGCTGACCCGCAGGTCGCGGGTTCGAATCCCGGCTGCGGCGGCTGCATTTCCGATTGAGGCAGAAATGTTGTAGGCCCGTGTGCTCAGATTTGGGTGCACGTTAAAGAAACCCCGGTGGTCAAAATTTCCGGAGCCCTCCACTACGGCGTCTCTCATAATCATATGGTGGTTTTGGGACGTTAAACCCCACATATCAAAACTAGCAAATGTTTGTACTTGTGCAAACAGTCTCATTCAATATCTTGGAAAATATTTTTGAAGCACTTTCAAGGAGAATCGTTTTTCTGATCTCATAGTGAGGCATTACAAAAACCTTAGTCACACCGAATGCCATTATTTAATGAAGGAAACAAGAAAACCATTTCACTGGGAAATATGAAGTAAACAAAAACAAAATTTTTCAGATACTGCGAGATCATTTCACAAAAAAGCTCAAAAGTTGCTATGTCTGGCCACATTTAATCTGTACAAGCATCGAGTGGTTACAAAATTCTGTACCTATCATAGGTTGAGCTTTCTCGAACAGACCGCGCTGCACAAGCTAGCTCAGTGCATGCACTTCTGTACCCTGCCAAAGAATATGTTTACCACCAGTGTATTGTAACGTGAAGCGAAATGGTGATTGTATACTAGGGTGCGTCCTTCAGGACGCCAAGAAGTTGTTTCACTTAATCGGTTGGCGTGCTGTAAGCAGAACATTTCTAAGAAAACTCGTATAGTTTGGAGGAGGACTTAAGCTAGGAAAGGTGTAGATAAAACACTGGATTCACTGCATTATCCTCACCAAGTCTAACATTGTATTTCTGGTGAAGCTTTGTGTCTCAACAGTGAGCGAGATAAGCTGGTAAAAAAAGATGCAAAATGGGAAGTCTAGCACAGCAATCTGTACAGTACTGCTCATTTCAGGGAGCATTACTTTCACAGGCTTTGCTCATGGCTATCGTTAAGCCTATATTATGTCCACTCCAGGGTGGAAGCCCAACCAATGTTCCCTGTCCTGTTTGAGCCAATTTCATATTATGGCTGATAATGTCTTGATCTCATAGCGAATAATCTGCTGCCACCCTCTGCTACATTTCACGTGTCCTAATATAAATTATTTGACATTACTGACCTGTCATCCACCTTTTTTTCTCATTTCCAAATAATACATTCATTTTTTGATAAACTCTGCTTTCTTCCAATGGCTTTTTTTATTTTTTTATTTAAGGAATACTGCAGACAGTTTTTCACCATCCTAGCAGGAGAGGGTTACATAAGGTTCCTAACACAGAGGTCAAAACTAGAAGAAGTCGGAGCGTGCACGCAGTCGGAAGGCAGTGAATTCCAGTCTTCAATGGTTCTTACAAAAAAGGAGTATTTGAATGTGTTATTTTTAGGAGCATATGGTCTTACAGTTTTTGAATGATTTAACCTTGCTGAGCGCTGAGGAGGTGGCAGAATGTACAATTCTTCATTTAAACCAGATTCATTGTTGTATAGTTTATAAAAGAAGACTAACCTTGCAATTCTTCGCCTACATTCCAGTGGTTCCAGCTCACATTTATTTAACATTTCTGAAACGAAGGAGAGGCGCCTAAAGTCTGAAAAAATGAACCGTGCGCTTAGCCGCTGAATCCTTTCCACTTTATCTATGTCTTTCTTTAAATATGGGTCCCCCGCAAGGGATGCGTATTCTAGCACTGGTCGGGTTTTATAGGCTGCAAGTTTAACTTTCCAATCACATGACCTCAGCTTCCTTCTTAAGAAGCATAGCTTCTTGTAGGCCTTGGTGCAAACGTTGTCGATGTGAGCGTCCCAACTAAGTTTCGTATTAATGGTCAATCCCAAATATTTTACGGAATAAACAAATTCAATACTTTGGTTACGGACATGGTATTTATGTTTAAGAGGAGTTTTCTTGTGTGTTACTGTAAGAGCGCAAGTTTTTGAGTAGTTAACAACCATCTGCCACCTCTCACACCAGTCAGCAATTTTGCACAAGTTGTCGTTAAGCAATGATTGATGCAAGGGGCTACTGACAGTTGTATAAATAACACAGTCGTCTGCAAACATTTTCACAGTCACTCCCGCGTCAATATTATCACAAATATCATTCACACAGATCAAGAACAAGAGTGGTCCCAAGACCGACCCCTGGGGCACTCCTGATAATACATCAAGGTTTTGTGATTGGTAGCCGCTAATTTCTACAAACTGCGTTCTGTTTTTCAGATACGCAGAAATCCAGTCCACGAGGCGGGGAGCAATCCCTACACGCCGGATTTTTCGTATCAGTAAAGAGTGCGGTACCCTATCAAAGGCTTTTGATAGGTCCAAAAATATTGCATCTAATTGTTTTCTGTCGTTGATAGCAACAGCGAAGTCGTGTATGACTGATACGAGCTGAGTCGTCGTTGATAACTTTTTTCTAAACCCGTGCTGGAAGCTGCCTAATATGTTTTTTGATTCCAAGAACGAAGTTATCTGGCTGGAGAGGATGTGCTCAAGTAGTTTACAGCAACTACTGATTAATGATATTGGCCTGTAGTTCGAAGCGAGCAGTTTGCTTCCATCGTTGTGTACTGGGACAATTTTTCCACACAACCAATCAGAAGGTAGGCATCCGTCATTCAAAGATTTGTTGAACAAAATATATAAGTAATGTGAAATAATGTCCGCATAACGCTTCAAAAAGGCATTAGGGATACCGTCAGGGCCAGAAGACTTCTTGGTATCAAGTTTTAGAAGAAGAAGGCGAATACCATTTACATTTAAATCTATATCCGGCATTATGTTGGGCGAGAGAGGAGATGGTCCCGTCGGATTATTGGTTAAGCTCTGTTGACTGAACACACTGTGGAATGTTCTGTTTAGCTCATTAGCAATTGCGTAAGGATCAGTAACTGTGCAGCCGTCAACGCGAAGCTGTTCAACATATTTTTTGTTTCCGGACAAGTATCCCCAAAACTTTTGCGGAGCGTTTTCCATGAAGTTAACAAGTGTCGTTCCAAAAAAAAATAATCTCGAGCGGTCCGTATTTTGTGCTTCAGTGTTACTGAGAGGGAAGATATGGCCTGGTTATCTTTACGCGCTGCTTTACGTTTTCTTGATATTGTTCTTTTCAATTGTATTATATCACGTGTTATCCAGGGGTTGCACCGTTTCTTTTTCTGAAATTTCGGTACGAATTTATCAAGACACGATGCAGTAACGTTTTTAAACGTATTCCACAGACTTAATACGTCTCCTCCTGCCTCAAAGTCACCGAAGCACAAACCAAGTTTATTTATAATAGCGTCGTCATTTGCAGCAGAAAAATTAAAGACAATCTGGCTCGTAGAATTCTTTTTGTCAGGGCAGAAATTCGCGGTAAGTAAAACCAGCTTGTGATCAGAGATTCCATCATAAACACTGGCCTTAGTGTCATCTGGAAAGTTTCCAACAAATAGAAGATCTAGTACACTTTCAGTGCTTCGAGCAACTCTGGTAGTGTCTTTAACAAGTTGAACGAGATTGAAGTTCAGCATCAATTCAAGCAACAAGTTACAGTTTGCTACGTCTGTTGAACCTGGGTGAAGAGTGTTCCAATCAATTGATGGTAGGTTGAAGTCCCCCGCTAATATGACTTTTTGATTAGGCTTGCACTTCTGCTGCATGTAAGACTGAATGTTTTCCAAAAACGACTCCGGCGAAGAAGGGGGCCGGTAGACTACACCTACGAGAACCGAGAGCCCACGAAAATCAATTAGACACCATACACTTTCATTGTCGATTATTTCGTCCATAGTTATGCAAGTGATTCCCTGTTTGACCACCAAAGCAACGCCTCCTCCTCTGCAGCTTCGATCACGTCTAACCATTTTATGAGTTGGAGGAACTATTTCAGAATCTTGAAAGTCCGGAGTTAGCCAGGTCTCTGTAATTGCTATGATTTGGGGATCATAGGTAAATATGATTTCTTCAAGCTCGTGAACTTTATTGACAATGCTCCTAGAATTAAGGAGAACAACTCGCAATTGTTTGTGATCGGGTCATTCGTCGCGGTTACGTTGCGGGCGGATACATTTCAGGCAATCCTTCTGCTCATCCCATTCGTATATATCATCGTCCACTCTCAGCTTATCGTAATCGAGCGATACTTTGCGACCTTACGCCCTGAAATCATTGGAATGAGACCAGAGTTTGCTGCGCTTTGCTATAGTGGCCTTGCAGAAGTCATGGTTTACCGAGATTTTTGTTCCTTTCAGTTTGTGACAGTTTTTAACACTTTAAGCTTCTCGTTGTAGTAAAAAAAAATTCATTATTACCGGTCGCACTTTATCGTGGCATTTTTTCCCAACCCTATGTACTCTTTCCACAGAGTTAACAACCACTCCGAGTTTATCCCCTATCAGTTCCTCGATTATCTTCTTTCTTAATTCTGTAGCGTTTTCACGATCCGGTTCAGGAAAACCAAAAATAACAAGATTGCGGCGTCTGCTTCTGTCTTCTAAATCATGCAGACGCCTTTGATGTAGTTGAAGATTAACTTTCAACGCTGTAACTTCATTCTGCAGTGCCTTGATCTCTACTTTCTGTTCTTTTATTGCTACCATAACATCGTCCATTCAGGCATTAACCGTAGATTCTAGCTTATCGTGAGCAGTAGCTAAATTTTCGATTTTTGTTTTCAATTCTTCCTGGGAAGCAAGCATAGTGTTCATCATTTTTATGAGATCGTCTGTATTAGGCCCGGGATTCTGCTCAACATCCCCTGCAAGAAGAATCAAAATGACCGTCCATGCGTCCACAAAAAGACATGCACAAGTCGCCGGGCACGGCAGAACCACAATTCCTCTACAATCGCTACGAAAGCTGGTATAAAAGTGTTTGCCACCAACCTGGGCGAAAAATACAGAAGGGTATAGCGATGTTGCCATTGTGGTCCCGCCGTGCCCTCTGAAGAAGTCGTTGATGCGGTTGTTTTTATATGCTTGAGCAGAGGGCGTTGTTTCCAAGAAGTTGGATTCCGGTGACGTCATCTGCTGCGTCCACGGGATTGGCCAGTCGGAGTTCACTGTTGGTAAATCCAGGCTGCTGTTGTCATTCTTCGGTGTGAATGACACGTGCTGAGCAAGGGCGCACAGCGAAACCTGGGCGAAAAATGCAGAAGGGTATAGCGATGTTGCCATTGCGGTCCCGCCATGCCCTCTGAAGAAGTCGTTGATGCGGTTGTTTTTATATGCTTGAGCAGGGGGCGTTGTTTCCAAGAAGTTGGATTCCGGTGACGTCATGTGCTGCGTCCACGGGATTGGCCAGTCGGAGTTCACTGTTGGTAAATCCAGGCTGCTGTTGTCATTCTTCGGTGTGAATGACACGTGCTGAGCAAGGGCGCACAGCGTAACCTGGGCGAAAAATACAGAAGGGTATAGCGATGTTGCCATTGCGGTCCCGCCATGCCCTCTGAAGAAGTCGTTGATGCGGTTGTTTTTATATGCTTGAGCATGGGGCGTTGTTTCCAAGAAGTTGGATTCCGGTGACGTCATGTGCTGCGTCCACGGGATTGGCCAGTCGGAGTTCACTGTTGGTAAATCCAGGCTGCTGTTGTCATTCTTCGGTGTGAATGACACGTGCTGAGCAAGGGCGCACAGCGTAACCTGGGCGAAAAATACAGAAGGGTATAGCGATGTTGCCATTGCGGTCCCGCCATGCCCTCTGAAGAAGTCGTTGATGCGGTTGTTTTTATATGCTTGAGCAGGGGGCGTTGTTTCCAAGAAGTTGGATTCCGGTGACGACATGTGCTGCGTCCACGGGATTGGCCAGTCGGAGTTCACTGTTGGTAAATCCAGGCTGCTGTTGTCATTCTTCGGTGTGAATGACACGTGCTGAGCAAGGGCGCACAGCGTAACCTGGGCGAAAAATACAGAAGGGTATAGCGATGTTGCCATTGCGGTCCCGCCATGCCCTCTGAAGAAGTCGTTGATGCGGTTGTTTTTATATGCTTGAGCATGGGGCGTTGTTTCCAAGAAGTTGGATTCCGGTGACGTCATGTGCTGCGTCCACGGGATTGGCCAGTCGGAGTTCACTGTTGGTAAATCCAGGCTGCTGTTGTCATTCTTCGGTGTGAATGACACGTGCTGAGCAAGGGCGCACAGCGTAACCTGGGCGAAAAATACAGAAGGGTATAGCGATGTTGCCATTGCGGTCCAGCCATGCCCTCTGAAGAAGTCGTTGTTGCGGTTGTTTTTATATGCTTGAGCAGGGGGCGTTGTTTCCAAGAAGTTGGATTCCGGTGACGTCATGTGCTGCGTCCACGGGATTGGCCAGTCGGAGTTCACTGTTGGTAAATCCAGGCTGCTGTTGTCATTCTTCGGTGTGAATGACACGTGCTGAGCAAGGGCGCACAGCGTAACCTGGGCGAAAAATATAGAAGGGTATAGCGATGTTGCCATTGCGGTCCCGCCATGCCCTCTGAAGAAGTCGTTGATGCGGTTGTTTTTATATGCTTGAGCATGGGGCGTTGTTTCCAAGAAGTTGGATTCCGGTGACGTCATGTGCTGCGTCCACGGGATTGGCCAGTCGGAGTTCACTGTTGGTAAATCCAGGCTGCTGTTGTCATTCTTCGGTGTGAATGACACGTGCTGAGCAAGGGCGCACAGCGTAACCTGGGCGAAAAATACAGAAGGGTATAGCGATGTTGCCATTGCGGTAACGCCATGCCCTCTGAAGAAGTCGTTGATGCGGTTGTTTTTATATGCTTGAGCAGGGGGCGTTGTTTCCAAGAAGTTGGATTCCGGTGACGACATGTGCTGCGTCCACGGGATTGGCCAGTCGGAGTTCACTGTTGGTAAATCCAGGCTGCTGTTGTCATTCTTCGGTGTGAATGACACGTGCTGAGCAAGGGCGCACAGCGTAACCTGGGCGAAAAATACAGAAGGGTATAGCGATGTTGCCATTGCGGTCCCGCCATGCCCTCTGAAGAAGTCGTTGATGCGGTTGTTTTTATATGCTTGAGCATGGGGCGTTGTTTCCAAGAAGTTGGATTCCGGTGACGTCATTTGCTGCGTCCACGGGATTGGCCAGTCGGAGTTCACTGTTGGTAAATCCAGGCTGCTGTTGTCATTCTTCGGTGTGAATGACACGTGGTGAGCAAGGGCGCACAGCGTAACCTTGGCAAAAAATACAGAAGGGTATAGCGATGTTGTCATTGCGGTCCCGCCGTGCCCTCTGAAGAAGTCGATGATGCAGTTGTTTTTATATGCTTGAGCATGGGGCGTTGTTTCCAAGAAGTTGGATTCCGGTGACGTCATGTGCTGCGTCCACTGGATTGGCCAGTCGGAGTTCACTGTTGGTAAATCCAGGCTGCTCTTGTCAGTCTTCGGTGTGAATGACACGTGCTGAGGAAGGGCGCACAGCGTAACCTGGGCGAAAAATACAGAAGGGTATAGCGATGTTGCCATTGCGGTCCCGCCGTGCCCTCTGAAGAAGTCGTTGATGCGGTTGTTTTTATATGCTTGAGCATGGGGCGTTGTTTCCAAGAAGTTGGATTCCGGTGACGTCATGTGCTGCGTCCACGGGATTGGCCAGTCGGAGTTCACTGTTGGTAAATCCAGGCTGCTCTTGTCAGTCTTCGGTGTGAATGACACGTGCTGAGCAAGGGCGCACAGCGTAACCTGGGCGAAAAATACAGAAGGGTATAGCGATGTTGCCATTGCGGTCCCGCCATGCCCTCTGAAGAAGTCGTTGATGCGGTTGTTTTTATATGCTTGAGCAGGGGGCGTTGTTTCCAAGAAGTTGGATTCCGGTGACGTCATGTGCTGCGTCCACGGGATTGGCCAGTCGGAGTTCACTGTTGGTAAATCCAGGCTGCTGTTGTTATTCTTCGGTGTGAATGACACGTGCTGAGCAAGGGCGCACAGCGTAACCTGGGCGAAAAAGACAGAAGGGTATAGCGATGTTGCCATTGCGGTCCCGCCGTGCCCTCTGAAGAAATCGTTGATGCAGTTGTTTTTATATGCTTGAGCATGGGGCGTTGTTTCCAAGAAGTTGGATTCCGGTGACGTCATGTGCTGCGTCCACGGGATTGGCCAGTCGGAGTTCACTGTTGGTAAATCCAGGCTGCTGTTGTCATTCTTCGGTGTGAATGACACGTGCTGAGCAAGGGCGCACAGCGTAACCTGGGCGAAAAATACAGAAGGGTATAGCGATGTTGCCATTGCGGTCCCGCCATGCCCTCTGAAGAAGTCGTTGATGCGGTTGTTTTTATATGCTTCAGCAGGGGGCGTTGTTTCCAAGAAGTTGGATTCCGGTGACGTCATGTGCTGCGTCCACGGGATTGGCCAGTCGGAGTTCACTGTTGGTAAATCCAGGCTGCTGTTGTCATTCTTCGGTGTGAATGACACGTGCTGAGCAAGGGCGCACAGCGTAACCTGGGCGAAAAATACAGAAGGGTATAGCGATGTTGCCATTGCGGTCCCGCCATGCCCTCTGAAGAAGTCGTTGATGCGGTTGTTTTTATATGCTTGAGCATGGGGCGTTGTTTCCAAGAAGTTGGATTCCGGTGACGTCATGTGCTGCGTCCACGGGATTGGCCAGTCGGAGTTCACTGTTGGTAAATCCAGGCTGCTGTTGTCATTCTTCGGTGTGAATGACACGTGCTGAGCAAGGGCGCACAGCGTAACCTGGGCGAAAAATACAGAAGGGTATAGCGATGTTGCCATTGCGGTCCCGCCGTGCCCTCTGAAGAAGTCGATGATGCAGTTGTTTTTATATGCTTGAGCATGGGGCGTTGTTTCCAAGAAGTTGGATTCCGGTGACGTCATGTGCTGCGTCCACGGGATTGGCCAGTCGGAGTTCACTGTTGGTAAATCCAGGCTGCTGTTGTCATTCTTCGGTGTGAATGACACGTGCTGAGCAAGGGCGCACAGCGTAACCTGGGCGAAAAATACAGAAGGGTATAGCAATGTTGCCATTGCGGTCCCGCCGTGCCCTCTGAAGAAGTCGTTGATGCGGTTGTTTTTATATGCTTGAGCAGGGGGCGTTGTTTCCAAGAAGTTGGATTCCGGTGACGTCATGTGCTGCGTCCACGGGATTGGCCAGTCGAAGTTCACTGTTGGTAAATCCAGGCTGCTGTTGTCATTCTTCGGTGTGAATGACACGTGCTGAGCAAGGGCGCACAGCGTGGGCGAAAAATACAGAAGGGTATAGCGATGTTGCCATTGCGGTCCCGCCATGCCCTCTGAAGAAGTCGTTGATGCGGTTGTTTTTATATGCTTGAGCAGGGGGCGTTGTTTCCAAGAAGTTGGATTCCGGTGACGTCATGTGCTGCGTCCACGGGATTGGCCAGTCGGAGTTCACTGTTGGTAAATCCAGGCTGCTGTTGTCATTCTTCGGTGTGAATGACACGTGCTGAGCAAGGGCGCACAGCGTAACCTGGGCGAAAAATACAGAAGGGTATAGCGATGTTGCCATTGCGGTCCCGCCGTGCCCTCTGAAGAAGTCGTTGATGCGGTTGTTTTTATATGCTTGAGCAGGGGGCGTTGTTTCCAAGAAGTTGGATTCCGGTGACGTCATGTGCTGCGTCCATGGGATTGGCCAGTCGAAGTTCACTGTTGGTAAATCCAGGCTGCTGTTGTCATTCTTCGGTGTGAATGACACGTGCTGAGCAAGGGCGCACAGCGTAACCTGGGCGAAAAATACAGAAGGGTATAGCGATGTTGCCATTGCGGTCCCGCCATGCCTTCTGAAGAAGTCGTTGATGCGGTTGTTTTTATATGCTTGAGCAGGGGGCGTTGTTTCCAAGAAGTTGGATTCCGGTGACGTCATGTGCTGCGTCCACGGGATTGGCCAGTCGGAGTTCACTGTTGGTAAATCCAGGCTGCTGTTGTCATTCTTCGGTGTGAATGACACGTGCTGAGCAAGGGCGCACAGCGTAACCTGGGCGAAAAATACAGAAGGGTATAGCGATGTTGCCATTGCGGTCCCGCCGTGCCCTAATTATTATTATGCTCATCTTTTTTTTTATTTTTCCGGAACATTATCTTTGCTCAGAAGCTATAGAGAGGTTAATTAGAAAGAACATAACGACATTCTAACTCCTGTGCATATGGCATCATCAATACGAAAATGTCAAAAAAGTGAGAAAACATTCTATCTATATAAGAGACCCTAAAATACTGCAGGAGGCAACAAATAAATTGGTCTTTGTATAAAGGCAGTGACAAAAACTTTGACTACTGTCACTTATTCTAATTTTTGGAACTTCTTTTTGAGGACATCATAAAACATAATTACTTATTTACACAATGTTTACCATGTCAAATTTCGTACTTCAAAATCAAAATGGTATTCTAAAAGCGGGCAAAAAGTGCATAACGTGCAATAGTGGTTCTGACAAAATGAAAGTTTTCATTTTTGATACGTTCCAGAACTGATCATTTGTAGCTATGCTGTTACAAATTTTGCTAATTATTGTTTCCTCAAGGATTGCTTATGTATTCTTTTAGTTGCAAAGGAAAGAAGCTATTTTAACATTTATTCGGGCACACTAGTATTAAACTTTTCAGGGCAGACTTCAATTTATTCTTTTATGCGAGTTGGAAACTGGCAGCCAATTAAAACCTAATCAATACTTAGGCAACATTCTAAATGCCAGCATTACTCATCAACCTGCCTAACAGGTGGCATTGTCACACATTGTCAGCTCAGTTTCCACAGTTGTGTGAGTCTTTCCCACATCAATGACGCATTGTACTCCTATTCCCGTGGATAAAAAAGACTTAGGATCAAGCATCCTGGCATTTATTTGCTAACTAGATTGAAGAATGCCAACTCCGACACATATCAATGGGCTCTGCAAACTGTTTCAGAGTCGTGTCTTGCTGTACAGCAGGTCTTGAATTGTGTGAAACAGCTGTATAATGCTGCAAGTATGCTCCAATTGACTGAATGGAACACTCAATCAAAACAAATTAAGTTAGAGGACAGTGTCGGCAGTTTTCATATTAAAAACTTTACGCGCAGAAATTCATCAGATTTTTAACAAGGCTATATAAATTGAGAAACGTGTTAGTCGAGTCTGACAGGGAAAGAAAGCACGGCTATCTTCAATGAGCTGATCAGCTTCCAAGCCTCAGTGTAGCTGAAGCAAGCCTAGTTACTGCCACTCTTGTGGAAAGATAGCAGAAATATATTATAAATATTTGTGTTTGAAATACACACAATATCATTAAACCAACATTTTAGAGTTTTAGTTCTAACACACGGTAAGTACTACAACAATTTGGAGATATCTGAAAGTTGCCACAAATTTTACTATTCTCTATACTCGTCCTTCATGCCTTTCACTTAGCGAAACTGAATGAAAATGTCAATGTGGTTATCACGAATGGGACAGAAGTAAACGCTGCTGAAAGAGGGCCACGCAGGCCATTGCTTGTTTATTCGAATTACATCGTGTGCATACACTTTTGCCAATATCCTCTGTCTACTTTATTGAGCACACTCCTAGCAATAAAGATGGTGAGCTTACAGTGAGGAATTAGGCGAGTCAGTGTCTATAGCCTGGACATTCTTTCATTCATTCTTGCTGCACTCATAACCTCGCCCGTCAGAATCATTGCACCTCACACCGGACTGATTAGGTCATGTCAGGGCTGTACCAAGGAATTTTTTTCAGAAGACTATATTTCTGGAATGGTTGACTTTGGCGACTCTTGGTCGATGAGAAGTCGTGTAAACGCTTTAGTGTCACATGAAAAGTCAAGGTTGTGTTCTAGTAACAACGCGAAAACTTCAGGACGAGACAAAAATGACAGGAAAGAGCGCTGACTGTCAACTTAATTTGATTGAAGGTGCTACGACCGCTTTTATACACAGTACAAGAACAGTGCTCATGCACGACGACACATGTGAGACCATGCTAATATAAACTTAACTGATCAAATACCCTCTCTGCGAAAGGGTAAATGAAGGTGTGCTGATGCACTGATCCTACGCCTTCCTGATAAATGAATGCTTCCACAATCTCTATTTATTTCCTGTTCTTGCTTTTTTTTCAAAAAACCGCGTTTTATGAAACAAATTGGAGTGCATTTGCATTCTTTACAGTGTACAGCCATGAGACTACCATAAGAATTCTTAACATTTAAAGCATGCTGTCTCGCTCTATCTTAGAAGCATTGACCAGTTTGTCCTATGTTTACTTTTCCACATATCAATGGTATCTCATGCACAACATTAGATTCGCACTAAGTAAACCTAGTCTCATGATGAATGGCACAAGATTGGCTATCCCTGTTGCTGTTAAGTACGCACACTTTTGAAAGCTTGCAAGGGGGGGGGACAAGAAGGTATTATATCTGCTTGCAATTTTCTTTAATTTGTGAAACACATTTTGTACGTGCGGTATACCATTCAAAGGCCTTTAATCATGCTGCTTTTATTTTGGTCCTGTTTTGTTTAACTCTACTTTCTGCAGGAGGGTTCCGCACACAGGTGTGATGATGTTGTTGGGATATCCCGCATTTTTTAGTCTTTTAATCTGGTTTTTAAGTCTGACCTCACCCTGGCGCTCACATGACTTCTGAAGGGTGGCCTGAATGCACGTGGTGGCGATTCCTCTTTCTACTAATTTTGAATGCCCACTATCAAAAGACAGAACATTCTTAGCACTCATGCGCTGATAGCACTAGCAAATATGAGCATTATTAGAAAAAGAAAGGTCAACGTCTAAGAACTGAATACCATTGTCTTTTGGCAATTAAAACGTAAATTTGAGCCCCCAGGAGTGATGTTTGAATACATTAAGCACAGCTTCAATGTTGTCATTAAAACACATTTGTCCAGTTTTTTGAACAAACACAAGGTAATTTTCAACATAACGATACACTATGAGTGCAGGTACTCATGCAAGGCTAGCAGAAATGCTTTTGTCAATAACACATAAAATATGCCATAAGAAAGTGGGGCCAATGATAAACCGATTCATGTGTGGGTGCGTTGAATTAAGAATGTCCCATCGTAGTTTATGGTCGTCGAATTGAGATAAAATTTTAAAAGCATAGTTTGTTCGCAAACCCTGACGAAGACCGGTCCACCGGTCGAAACCGTCGGTAATAAAATAAGACAACCAATAAGTTGTGTTTCTTCTCTTCCCAAGTACGTTTGGTCCATTGAAACAACTTAATATATATATATATATATATATATATATATATATATATATATATATATAAGGGAAAGAAGTGTATACCTAAGGGCTCGTTTTTCCGTGTTTTGACACAATAATAATGAGATCTAACAGATAATAATGCCAAGGAATGTACAAGGGAAGTCAATAGAAGCAATGAAATGTAAATAACAAGAAAGAAAAGTGGGTGACCAGCCGTGAGCAGGAATCGAACCTACGACCTTCTAATAACGCGTTCGATGCTCTAACCACTGAACTATCACAGCGGCCTTCCCTCCATCCACTTTTTTGGGTTTATATGTGAATTCAGAAGTAGGAGTGTCAGTCAGCGCCATCTATAAGCAAAGAAACGAGTGTGAAACACTGTTTTATGCACATGTGTGGCGCATAAAACTCTTTTATGCGCATGTGTGGCGTCACGTAGCACGTGAACTTATTACGAGCGGGCAGCTGATTAATAGTCCCTCACATACAACCTAATGACACCAAGTCTGCCAGTACGAGACCCTCGTTAATGAATTAGGGAAAGAATTGTATACATAAGGGCTCGTTTTTTCCGTGTTTTGACACAATATTAATGAGATATAGCAGACAGTAATGCCAAGGAATGTACAGGGAAGTTATTAAAACCAATGGCATGTAAATAACAAGAAAGAAAAGTGGGCGAAAAAATAACCAGCCGTGAGCAGGAATCGACCCTACGACCTTCTAATAACGCGTTCGATGCTCTAACCACTGAGCTATCCCAGCGGACTTCCCTCCATCTACATTTTTGGGTTTATATGTGAATTTAGAAGTAGGAGTGTCAGTGCCATTTATAAGCCAACTGACAAATGTGAAGCACTCTTTTATGCGCATATATATATATATATATATATATTATTGTCACGGGGTCGTGACCTGGGCATTGGAGCACAGTGCGAGTCAAAAAATAAAGTGTTTATTTAAGCGAACCTGTGCCCACTAAACAGAAAGTCGGATTGTAGTCTTGCACTGATCGCGGCGAATGGAGCGTCGGCCATCGATCAACTGACGAGTGGCAAAGCGTGTCGGCATTGATGCCCTTGCCAACGAATACTCTAGCGTTACAGTTAGTGCTGATGTAGGTTTGAGAAAAATCTGTAATAGTCACAAAGTGGGCATATTCTTGACAAAACGATCTACTACGGCCTCGCAGCTTTTTAAACATCGTAGGCGCGATTTGCGCTCAACGTTGCGCAACGACTTCATAAAAAAACTTGAGGAAAAGCACGTGGCATTGCTCCCCTCTGAAAAAAGCATAGTCTCGATGCTTTCACATACGACAAATTTACAATAATAAAGACAATAAACAACGAGCATAAGCGATAAAGCACAAGAACAAAAATATAGAGTCCTCAGGTTAACGAATGAAATGACTTGAGCTTTGTGGCATGGACGACTTCTAATGAGCACGGTGCCGTTTAGAGTTCGTATTGCCATTGAAACAACCTCGTAGTAGAGTGGGCCGAGACGTCGGACTGCTCTCTACGGTCCGATGTATTGTCGCAGAAGTTTTTCGCTGAGCCACGTCGGCTTATCGGCATCCATACCCAGACACGGTCGCCTGGCTGCCACTCCTCGAAGCTTCGTCGAAGATTGTAATGGCGGCTGTCGATTGCCAGCTCATTGTTGATGCGCAAGCGCGCGAGTTGATGAGCTTCTTCAGCGTGCTGAATGTAGGCCGTGACGTCGAAGTTCTCTTTGTCGGCGACGTTTCGAAGCATAGCGCCGAGCGTCGTGTCCAAGCTCGTTCCATGGACCAACTTGTACGGCGTGGTTCGCGTCGTTTCTTGGACGGCCGTATTGAGCGCGAAAGTCACGTACGGAAGAATTTCATACCACGTCTTGTGCTCGACGTCGACGTACATGACCAGCATATCAGCGATGGTCTTATGAAGACGTTCGGTGAGGCCGTTGGTCTGTGGATGCTAGGCAGTGGTCCGGCGGGGACTTGTCTGGCTGTACCTCAGGATCGCCTGAGTTGGGTCAGCCATAAAGGCCGTACCTCTATCAGTAATGAGGACCTGTGGAGCTCTGTGACGCAGAACGACGCTCTTGACGAAGAACCTTGCTACTTCGAAGGCACTGCCTATGGGGAGGGCCTTTGTCTCAGTGTAGCGTGTGAGGTAGTTAGTAGCTATGACGATCTATTCGTTCCCGAAATTCGACGTCGGGAACGGCCCCAGTAAGTCCATGCCGATTTGCTGGAACGGGCAGCTAGGTGTCTCGATGGGCTGGAGAAGTCCGGCTTGCCTAGTAGGCAGTGTCTTTCGTCGCTGACGGTTACGGTAGGTCCTCACGTAACGAGTGACGTCGGTGGTAAGTTGTTCCAGTAGCAGTTTTCTTGTATTCTTGCGAGCGTACAAGAAAAACCGAAGTGTCCAGCCGTCGGGTCGTCGTGTAGAGCTGTAAGTACTTCTGGTCTCGCTGCTGAAGGAACCACAATATGGTGTCCGGCTTGAAGAGGCGAGAATTTTTTAAAATAACTTCGTTTCGCAAAAAAACGGCTTCGTTCCTCTCTTGAAAACATTCGGAACAGTTGTAGTGTTACCCTCAAGGTATTCCACAAGGCTTCTGAGTTCCTGGTCAGCTCGCTTTTGCTCGATGAAGTCGTCGGTAAGTATCATTCCTAAGAAGCTGTCTTCATCCAGGCAGTCGAGCAGCCGTGGTTTGACGGGGGTGCGAGACAAACAGTCGGCGTCAGAGTTTTCTTGCAGACTTGTAAACGACGCTCATGTCGAATACTTGTAGTCTGAGGCGCCACCGTGCGAGGCGACCTGAAGGGTCTTTAAACTTAGCTAGCCAATACAAGGCGTGGTGGTTGCTCACAACTTTGAAAGGCCTGCGTAGAGGTAAGGGCAACACATTGACACTGCCCAAATAATGGCAAGGAGCTCCTGTTTTGTTGTGAAATAGTTGGCTTCAGCATTGTATAGCAACCGGAAAGCATAACTGATAACCCTTTCCACGCCACCAGTCTTTCGCACGAGGAAAACGCCGAGTCTTACGCTGCTTGTAACAGTGTGTACTTCTGTTTTGGCGTATTTGTCGAGATGCGCAAGTATCGGTGGTGTTTGGAGGCATCGTTTAAGTTCCTGAAATGCTTCCGCTTGTGCCTCTTTCCACCTGAATTCGACGTTACATTTCGTGAGGTGTGTTAGCGGCTCGGCGATCTGTGAAAAAAGTTTGACAAAACGTCTGTAATAGGCGCACAATCTGAGGAATCGGCATACAGCCTATTGTCAATTGGCTGCGGGAAATCGGCGATGACGGCTGTTTTTCACAGGTTGGGATGGGCTACAGACTTACTAATGACGTGTCCCAGGAACAACAGCTCCTCGTACACGAAGCGACACTTTTCTGGCTTCAGGGTTAGTCCAGAGGTGTTGATAGCTTGGAGTACCGCTTTAAGGCGCCGGAGATGCTCGTAGAAGCTAAAAGAAAACATGACGACGTCATCCAAGTACACGAGGTAAGTGCAATTTCAATCCAGCCAGCACGGTCTCCATGAAGGGCTGGAACGTCACAGGCACTGATCTAAGACCTAATGGCATGACCTTAAACTCAAAGAAGCCTTATGGTGGGATATAGGCCATCTTCTCTCATTCTCTTCCATCAACCTCAATCGGTGAATAGCCCGTTTTGAGGTCCATTGAGGAAAAGTACTTCACGGTGTGGAGTTGGTCCAGGGCGTCGTCTAAACGTGGAAGAGGGTACACAACCTTCTTTGTGATTTTGTTTAGGTGGCGGTAATCGATGCAAAAACGTAAGGTCCCGCCGATCTTCTTGAATAATACCATGGGTGACGCCCATGGACTCTTGGACGGCTGAATGATGTCGCCCCGTAGCATTTCATCGACTTGTTTCTTCACGTCGTGGCGTTCGCACGTCGATACTCGCTACGGGCTGTGTCGAGCTGGTTGGACACTTTTTTCTGTTATAATGCAATTTTTCACGACTGAGATTTGTCGAATTGGCGACGATGACCAGAGTTAGTCTTAAAATTACAAGAACAGGAACTTGAGATGGTCTTACTTCCACTTTGAAAGGCTCGGGTTAATATTTAAATGAGGTTAGGCACCTCGATTCGTCGAAACAGTATCGACGGCATCGAAGAGGGAGAATGAATCGCTGGCCTCCACGAATTCATCGATGTTGGCGACCGTCATACCATGGTTGATTTTGCCTGCATTCGTGACTGAAGTTTGTGAGCTTTACTTTTGCTTTGCCGTCCCACAGCTCAGCTATGCCTCTTGCGACGCAAATCTGGCGGTTTAGAAAAAGGTGCTGATTGCCCTCGACGATGCTTTCAAGGTTTTTGGCTTTCTCGGTGCCAGCAGAAATGACGTCACTAGAGAAAAGCGTCATGGCGACCTGCTTCCTAGCACATCCAATGCGTGATTCTTTGGCGTTGTAGGGGTCGGCAGCGTGTTTTCTGAGATTAGCGTGATCGACTCAGACCTCAGGTCGATGACAGCGCCATGTTGACTTAGAAAGTTCATTCTAAGTATCACATCCTTGGAGCAATTTTTGAAAGATGACAAAGCTCGCAGGATAAGTCTCAGCATTGATGGTGACTCTAGCTGTGGAGACTCCAGTCGGCATTCTTAAGTGACCTCCAGCGGTCCGGATTTCGGGGACTTGCAATGCACTTTTTTCAACTTCGTCGCCGAGAGTCGTGACGAGGTGGCCATCGAATATTACGCCGAGGTCACTGATTCTTCGTCCGTTGTGGTTGGGTCGTGGCGTCACGTCACGGCTACGTCTATTTGCTCCGCTTCTTTCACGTTGCGTCATGCCGCCTTCATGACGTGAAGGTTCGACGTCAAGACCCTTTTTGTCTTGCGGCGGGTGTTTGCGATTTTGTTGTCGTGTCGTCGTCGCCGGCAGCGGAGGATATTCTGTAGTTCATCGTACAGCACCCGCTCCTCCATCGGTTCCTGCCCTAAGATTTGCGAGCTCGGGGAACGGCCCCTAGTAGGGCCAGTGTACTGTCGGCGTTGAGGTACGTGTAGTGGTCTGGCGACGTGGAACAGTAAGGTCTTCGGGGTGTCGACGGTACTCCTGCGAGTCAGTCGGCAATATCTTGAGGTGGCTCATCCCGCTGTGGACGAGGCGCGTTCATAGCGAAACCCCGTAGAGTTTCCCACAATACTTACTAGAGGGAACTCTGGCGCTAGTGTCTATGGGAGCTTCAGTGAGCATGGGAATGATGGGTAGTACACACTTTTGTCTAATTTTCGTAGTTCTGACCTGCTTCTGGCTCCGTGTGTGTTCGTGTGGCTTGGAGCTGTTTTTTCACGACAACATAAATTAGCACATGTTCACCGTTTGTGCTTCACAACCTTATTCTTTTAAGCTTACTATTTCGAATCAAGTCCCTAAGTTCAAAAGGGTTTGTTCTTTCTTTCAAAACAAAACCGAAACACAGCAATAAACAAAGCCGCAAGTACGATTCGCCGCCCGCAAGTACGAAGACTAGGCAAATGTGTGCACTACCCATCATTCCCATGGTCGCTGAACGATCGCAGCGCCAGAGCTCCCTCTAGTTAATTTTGAGAAACTCTATGGTAGCCCAATTTGTCGGTACTGGAAGCGGTGGTAAGTGCAGCCAGCTTCCCTGCAGTGGTAGCATAGTGGGCGATGGTCGGGAGCACGCCAAACGTCGATTTTTCTGAACGTGTATTGGTGGCTGGCTGACGGGCGGTATGACGAAGCTGGGGATCTAGATGTTTCTCGCGGCGAAACTACGGTGATGCGGCGTCTAGGCGAGGACGTGGAGGAGGATCCTGATGGCGGGCTGCTGCAGCATAGCTCATGGCTTGCACCTGTGGCTGTGGAAGCTGAGGAATGCCTAGCGATTGTTGGATTTCCTGGCGTATGACGTCCGCGATGGAGTCCACTTGAGGCTGAGCTGAAAGTAGTGATTTTCGCAGATCCTCTTGCACGATCGCTCGGATCGTCTCACGCAGATCAGTGGATACCAGAGCTTGGGTATTGGCGTAGCTTGCAGCCGAGAAGCTCTGGTTGCATTGCCGTGAGCGCATTTCGAGCGTCTTCTCGATTGTGGATGCTTCCGAGGAGAATTCAGCGACCGTCCTCTGTGGGTTCCTGATAAGTCCAGCAAAAAAATCTTGCTCTACACCCCTCATAAGGAAGCTCACTTTCTTCTCCTTGGTCACGTTGGGGTCGGCGTAACTAAACAGCCGGGTCGTCTCTTCTTCAAAAATCTGCACACCTACGTTCTGAAGTTGAACACTTGCCTCCAAGGCAGTAGCGGCACGTTGCTTGAAATGACGCTCGTGAAGGTGCTCAGGAATGTCGTCTAAATGACATTCCAGGCCTGCAGGGTGGTTTCCAGTTCTCAAATCATGTTTTTGTGGCATCTTCTGGGTAAAAGTAGACGTGGCGCGTTTTTGTCGGTGTCCCAGCTGTCCAAAGCCGCGACTCTATGATAGGCCTCCAGCCAGCTTTGAGGGTCTTAAAATATGACCCATGGAAAGTGGAAGGCTCCTTGGGCTGCTGTAGCAGGATGGGTACAGGTAGTACAAAACTTGTTGTCGTCGCAGTGGTTTAGCTCAGTTGTTTATTCTTCCGGGGTCGGGTGAGGTATAAGTGCGAACTCTGGCTGGAGCCCTTGCTGCCAGCGGTTGGCTCGCTAATCAGCGTCGGCGTCGATGTTCCCTTGCAGGTGTGGTCTCGGCTCACGGCTGGAGGGAGGCGTTTGGTACGTGGGCCAGCTGAGCAGCTCTACCAGATGTCACGGGGTCGTGACAAGGACAAATGGAGCACACTGCGAATGGAAATATAAACTGTTTATTTGAATGAACCTGTGCCCAGTAAACGGAAAGTTGGATTGCCGTCTTGCACTGATAGCGGCGAACGGTGCGTCGGCCGTCGATCAGCTGACAAGTGGCGAAGCATGTCGGCATTTATACCTTTGCCATAGAATATTCTGGCGTTACTGATTGCGGTGACCTATGTCCCAGAATAATCTGTAATGTTCACGATGTGGGCGTAAGCTTAACAACACAATCTACTACGGCCTCGCAGCTTCTTCAACAGCGTAGGCGCAGTTTGCGCAGATTGATTGATATGTGGGGTATACCATGCCAAAACCACCATATGATTAAGAGAGACGCCGGAGTGGAGGGCTCCAGAAATTTCGACCACCTGAGGTTTTTTAACGTGCACCCAAATCTGAGCATATCGGCCTACAACATTTCCGCCTCTGTCGGAAATGCAGCCGCCGCAGCCGGAATTCAATCCGACGACGTGCGGGTCAGCAGCCGAGTACCTTAGCCACTAGACCATCGTGGTGGCGCGTGGTTTGCGCTGAACGTAGTCTAACAAGGCGATAACAAAACTTGAGAAAAGAAACAAGACAATATATATATATATATAAGGGAAAGAAGTGTATACGTAAGAACTCGTTTTTCCGTGTTTTGACACAATATAAATGTGGTCTAACCGACAATATGGCCAAGAAATGTATAGGGGAAGTTATTAGAACCAATGTAGTGTAAATAAGAAGAAAGAAAAGTGGGTGAAAAAATAACTTGCTATGAGTAGGTTCCTGCTCACGGCAAGTTACTTTTTCACCCACTTTTCTTTCTTATTATTTACACTACATTGGTTCTAATAACTTCCTTTATATATTCCTTGGCATTATTGACTGTTAGATCTCATATATACACACACATACACACACACACACACATATATATATATATATATATATATATATATATATATATATATATATATATATATATATATATATATATATATATATATATATATATATATTACTCCTCTATGAGGGCCCCATTGTAGTGGTGTAGTGGCTAAGGTACAAGGCTGATGACCCGCAGGTCATGGACTCGAATCACGGCTGCAGTAGATTTTTATTGGAGGCAAAAATAGTGTAGGCCCGTGCGCTCAGCATTGGGTGCACGTTAGAGAACCCCAGCTGGTGAAAATTTCTGGAGCCCTCCACTACGTTGTCTCTCATAATCATTTAGTGGTTCTTAGACGTTAAACACTACGTATCAATCAATCGATCAATCAATCAATCAATAAAACTCTTCTACGAGGGCTGCTCCCATTTCTGCTTAAGGCCGACAAAAGACTTCACACTGGGCATGGCCACAATGTTTAATGTAAGCTTTTGATGAACCACCTGATTATTGATAATTGTTGGTCTTTAGTGTTCCAAAATCACCGCATGATTGTGAGCGACGCCGCGGTGATTAGCTCCGAAAATTTTGACCCCCTAGAGTTCATCGACATGCACGTAAACTAAGCACATGGGCCTCAACAATTTTCGCCTTCAAAGAGAATACGGCCACCAAGGCGGAGATTTGACCCCGCGATTTGCGGTCAGCAGTCGAATAAACCAATGGAGCTACTAATGTAAGAATCCGAACTTTGCATCCCCACGTTCCTTGAATTCGCATAGTGTTTTTTCACATCAATCAAAGCCAGTAATATTTTTGCACATATTTACTAATTTCAGTGTTATCAAAGTGTCGTTTCTGCAATATGTGAAGTATTGTCTCCTTATTCGAGATTTTTTTAAGGGCTCTTTATGAGAAGTGTTTCGTTTGCTACAGCTACAAACGCTGTAGAATAAGGAAATATTTTTAGTTTTAAACGCTTTCAAGGTGAAATATAGCTTTTTATTTCTAGGGAAATTCGCAGTGGAAAACAAAGTGCGTAAGACGTTCGATGATAGCACATGCTTATGCTATACTACACCCGAAGACGTTTGCTGTAACCCCTTCTAAGGGCGAAACATGGCCGTGTCGATATGGATATGGGCGTGAAAATTATCAAATGAGCACTTAGGCGCATCAACTTTATTTTCCTTAAATCTGAGGGGCAAATTCAAGAAGGAGAAAGGGTTAACTCTGGTGACTCTTGGCTACGAAATTAGACGCAACACGGGCGCTTTCGATTGACACTGGCAATTAAAACACTGTTTAACTGTCGACACACGCAATCAGCCTTAGGAATTCATGCAGAAAAATGTAAGTAATAACCGCGTCGACTAAAACAGATTTTTTTGTTTGAAGGTTGACGTAAACTCTAATGAAAGTGACAGCGACCTTACAATTTAGAAACCATACTTCACACGAAATTTGTCGCAGATGATGTCGAAAAAACAACGGGTTGATATGTTCCCGTTTATATAAATAGGAGTTCCCAAGCTGAAGCATAGATTATGCGATGCCTGTTAGGAATGTAGCGGCCGGGAATGTCGGCTGCCGGAGGCAGCGAGAAAGGAGACGTGAAGCTGGTTTGGAGTTGCAGGGCAAGACTGTTTATTTCCACTCCGTGCGAGTGACGAGAGCTCCCCTCGACGAGGGAGAGAAGGAGGCAACCCCGCGTTCTTCTACAAGAAAGAGGAAAAGGGGCCCCCGAGCGAGCAGACGTAGCATGCCGCCGGTGCTAATCCCCGCAGCCGGCCCCGACAACACGTTGTTCCCCGAACACGGAGGAGGAGGCGCTGGCGCCGCGCGTAGGCGCGCTGTCGACGGCCGGCTGCAGACGGGATAGAAAAGAATGCGGTGGTGCTGAGCAGCTTCCGCTGCAAAGGCCCCCCCCCCCCCCCCCTAGATTGCGGAGCTTTTAAAGAAAGACAGCAGTTACGGGCTGAATAGTGAAAGGTCACAGTCCAATGGTTAGCACTGAAATCGTACGCGAGAGGCTGCCTGAATGGAAACCTCAATATGAGCAGGCTTGGCGCGGTCAACGGCGACGACTTCTCGTTTCCCCCGCACGTCGATTGCGATGGTTTTGTTAGTACGTCCCAAAACTTTGAATGGGCCATCGTACTGCGGAGTAAGGGGCGGCTTCGTTGCGTCGTGTCGCACGAAAACATGGGTAGCAGAGTCCATGTCAGGAAAAGTGAAAACTTTCCTGTTGCGGGCGATGCGAGGTGCTGTTGGCCTGAGTTGCGCGAGCCATGCGCGCAGCTTCTCGATGTGATCGGAGGCTGTTGGGGCGGAAGGTGTCTGGTCGGAGAAGAATTCTCCCGGGAGGCGCACTGTTGAGACGTAGACCATTTCCGCTGCGCTGAAGCCAAGGTCTTTCTTCACCGTTGAGCGTAGGCCAAGAAGAACGAGCGGGAGCTTCTCCACCCAGTGCTGGCGGTCGAGTTTCGCTGCCAGTGCGGCTTTGAGTTGCCGGTGGAAGCGCTCAACCATTCCGTTGCTGGCGGGGTGGTAGGCGGTTGTATGCTGCAGCTTCGTGCCGAGGAGCGTTGAAAGTGCGGAAAAGAGGTTGCTCTGGAATTGCCGTCCCCAGTCAGTTGTTATGCGGGCGGGGCAGCGAAAGCGGGACACCCATGTTTGAATGAAGGCCTGCGCGACGGTCTCAGCTGATATGTCCGCAATTGGTATAGCTTCGGGCCAACGGCTGTACCTGTCGATGCATGTGAGCAGGTACCTAAATCGTTGGCAGGGCGGTAGTGGTCCCTCAAGGTCGAGGTGAACGTGGTCAAACCGCAACTCAGGAGTCCGAAATTCCTGTAGTGCAGCCCGATTGTGGCGAGTCACTTTCACTTGCTGACACGTTTCACATGTCCGAGCCCATCGTCGCACGTCCGCGTTGACTCCGGGCCAAACGAAGCGTTGCGTTATCAGCCGCTGGGTGGCGCGGACACCTGGGTGTCAGATGGAGTGGAAAGTGTTGAATACCACTCGGCGAAAGTTCAGTGGGACGAAAGGTCGTGGTGCTGCCTGGGAGGTATCGCAGGTTATCGTGCTCTGGACGTAGGGATGTGCAACCTCCGAGAGCACAAGTGAAGATCCCCCTCCCTTCAGTCTTGTCAACTCGGGGTCGTCCCGCTGAACTGCGGCCATAGCTTCGAAGGCCAGGACTTCTGTGCCGGAAGCGTTGACGCGAGACAAGGCGTCAGCTGCTTCGTTTTCGACCCCGGGAACGTGGCGGATGTCTGTAGAAAACTCGGAGATGAATGAGAGCTGACGGATCTCTCGTTCTGAGTAGTAGGAACTGTTGTTTTTGAATACGTAGGTGAGGGGCTTGTGGTCTGTCAAGATGTAGAACTCACGGCCTTCGAGGAAGTAGCAGAAATGCTTAATGGAACAATAGATTGCGAGCATCTCCCTTCCAAAAGTGCTGTACCGTGCTTCTGCAGGCTTCAGACGTTTCGAAAAGAAGCCCAGTGGCTTCCACTGGGCGCCCTCCTGTTGCTGCAGCACTGCTCCGACGGATGTGGAGGAAGCGTCCACCATGAGGCGTGTATGAATAAGGAGGGTAGGCCGTGGATGAATGAGGAGGGTAGACGCGGCTAGCTCGTCCTTAGCTTTCTGGAAAGCGTTCTGGTGTTTGTCAGACCAACAAAATTCTGGTGCCTTTTGGTCGTCTCGGCGCAGCAGGTCGGTCAATGGCTGGAGCACTCGAGCACAAGACGGAATGAAGCGCCGGTGGAAGTTTAAGAGCCCGAGGAACTCCCTCAGCTTGCGAAAAGATGTTGGAGCTGGAAACTTCTTGACGGATTCCACCCTCGATTCCAATGGCATAATGCCTTCAGCGGTGATGTGGTGGCCGAGGAAGTTGAGCGCATCTACTCCAAACACGCGCTTTTGAGGTTTCAACACCAGAACGTGCTCATCCAAACGCTGAAAGAGCTGGCGGAGGTGCTCTTCGTGCTCCGCAGGCGTTCTGCTGGCCACCAAAATGTCATCCAGGTAGACAAAGATGAAAGGAAGACCCCGGGTGACTTCATCCATGAACGTTTGAAAGGTCTGTGCGGCATTTTTCAAGCCGTAGGGCATGCGGACAAACTCAAACTGGCCGAACGGAGTTGTTATGGCTGCTTTTGGTATGTCCTGCGGTTCGACGGGGATTTGGTGGTATGCCGCTACAAGGTCGATCTTGCTGTATATTTTCGTACCTGCCAGCCGCGCGCTGAAATCGTGAATGTGTGGCAGAGGATACTGGTCCGGCGTTGTCGATGCGTTCAAGGCTCTGTAATCACCACACGGGCGCCAATCGTCGTCCTTAGGCACCATGTGTAGTGGCGATGAATGGTTGCTAGACGAAGGGCGAACAATTCCCAGCTGCAGCATGTGCTCGAACTCCCTGCGTGCAGCTTGAAGCCTTTTGCTGGACAGCCGTCGTGACCGGGCGGTGACTGGTGGCCCGGTGGTGATGATGTGGTGAGTCACGTTATGTTTCACCGGCTGTTCCGTGTTGCGGGGCTTGGTGAGCGAGGGGAATTCGGCCAGGACGTGGTGGTAGGCTGATACTGGCTGGAAGGCGCAGATGCCAGATGAGCAGATGTTTAACTCCAAACCACGTACTTTGAGGGATGTGTTGTTATCCTTGAGGCAACGGTCACGTACGCTCAGATCCAGGTTGAAGTTGCTGAGAAAATCTGCTCCGAGTATGGCGAAATTAAAATCCGCCACCACGAAGACCCAGCGAAACAGGCGCCTGAGTCCGACGTCTATTGTCAGCGAGCGGAAGCCGTACGTAGCGACGTAGCGATGGCAGTGTTGTTCACTGCCTGCAGCGACGATGTGTTCTGGCTACGTCGGCGATCCTCGGGGGTTGCCGGGACAATAGAGATTTCGGCTCCCGTGTCGACTAGCAGGCGCGAGTTGCTTGCGCGGTCGACTACGAAAAACAGGCGGCCTGGTTGAGGGCCGATGTCGTAAGCCGCCGTTAACGACTGGCCGGAGCGTTTCCCGGAAACGAGCAAGGTTGAGTGCAGCGGCTAGCACCCGTGCCGAAACGACTGTGGTACCAGCAAACTCCGTCCTGTGTATCTCGTGCATGGCTTCTCTGGGAAGAGCTTGGGTGTCTTGAAAGGGATCTGTTGCGTCGTTGCTCGTCCTGTTGGGGAGCGCAAGATAGCACAAGTTTCTGCATGGTCTCGGTAAGGTGTTGCAGTTTCTCCTCAAGGCGCGACAGTCGATCTGGTTGCTCATGTGTTCTTGCAGCAGCTATGGGCGCAGAGGTTGGAGTTGAGTATTCCGTGATGCGATCGGCAAGTTGCGCTACTTGATCAAGGGACGTCTCATTTGAACCCGCGAGAACCACGCGCACCGACTGGGGGAGCCGTTGCAGGAAAAGTTCACGAAGAAGTGGGAGCTGGCCGTCCTGACGCGCGTGCACACCGAGTAGTTGCCGCATGCGGTGCAGCAGTTGGGAAGGTCGTTGGTCGCCCAGCTCTTCGCGACACAAGAGCTGCTGCAGTCTGCTTTCTTCAGGCGCCTCGAGGCGGTCCAGCACCGTCTTTTTGAGGGTATCATATTCTTCTTGCGTGGGGGGTGAAACAAAAATGTCGTCGATAGCGTCAGCGATTTCGGGGGGCAGGGCTGCGACGACGTGAAGGTATTTTGTCGACAGCGAGGTGATGTGCCGAAGCTGAAAACGGGCCTCCACTTGGCTGAACCAAACTCTTGGATTTTTCAGCCAAAAATTTGGTAGCTTCAGTTCTGTGGCGATGACCGCAGGCGTGGAGGCAGCAGCATTGTCGTCGTAGCTCATCGCGGCGTGTTCGTTGAAGCGTTCGGGTCACCAATTTTGTAGCGGCCGGGAATGTCGGCTGCCCGAGGCAGCGAGAAAAGAGACGTGAAGCTGGTTTGGAGTTGCAGGGCAAGACTGCGCGCTGTCGACGGCCGGCGCGCTGTCGACGGCCGGCTGCAGACGGGATAGAAAAGAATGCGGTGGTGCTGAGCAGCTTCCGCTACAGGAACGGTGTGGCGCTTATGAATTGCATAGTGATATAGAAACGAAATCAACTTGGAGTTGGTTGATTTCCATCATGAGCAATCTGAAGTTTAGTTCACATTTTGAGTAGGACGAGTCCTTACGAGTGATTTTAATTTGTCTCGCACACCGCTATTTGCTATGTACTTCGACTGTAAGAGAATACCAGATGTGCTAACTGCGCATGCACGTGCCTAGCAACAATTTGAAAGGTCACGCACAGATTGTAAAGCAGATCAAAATTTGCCTCGCATTTCTCGCGCAGAAATTACGCACAAAACTTACTTACAGGTACGGATGCATGCGAATAAGCGTGTCATTGGTAGTTTGCCGAGTCTGAAAAGCACACGCTTTTCGCAAACGGAAACTGCAATGATTGCAGTGACCTTTGTGTGCCCCGTAACAACGGCAGAATCGTTCCATGTAAAGCCTCAGGCCAGCCGAGGCGTACGATCCTCTCCTCCTTGCCACCGCGAGAATAGGGCGCGCGAGGGAGCGTCGCTCCCCTTCTCTAAGCCGGGCAATGTACGCGTTGGGGATTGGATCGAGCACCACTGCGCGATGTGATGACGTGCGCTTATTGCGCCATCTTTCTCGTAATGCCAAAAACACAGCAGTGGTAAGTGGTAAAGTGCTTGCCATTTGAACGGTCACCAGCCTTCTCCTGGGTGGCTCAGTGGTTAACGCCTCGCTTTCACGACGTGGAGGTCTCACGTTCAATTCCGTGCGCCGGAGTGCTTTTTTTATCTGGAGTTTTTGTAAGTGGAACCATGGGTGGTCAGCGAGCGGTTCCTCTTACAGCGCACAGTGGAAAAACAGATTATTGTCCCGTCGTCAAGTACCAATAACAAATAAGTACCGTACTGCCTTCAATTTAGGAACTAACAGTCACTAAGGAACGAAAGGTAGTCGGCCGATAACATGTGCAATCACACACGTTATCACACATGGCGTCAAGAAACTGACGTGTTACAGGGAAATCGTCCTATGGCCGCAATACGGAGTACGTGTAGCTTTGTCTAGATAATTGTGTGCCACTAGGCTGGCCGTAGCCTCTATCACAATTTCTATTTGTGTTTTATTTACATTTTAATTGTTGTGTTATTTGGGAAGAGGGCATGAGCCCGCACGCGCACGAAGGTGGCGTCCTTGTGGCAGGGTTTGTGATCGACAAAGTGCTGTCATATCAGAAGGCAGGCAGACGATGTTTTGCCGAGAGTTGTGTAATAACAGAGCACTGGGGGGATAAGAAGAGGTGCCGGAGCTCTGTCAGGCGTTTTAAACCGGGCTTGAGGTATTAGGCACCATCGGTTCTGCCGAATCCCGTTGGGTCACCCTAAGGAAGACGGTTCATTCACATAGTGTTTTCTTTTTTGGAACATTGATGTTCGTACTTATGTAACTTTTGTACAGCCTGTAAATACAAGTTTTTCTCAGCCTACTAGAACTTCTCCAGCGTTTCTGCTTCATCTTCAAGTGACCAGCAAGTAAATCAGCCGCTATATGTATAGCGGCAGCACGTTTCGTCGCTCACTTTGCTATACCACCTCAGGTGGTGCGTCTCGGGCGCTGAGTATAGTGAGCTGGTTCCTTCAACAACGAAAAGAACCTAGATTTTACTGGTGGTGTTGCATCCAAGCCCTCAGACTTCATGTTCTGCTCTTGCTTTTTGTCTAGTGGCATTGGTATGCTTTCTAAATCGAATCGTGCGTGTGGGCTAGATTTAGAGATGGCGAAGTTGGCCACTAGTCGAGGGCCTAACAGCAGCAATAGCGGAAATAAAACGAGTATATTATGCAGAGTGCAGCATGTTATTTTGTTACCTGGACTTCCAAGCTACTTCTGATTCCACCACATAATGGTGATAAATAAAATAGGCGTGCACTCTACATTCTTTATACAATCACTTCCGTAAAATGAAAGCTGTCTTGTCTACAAGATGCATGCGTGAGTGCGCATGCCTAAATTACTGAACTTATTACAAAACCACGCACGTGATGTATTCCATATGCTGAAATGCCCCCGTTTAACTTCAATTGTGCTAGTTTGGTCCTCTCTACAAACAAAGCAGGGAGCTGCTCGAAGATTAGCTTTTTGGGTGCGATAAAGCTTCAATCTGCATTAGATGCCATGCTGAAGTGTGAAGTGGAATGGTAATAAATGATTCTGTATAATATTGTCAAATGCCTTACGTCTTTACTTTTAAATTATTGTCATAACCTAGCGATCTACTTTTTCCGCTTGCCTCTGTTCCCTTGGAACAAAAGTGTTAGATTAGGTTCGTAATAGCTAGGCTTTTCCGCTTCAAACAAGGTGCAATGGTGAGGAACGTGGTAGTGTGGCTACTAGGATTATTTTTGTCTGCTTGGTGTTATTTATTGTGCACTAAGGTCTATTAACAAGGGTGCTTTTTGCATTTAGCTCCCATCAAAATTCGGCTGCCGTGGATGGGAATCTATCCCGCGCCCTCAAGCACAGCAGCGAGACATACGTGATATGCTATCGCGTTTGCTCGCTACCCGCTAAATAAGTACCGGTTCGGGCAGATGTTACATACTTCTCCCTTGAATACCGAGAAACTGCCATTTGGGATTTGAGAATATCTGCTCAGTGTAGTGTACACCACTCTCGTTCAGTTGAGTTACTTCAGTCCAATAATCTATATATTGGGTCATGGTTTTACCAATTCTAAAACACACCTAATATGCCCCAATGAGCAGAAAAGTAATATAAGGCATACAGATGGAAAATATTTCATAAAACATTGAAAACAAACGCGACATTGAAACAAATGAATAGCTCGCAAATACGCTTACTTGCAAATACTGAATTCGCGAGTGCGAAAATTGTAAAACAGGCGAAATTCCGGAGCATAGAAATTCCAACAAGAATGTTTAAATTACATCTTATTCATCACTCATCACAATAAATAAAATGCTCTAAATAATAAAAATAAAGAGTTCGCAGAAAACAAAAGTGACCTGACCACGTGCACTGGCTGCTGAAGCATAGATGGAAGGTAGTCCGTCAAAGCATTCGACGAAGGTCCTGAAGCTTCATCCTCTCTGACACTCTTGATCACGACGTAGGCCGTCTTCCTGAGGCACGCTGTTTGTCCTATCGTAGTTCAGTCGTTTCCGTCTGCTCTGTTGGCAAAGGAAGGCACCAGAATCTTGCGCATTGGAGTCCTTGTCTGCAACAGTGTGAAAGCGCGCAATGAGGAATGATCAGGCCAAAGAGGCTGTGAATAAGACACCCGCCATAGCGACCAGGCTAGCTGCCTGATTGATATGACCATACAGCGCTTCCATCGAGGCTATTTTGCCACACAAGAAGTATCTGAGTGTAATTACCGGCATCAGGATCTCGAAGCAGACCAAGTCTTCCAGTAGTGTCCACTGAGAGGGCCCGTGCTGGACCCAGTCGAAGAACCTACGCACGTAGTTGGCTTGCGTCATATTAGGAAAGCACTGATGATGAACGTCGCAGTAGTTGACGTTTTTGTCATTAAGCCAGTGTTACAGGCACAAGACGTGCATGAGGTCCATGGTGGCCGAGAATTTACAGTGACATTAGCGATTCGTGTTGATTTCCCTCGTGGAAACTGTTCGTCGGAACATTGACACATCCGCCCCGCTGCGGTAGTCTAGTGGCTAAAGTACTCGGCTGCTGACCCGCTGGTCGCGGGACTTCCAATGGTGCTGTATTCAGGCGCTCCCAGCTTTGTTAACTGCTAATAACTTGCTTGAAGTGCCACAGCAATAGTTTCATACCTATTGACCACATATTTTAGACAAATACTATTACGATGTGCTATAATCAGGATATATGGAGTACCATGTGGGAGCTATATAAAAAGTAATGATCCAGCTGCTGTCGATCGTCTGAGAATGTTTTCACAACCAAAAGTGTACAACAAAAAACGTTGCAAAAATAGAAGTTATTTTGCAATAAATATGTCAAGCAGTTCGCCTTGAGTTGCAGTTGAAAATTGCAATGTAGTAGTGCACGATCAAAGTGCCAAGGCCCTCCATTGCCTTGGTTCTTTCAATACTGTATGATACGTGCGTTTTTTATTTATTTGCGTTATGAACGTGGGAAAAAGCAAGAAGGCTGTAACTAACATTTCTTGGCCCAAATAAATTACTGCTACATTGTGAAAGGAAGATGCACTGATTGAAATGCAGTGCACTTAACTGTAATGTGGAAGGCACCACAATGTTCACATTATCACGTGCTATGAACATATCAAACTAAACCTTCCCTTACAACCAACACCTATACATACGTTTCATAGATTATGAAAAGGCATTCGACTCAGTCAAGACATCATGCAGGCATTACGGAATCAGGGAATTGAAGAATCCTACATAAACACATTGAAATAAATTTACAGCGGATCCACAGTCACCATAAACAAAGCGCCAAAATCCCATTAAAGAAGGGTGTTGGGCAGGGAGACACGATCTGTCCAGTGCAATTCATCACGTGTTTCAGGAGGTTTTCAGGACCCTATCTAAGAAAGAGCGTGGGATAGGAGTTATTGAAGAGTATCTTAGTAATCTGTGATTCGCTGATTACATTAACTTGATGAGTAACTCAGGGGATAAATTACAACTTATGATTACAGAAATTGACATGAAAAGCCTAAAAGTTGGTCGGAAAACAATTGCGCACAAAACTAATGTAATGTGTAACAGTCATGGCAAAAACAGCATTTTCAGATAGGTTTAGTGCCGCTGGAATTTGTAAAGGAATTTGTCTACGTAGGACCAGAAGCAACCGTAGAGCCAAACCATAAAAGTGAAGTAGAAGAATACAAATGGGGTGGATCACATTCGGCAAGCATTCTCATATCATGAATGGCGATCTGCTACTAACCCTCAAGAAGAAGGTATATAACAGCTGCATCATTCCAGTACTTACCTACGGAGCAGAAACCTGGAGGCTTACAAAGAGGGTTGAGCTTAACTTGAGGATGACCCAGTGAGCGACGGAAAGGAAAATTATGGGTGTAACTTTAAGCGATGAAAAGAGAGCAGCGGGTTAGGGGACAAACGGGTGTTAAAGATATCGCAGTTGAAATCAAGAAGAAGAAATGGACATGGGCCAGGCACGTAGCACGTAGGCAGGATAACCGCTGGTCCTTAAGGGTAACTCACTGAATTTCCTGAGAAGAGAGACGCATGAAGGCGAGACAGAAGGTTAGGTGAGCCGATGACATTAAAAAGTTCTCAGGTATAACAATTCAGCAGAAAGCACAAGACCACGTTGATTGGTGGATCATGGGAGAGGCCTTTGCCCTGCAGTGGGCGTAGTCAGGCTGATAATGATGCCACCTTCACTGTACGACGAGGTTTAGATCTAGGTGTTAGGCAAAAAGTGAGCATGCTAAAGCAGCGCTGAAGGCATAGCACTCGTTCCTTATGCAGATCGCAATTTAGAGGTGAACACTTGACACATCACTCATATAACATATTTATAATGCTGTGGTCAACTGTGCCTCATGTAAGCATAACCCTAACTACAAAACTTGCCAAAAGCGTGAGCAATAGGCTTTTTTGCAACACCAAACATGTACATGTGTTTCTTTGCAGACGTTTTATCTTTTCTAGAGACTTGTCTAAGTATGATGGACCTTTTCTGCGTATTCTTGATGTAAATAGTAGACAGGTTTTTTTCTTGTATTGTCATGCAAGCAGCAGTAAAGAAGTAGAGGCCCCAAAAGTGTACAAAACTGAGTAGCTTAACTTGACATGAGCATTCGCGTGTGAGCCCCGACAGTGAAAATCACGGTTATAGTTTTCTTTTCTTTCCGCTACTTGGACTACCCGTGCAAGTAGTGGAAATAATGCGATATTCATACCCCTGGTGTCACACAGACCCTGGTGATTGCAGTCAGGGTGGCTGCGCCAAACTGGATGCTCTACAGCGCTACAGTGACAAGGTTGATGCGCGTGATCAAAAGTTCTCGAGGGAAAGCGGTATTAGTCACCGCTACACAGCTTAAACTAATCCGGATCGAATATAGTGCAGCTGTCAGTCCAATCACGACCACATGCTGCAAGTACCCGTGAGACAGCGCTCACTAAAGCGCGTCAGCACGCACCATCTCATACAGAAGTAACGTCTAGACAGAAAATCCAGCACGCACGCATCACCATATTCGCAAGGAATATACCGCAATTATACAAACCACCGCACAACACCGAAATAGAGGAAGCGGTGACAGACACATACCACAGCCAGCGGCGCCTTTAAATACCCGCGCCGCTCCAGCCAGCCCGGGTGCAGCGCTAGGTACTATAGCGCCTGGGTATTTTCGCATAATTTGGTACCTAGGGCGCACGCGTTTGTGAGAAAAGCACCTAGCTCGCGGCCACTCAAATTAGTTCGCACCATGACGCGCCGTGGCGCTGCAGTCACTGGCTGGAACGGTGCTGGACTGTAAAGGTGCCTCCGGGGTGCTTAGCACCACCGCCTCGCACAAACATTTTTTGAGAATCTCAAATGCTTTCTAGCTTATTCTTGCCAGGGCATGTCATTATGTACCAATTTCTTCGTTAGAAACAAGTTCGTCACCTCTACATAATCTTGGACATACTCCCGATAATAGCCGCAAAGTCCTTACAGGCTGCGTAGTTCGTTTTTAAGACGACGCGGTGGTACGAGGTTCCTAATTGCTGCTATCTTTTTTTGGGTCTGGAGCATGCGTCCCTGAACCGGCAATATACTCGAGGTAGTGGATGTGGGGCAGCGCGAATTGACACTTTTCTGGACTAGCTTTCAACCCCGCATTTTCTAAGACCTGAAGGATAGTGTCAAGATGCTTTAGGTAATCAGCCGAAGTGCCAGAAAAAATATCAATATCAACTAGGTATGCCTTGGCATACATCTGATGTTGCGACAAGAGTTTATTTATTATTTTTTGGAAGCTTGCCATGGAAATTTTAAGCCCGAAGGTCATAACTTCCTATGCGTACTGCCCCTCATGCGTTAGAAACGCGGTGAATTTTTGACTCTTTTCTTCCAGCACCTGCCAGTACCCGCGCCTGAGGCCTATTGGCGTAATGAAATGCACACTCCCTACCTTGAAAATCAATTCCTGGGGATTCATCATGGGAAAGGCGTCAACTTTAGTGACGGAATTCAGCGATCTGTAGTCCGCACACGTGCGATTAGTCTCATCCGTTTTCCCTACGCATACTACTGAGTGTGCAAACTCACTTGCCATAGAAAAGATCAAGTTCGATTACAAAAGTTCGTTAACTTGCCAACTGACTTCTTTCTTTAGCAGTTCTGGTACTCGATAAGGAAACACCTTCCTTGGCTGGTGACCCGGCTCTAATTCTATCCTCCGCTCATCTACATTTGCGATACACGGAGTGCCGTCAAAGCATGCGCAATGTTTTTCAAAAAGCTTCTTTATTTCTGCCTGTGCGTTGCAATCAAGGTGAGCCACCTTCTCGCTGGCCACTGCTAACTCTTCCCACTTTATAGTAGCTGGTTTCGGAGCGAGTTTTACCTCCCCGAAGTCAAGGTCTTTAGCGAAATCGACCCCATTATGGCTTATCCTGGAAAGGTACGGCCGCTAGTCGTTGGCGTGGACGCTTTTCACTTTACCCTGAGATGCTCCCACACGGGACAAATTGTTCGCGCTCACGTCCAACAACTGCGAAGGGGCCTAGCCATTTAGGTGTCATCTTATAATTCCGATCAGTGTCGAAAACCAGAACTTTGTCACCAACATTGAAAACTTTACGCTGGTACTACGATTACATGCACTGGCATAACTCTTCCGATGTGTCGCGCTAGTAAGCGAAGCAATATTAGCTGCAGTCTCAAGCTGCTCTCTTAGTTGCTGTAAACACTTTCGCAGCGTTTTCTCTCAAAGTCACAGGCACCGTCACCCGTCCACGTCTCTTGCAGTATTAAAAGTGATCCTGTAGGATTCCTTCCATACAATAGACGAAATGGAGCTACTATTGTTACCTCATGGGGAAGTTTCCAATAAGCCATAAAACCATTGGGATTAACTTGTCCCTATTCTTGGAGTATCTCTGAGTGACATGGTACAACATGTTTTTTAGTACTCGGTTCCATCTTTTTACAACCCTAATACTCTCTGGGTGTTCTGGAGTTGAGAATGTTGGCGTGCAACCTAATTTCTCTAGCATCGACTGTGTTAGCTGTGTTGGAAATAATTGCCTTGATCAGAACAGATAATTTCAGGAACACCTGTGCGACTGAAGATCTTAATCAGTGCATCACAAGTAGCCTTGGCTGTCAGAGAGCGCACTGGGACTACCTCGGGCCACATCGTGCAAAGGTCCACTAAGCACAAGGTGTATTTATGGCTTCTCACTGACGGTGTATTCAGCAGCACAACTACGTCTACATTAACTACTTGGAAAAGGTGATCTGATTTATTAAGCGCAGTGATAGGCACTTTATTCGTGCGACGCCTGTCTGAACAAATTTGGCGCTCGTGGCACGGACGACAGTGCTCTAGTATCTCCTTAGCCATACCCGGCCAAAAAATTGTACCTGACGCAAGCTTTTTGTTTCTCGTGGCCCTAAATCGCACAGGCGCTTCTGAACCTGTGTTTTATTCGTTCCTGAACCCGATTTTTGTTTTGTTTCTGAACCCGATTTGCCACATAGCAAATCATAGCTAAAACGCACCACCCCAGTGCACCTACCTTTAGGGACAACTATATAACTGACTCACCCGGGTGCCCTCTATGAGTAGCAGTAGTATAACAGTCCGTCAAAAATGAACATGTCTGATTTCCCACAGCGAGAATCTTGCCAAGATATCTTTAGCGTGGGGTCACTAGCTGCACTTTGCGGAATTTTGCTCTCTGGCCTAATGGCGCATCCCACTCTTCATCAATTTTCACATCTTCTCCGGAAACGTCTTTCTCTTCCAAGAGAAGGGTGCAGGCCACTACCTTTCGTTTTTCAACTAATGGTTCCACCTTATAACAGGCTCAGCCGGTACTCGACAGGGTGCCAGGGAGCTGTTGAACTTAAACAAAAGCTTCCAATCTTCATCACTCAACAAACAGTTTGTGCCCTCGGCGATCTCTTTAGTTAGCGCGCCGAGTAAGTCTATGCCCTGATGCTCTGGGAACCCTTGCGGGCTATTTAATTTCACTGGCGAAAAATTAGCCTCGCCTCAATAATTTTGGCAAACGCCGAAACCACTCTTACCGTGTCTGACAGTGTACTAGGCTTCGCAGAAGTAGACCCTCCCGCATTGCAGTTATCTCGTTCCCTGTATGAAGAATCACAGCTGTGGGCATACCTGCGCGTAATACAGGAATTAACTGCAATTTATTTGCACCGTCCGCCTCGTGTTTCAGAGATTTTACGTTAGTACTAAGCATTTCATCAGGCATTAAACTCCTCATCTCTTGGGCTTTCATTACCTTTTGTACCTTGTCTTTTGGTTCGGTAGCCTTTTTGCTGTTATTTTTATCACCAGACTTCGAGTAATATTTTGCGAAATGACCTGAGCCGTGAGATATGTGGCACTTAAGCACTCCATTATCTACTGTTGTCATTGGTTTCTGGTGCATTTCTGCAGCTGCTTGCTTTGAAGCACACGCTTTACCTTTCACTTGTTCGACCGTTTGGAGTACTTTAGCGATCTCGGTTGGCCTAAGCCATTCCTCGCCTTCTCGTAATTTCACATACTCAAGACTAGTTGATCTAAGCAAAAACTATCATGTCAACTTGAGAAGAACGCAAGAAATCCTGCTCACCTGATGCTGAATGCACTGCTGTCCCTAGATCTCCTCCACGGTGCCGGAGTTGGCTGCTGTGGGGTCGTCCTGACTTTCAGTCGGTGGCCGTTGGATGCCTTTAACTTGTTCGCCTCAGCGCTGGTCCTGTGAATGATGTTGTAGAGCTTGCTGATCCTTTCCGACTGTGCCAGTTGAGTTTGTTCACTGTGTGTTCTCCTTGAAGAAGATTGAAGTTTTGTCAAGGAGATAATTATCGAGTTTGATGAAGCGGGAGGCAGGTTGGAGATAATAAAAACTTGCAGATATATTCTGGCAGAATATTTACAGTCAAATATTTACAGCTTGCCGAAGCACACTGACGACTACATAGATATAAACAGAATTTTAATATTCTACTTGACTCTTTCAAGTTGGAGCCTAGAGCGCAGTTACTACATACAAAGGACCTCGTCTCACTGATCGACCACTGCGTGGTTACGGCTCAGACAAAAGTTTCATCGTACGAAGTGTAACTGATCTATCAATCAAGTGATCGCAGCCTAGACTGAATGAAAGCTAATTTCATTTAGTATTTATTCCTTTGCAGTGAACAAAGAAAACGGGAGGTGACCACTGCAGGTCCGCTTCAACATTCTGTTAGATAATCTGTTTACGGCCAACTTAAGCCACTCCTTCTAGAGCTGACCTAACTTCCATACCAGTGTTTTAACAGCTTCGGCAGGCCTTGGCATTCTTTCCCATCAAGGCTCTCTTCCTCATCTTCACAAGCTGTCAGTGACTCCTCGCTGCGCAGATTTATTGAAAAGCTGTTTACAAATTTTGCGCTACGTGTCCGCAGGCACACTCATACTGAACACAAGAAGTGACAGCGGGTTCGCGTACCACCCCTGAGATATTGGTGTCGTAGCCCTGGCGCCTTTTCGGCGTCTTCCCGCAATCAGCGAGAAAAAACCGCAGTGCTGGTCGTTAAAAATAATTGTGAAGTGGCCGCCACTGTTCTCTCGCGCGGTCATGGAAAGCTAGAGATGTTCGCCTGTCATCACTTCCTTCGCATTCGGACCACGTGTCACCGCGACGTGACCTTCAGCCCGAGCTTGCCTCGAGGAAGCAGTTGCAAGGTCATGCAACCGCAACCACGGAGAGCTGCTGGCTGGCCGCACCCAGAACGAGCCGTTCGAGGGGAGCCCTTCGCCCTCCATAGATATGCACACAGTCAAAAAAATCGCACGGAGAGAGAGAGCCATAAAGTAGTTGTATAACGTACTGTGTCGCCTGTCTATTCTGCACAATTGACCTACAAGTGGCAGAACCTAACAACAGGAATTAGGTGAACAGGGAAGTTATCGATGCATTGCACGTTACAAAAAGAAAAGAAAACTGCTTTAGCAAAGCATCGATGAGTATAAGCGATTGTGCGTATGTTTCTTGGAAAATGTGCTGTAACTCACCGTCATAGTAGCGCGTGGTACACCATCATGTTGTACATTATCCATGTTCTTTCTGTCACATAATCCAGTAGCGAGTGCAGCGGTTTCCCTTTCCTTCCTTTTGTACTTGTCTCCGCGTGCTGATCCACAGGTAAACAATTACTATAACCAACTCGCAAAACTTTCAATGTCACCGGCACTCTTTATTTTAATTGTAGTGGCATTCATGTCATCAAGAACAGTAAAAACAAGTTTCGAAGTCGTAAAGTGAAATATAGCACGTACACTAGTGATCTGTTTTAGCATAAGTAAAAAGAAACCTATTGTATATAATAACTGATGTTCTAAAAAAACTGAAACGTGGTCGTGTATTGCTAAGAAGGTCACACAGAAAATCAAAGGAAGTCACAATATTTAGATGGACATATTAACAGAACGTGCACTACACGTGGTATCTAGGAATAATCCGCCCATATTAAAGAAGAAAAAAAAAACATGAACATGGGAACTGGAGCGATGACATTTGATCGTACCAATAAAGACGGGGCAAATTTAAGAAACGGCGTTCAAAAGATTAGCTCTATTAGTTACACCACTGCGTATCATAAGACGCCCATCCTTTTTCTATCGGCGACCCTGCTGTGCTTTTAAAGGGTAGGTTGCAAGTCCGCATTGGCCACTTTAATAAACAACTCTTTCTGCAATTCCTTTTTCTGTAAGACCACAACACAGCTACATTCTTACTACAACGAAAGCTAACATGAACGCCCACCGAAGCACTGGATTCACGTATTGGACCACACGGTAAAATATTTATGCTAACGGTAAAGCAGGGGCGTAGCCAAGGTTTGCTCAGTGGACCCTTTCCGCCCCCCCCCCCCCGAAATTTTCGCCATGACAAGCAGAGCAAAAAAACGACCATTTCAAGCCCGCCTCCCCCCCACCTCTTGAATTTAAGGGTTGCCCCCCTTAACCACGAAATTCCTGGTTATGCCCGTGCGGTAAATGAAAAAGCTGCACAAGACTGTGCCTTCAATCAGCCTAAAGCTTCTGAAGGTGACAAATGTATCTTACCATCTAACATCAATGGCTTTCATATAATACTTATAGATGCAGTTTGCACCCCGGTACAAGAAGTACATGAGCCGCGACGTGCAGCACAAACGAACAATATTATTGAGGACCTAACGTGGTTGTGTTCTTTAGGTATAGCACAATTTCAAAGCTTCGTAATTGGCACATCAACTGCGTGACTTTACTAGATCCAATATCTTTGTCATCACTTTCGAGGTGCTCTGCGGAGGACGTAGGAAGCAGGCGCTGTTTAACCACCGCGCGAGGCGCCAGGCGGCCGCTTTTTTGATGTTGCCCCTCCGTGTGCTAAGATGGCCACCTCCACGAACCGCAACGTAGCTGTCGAATTGGGCGCCGACTAGTTAAAGTTTATACGACCACGATACACAGAGACCGGTGGAATCCGGGCGGCGAATTGCGAATTAAGGAGAAGTGGCTCACAGCTACTGCAACAAGAGCAACACTACTTACTTCTTTCCTATGATCGTTGTTGGGCTATCGCACGATCCGAGTGAAATAGAAGCTATACTACCCCCATACTGAAAGGTGACACCACTTTTTCACTTTAAAGAAAAACATTCTTATAGGGGCGTACGAACTCACTAGCAAGTTGGGGGGGGGAGTGAGCTTATCTCTCAATATATATATATATATATATATATATATATATATATATATATATATATATATATATATATATATATATAATTGTGTATGTGTACAAATTACTTGAAAAAATGATTGGAATAAAGAAAAAATCTACACAAACTGTTGAAAAGTACTTGAATCTATACACGCAACCGCACAGAATTGTTTGCAAGTTGATAATTGATAACATATAGTGAGTTTTATGTCACGCACACTGAGACCAGCACACACACAGACAAGCTTGTAGTGTAATGGGGCAGACAAGAAAATTTTTATCCATGCACACAACCATATTCATGGATTTAGTCATGTTAATAGGGGCCTTCGCAGTAGTATAGTCTTGTATCTTTCAATGAAATGGCGTTAATGTCTCAAAGCTGTTCACTAATCATTGCATCTTTTAATGCACGCATGAATGACGGCACCATTTCTGTACCTCGTCACTGTTTTTGTGCAGCGCACACACAAATCACAAAAAAAACTCCACAGGCGCAAATTCACTTTGTTTAACGAAATACGTTGTTCGACAAACTTAGACACTCCCGAGCAGTAGACTTCAATATCTACGAGACGAAACTAAGTACACGTATTCAGCTTCGCTACGCTGGTACTGAGCGCCCCACCGTTCAAGTGCTTGCCTTGCCCGACATAGTCACGTGCAACTCTCTGTTCCTGAGCACTGACCATAAAGCTATGGTCGTTAAGGATAACTACTACAAACAAGAGAGGAAAAAAAGAGTGGTAACATTCCAATTTATTGAAGTAAAGCACGTATGTTGAATGTAAACATTTTTCTGCGCTTGACCCGCCATGGTGATTCAGTGGCTAAGGCACTCAGCTGCTGACCCGCAGGGTGCGGGATTGCAAGCCGGCCGCATTATCAATGGAGGCGAAATTGCTTAACGCCAATGTCTTAGACTTAGGTGCCCGTAATGAACGCCAGGTGGTTTAAATTTTCTGAGCCTTCCAATACGGCGTCTCTTATAATCATATGGCTGTTTTGGGAGTTACACCCCAATATTTATTGTTTCTGTGCAAACTACTAAACAAAACACAATTTTTGCCATCCCCATAGTTTCCACATAATGAACAATGGAAGGTGGCAGTCGATTATTAAAAACGCGAAAGAGTAGTGCAACAATTTAAAACCGGATGTGACTATGAATAGATGGTTCGTAAACTTAAAATATGATGCGAGAGTCGAGAAAAAAAAATTTCATTACAACTGCATTCGTCCAATTGGCATACAGTGTAGGTGTATCTGTCACGCGTGTATTTGTGTACTCTGCTTACAGACCCGCGTCGCAATCGCGGTTGAGTGGTTTCACTAGTCCTATGAACGTCGCTGTCGAGCAGCACCCAAGGCAGGGACGGTCTCGCAGCAGCTCAAATTTGCGGCGTCTTCTTAACCACGTGAGCCGTTGCTCAGACCCATCGGCATCGTGCTTGTAGTGCATGTGCACGTACTGCAGCTTGGTTGCCCGGACGGCGATCTCAAGACCGCATTTCGTTGCGTCAATTTCCGAGACCGGCATCGACGTCAGGAGGCACAGGTGCTGCAGGCTGGTCAAGCTGGCCTGTGGGCAATAAAAGCAGAACAAGCATGGGCGTTTTATTGTGTGCATGTTTTGATTGCTACAAAGAAAGCAACACTCCGCATTCATTTTCTTGTGTGATGCCCTCGGACGTATCAAACGGAATCGCCCGAGTGAAAGCCTTGAAGATGAAGTTTTGGGACTTTTTCAGCTAGTAACCTTTGACCACAAAAAAGTAAGACACAAGAGTGAATAATTAGGGCTTCATTAGTAAGTAGTCATAAACATGTTTACGTCCTCTGTAGGCAGAAGGCTCTGCCACAGGCTTAGGCAATCAACCGAGCACCACGCTATCTTAAGGAAAGTTGCCAATATCATTGGCCAACCTAACTTTCTGCTTCCCCCTCACGTGCTTGCCTTTCTGTTACTCGTAATAACCAGCAGTTACGTTGCCATCGTGCTGCACTTTCTGCTCATGCCCTTTTTCTGCGCAATTTCGTTAGGTTGCAGCTTCGATAACGACTAGGCGAACTTTTCACGTTAAAGAACACCAGATGGTCAACATTTCTCGAGCCTTTCAGTAGGGCACCTGCGTCATCTCGTGGTTGAGACGTAAAACCCCACATATTATTATTATTATTATTATTATTACACGTAAATCTCACTAAATTGCCCCAAACACCCCTTTGTTACTTGACCAACTTCGCCAATTTTAGTCGCTTAAAACGTGTTCTAAAATTTCCAGCAAGCAGGCAATGTACGATCGAAAGTGCTGCACCTTTCCACCTTCGGTAATAAGCGGCCTTACCTGGAGATACTCATAGGTTATCGGCAGGTGCTGATGTTTGAGCACAAGACAACGGATGCCGTTCTTGCTCAGAAGCCGGCACAGATGGTTGAACTGCAGGCTTTTCACAAAGAACCACTCGGCCAGTCGAAGCTTCACTGCATCTCTGTAACAGTCGACGAACCATAGTAGTACGTTAGAAGGCACACCGCAAAGCGTCAGCCTAGTGATAGCACTCTTCTGAGATGAAGACGACGAAGACAAGGTGGCCGGGTGGGGCGTTGGCTGGGCGTTTCCCTGCTTTTGGAGAAGCTCACACGAGTGGCACCGGAAGTGACCCCGCCGCTTTTCTAGGCGCACGTCCAGATCTCGGAGCCTGTGGCAACTGGCCGCCAGATGGCGCACTGCAGACTGGTTCGGAAAAGCGCATGGTGGCACAGATAAGGCGTTCAGACTATGCAGCTTGTCCCCTAACAGACCGATGAAGTCGAAATCCAGGGCAAAATGAAGCGAATTCAGGTTAAGTTCTGCGACGTACTGAAGCACAACGTGGAAGAATCTGGCGATGTCTTCGCGAAACTCGTGGCGTACCATAGCATAAAATTCGACGCATGAATCTCGAGGAAGCAGCAGAATAGAGAGTTGGCGAACGTGTTCCCACACGTTTCGGGTGATCGCCAAACGGAAGCTCTCGACCATGCGTCCACTGTAGGTGGCCAGAACTGACAGTTGTGACGGCAAAATGGTGGTGCGATCTGTACTCATTAGTTCATCCAGTTTAAAGGTAGTAGTGCATGAGCTGGACGTTTGGTAACGGAAGTTGTCGCAGATGGCTGCGTAGATTCCGTCCGCTCGTGAGTATATTGGCCCGTCCGGAGTTGGAGGGCTAGCTGTTAGTTCGGAAGTGAGCGTGAACGTCTTAAGCTGATTGTGGTGCTTTTCCACGATGCACTGGCACCGCGACACTGCACTCCACAAGTCTCCCCACACGTAGTGAACGTGCAGATTGGTTAGTTCTGGGTAGAAATTCAGAAGCTCCTGGAGGACCTCGAAGTTACGGTGCCCACCTACCTCGACGTACATTTCACGTAGGCCGTGGCGCGAAATGATATCCGAGCTCTGTGACGTATAACCGCGCACGTGACTGATCTCCGAGTCGAAGGCTGCGTCGTTCACGAGCGATAATTCAAGTCGCTCTAAACGTGGGAGTTGTTCCAGCGTCAACTGGAGAAGCTGGCTAGGCTGTAGCACGTTGGCGCAGCAGCGTAGAATGCGCAGTAACGGGCAGCGGCTGATTTGCTTGCACAACTGTGCCGGCTCATCGGCGATGCAGTTGTTGAGAACCAATTCGATGACGGCTTCTGGGAATCGCAGTTGGTTAACCAAATCAGACACGCTTTTGTTCAAAGTGAGACGCACGGTCGCCTTGCTTGCATCCCGGGCCATCGTACGTGCGAAAGGCTGCCTCTTGATCGAGTAGCTGGTGGGTGTGCGCTTCTGGCCGGTGCTACTTATGTGGGATGCCTGTCTGAACAAGCGTGACGGAGCTTGCGCGATTGCCGACGTTTACTTGATGTCATGTGCTAGCGGTAGCGTCGCATTGAAATCACGTGATGTGCTCCTAACGTGGCGCAGTTATTGCTATATGTGCGTAGATGTTAGAAAAAGGGCGTGTTTCGAACATGCGAACGCATGAAGCAATAGCGATTTAGCCTCAGTGTTTTCAATGTGCGCAATATATGTCTTCAACACACCAAAATGTTGCCTGAGTGGAAAATCACTTGACTTTCTGACTATCTTACCTACAGGACTAGGCAGAGATATCGGAAAAGTTTTCTGTACATATACCGAAATACATGCATTGGAAGACTAAAATTGTGATAAAGAAACATTTTCCTTTTGATTCAACGGGATAGTTTTCAGATACGTTTGCGAAACGAAGTCAGAGCTTTGCCGCAAAGACGAAGCAATGAACGCGATAGCAACAAATTGGAACGTCACGCGACGAATCGCAAGCAGATTGAAACGTGCCCCACGTTTCTCACGCACAAAAGACGCATGCAACGTACCCACAGGTACAGATGACCGCGAATAAGCGTCTGAACTGTGACTTCGCTGTGTCTGAAAAGCACGCCCTTTTCACAAACAGACACAGTGCAACGAGTGTAGTCATATTTGTGCGCCTGGTGCTTATAACAAAATCATTCCGGTAGAAGCTCGAGGCGTACGATTGTCGCCAGTGCAAGATAAGCGAGCGTCCACAACCCCCCCCCACTACCCCACTTTCGCAGAGCAAAGTACGCGTGAGAGAGCGCTCAGCCGCCGCGTCGTGATGATCTTGCGACGCGCGTTCATTGCTCCACCTCGCTGATATTGCCCCGCCGCGGTGGTCTAGTGGCTAAGGTACTCGGCTGCTGACCCGCAGGTCGCGGGTTCGAATCCCGGCTGCGGCGGCTGCATTTCCGATGGAGGCGGAAATGTTGTAGGCCCGTGTGCTCAGATTTGGGCGCACGTTAAAGAACCCCAGGTGGTCGAAATTTTCGGAGCCCTCCACTACGGCGTCTCTCATAATCATATAGTGGTTTTGGGACGTTAAACCCCACATATCAATCAATCAACCACCTCGCTGATAATGCTGAAAACACGATAGTTCCAGTTAAGTTGCCATTGCCAGCGGTAAATGGTAGATATAAATGGCTTGCCATTTCGACTTTGAAGAAGGTGCTCTTTAATGGCCAGTGGTTGGACGCCTCGTACTTGTAATTCAGAGGTCATACTCATAATTCAATGCACTAGAGTCTTTTTCTGGATTATTTTCCTTTCTAATGTTTTCTGTTTTCCTTTATATAGATACGTATACATGTACGGTGAATGACGGCAACGTCAACACCGGCGTCACAAAGCAGCCGAGAGGGTTCATAGTGCCACGTTCCATTTCCTAAGTTTTTGTTATCGTCCCAAAACAGCACACGATTCTTAGCGCAAACCGCGCCTGCAGTTTTCTAGAAGGTTCCGGACTGTAGTAGATCATTTCGATAAGATCTCTCTCGGCTGCTTTGGTATCGCAAAAAAATAAAAACTACCCCAGAATAGAGACAATAGAATAGTAGATCCTAAAATATTTTTTTCTTTCAGGTGCCCACTGCGAAGGGTCTGGTGTCAGAGAGTTTATACCTGGAAAACCTTTACAGCCCTCTGCGAGAGCAGTTACACCAATATGAGCACTTTGTCCATGAGCTCAGTCAAAAAACTAACGGCCACTGACTTGTCTTAGTTGGGGAATTCAATGTTCCACACGCGGCCTAGGGCTATCACAGCACCAACAAGAAGGGGGCGCATTTTCACGACGGTGCACAGCAACACGGTCTGACGCTGGGGGATGACTTGATTCATCTAACTCGAGTAGGCAACAGCGTGTTGAGTGACGCTAATCATGATTTCACGTTCACTATAGACGTCCCCAACGCAACGTAAACAAGACTACAGGACACTAGGGAGTGACCATCACATCATTCAAATAGAGTTTGAACAGGCTCACGGTTCGCTCAAGACAGGAACAGCTCAGCTCACGGGCTGGACGCCTACAGCAATGACCTTCCCCGCCACGGTAGTCTAGTGGCTAATGTACTAGGCTGCTGCCCCGCAGGTTGTGGGATCAAACTCCGGTTGCGGCGGCTGCATTTGTGATGGAGGTGGAAATGTAGGCCCCTGTTTTCAGATTTGGGCGCACGTTAAAATCCCAGGAGGTAAAAATTTCTGGAGCCCTCCAGTATGGTGTCTCTCATAATCATATGATGGTTTTGGAACGTTAAACCCCACATATCAATCAATCATTACAGATATGACCTTGATGATGACTTGACTATCGAAGACATTAAAGTCTGGTTAAACAGTAATGTAAGTGTTGCTGACGGACATACCCAAACGATACACTTGAACGAGGACAATGTGGCAGTCGATAATTATCTCCCTCACTTATGGGAAGCTCCGAGATTGCTTATCAAACGATGGCAACCGCACAACCTTAACCACAACCTCAAGCACCGCATCGCCATAGTCACCAGGCAGGCGCAGGAGTACGCCGAAAACCTTGCGAGCCAGAACTGGCTGTCCGTCTGCGACCAACTTCAAGGGATACTGAGCACCAAAAAACTAGGTGCATCCTTCGAGCCCTTATCGACGACACCCACACCAAAACTCATCAGAGACATACAGTTCAGCAGCTCATCCACAACTATGAGGAAATAAAGCACCAGTTACTCCAAGAGCTTCAAGCAAAGCTGCATGGCTCTGTTAACCAGCAAGTTACCTCCATCAGCACTCCGACATCCAGGGAGTACGGAGGAGCACCGAACGAAGCACTAGACAAGACCTTCACGCAGGCAGAGCTACACGCGGCCCTCGCTAAGCTTACGCACAGCACGAGTACAGGAAAAGACAGAGTGACCAATAAGCACCTACGACAGCTACCGCCACGGGCGTTGACGGCGCTCCTTCGGCAATATAACGACTGCTTGATGAAGGGCGAGCTACAACAAGCCTGGAACTACTCGGAGGTGACCATGGTGCCCAAACCAAACAAGCCAATATCGATTGCGAATCTTCATCTTCATCCCATTGCTCATACGTCATGCGCTGAGAAACTCTAGAGCACATGGTAAACTAGCGGTTCACCATACAGCTCGAAGACAATGGTCACTACCCGAACACCATGTTCGGCTTCCGCCTAATGCTCAGCATACGAGACGTCCTGTTACAAATAAACGAAGACATTATTCCCTGCATGAGCAAGCACAGTAATTCATGTTTTCTAGCTCTTGAAGTAAAGGGTGCATTTGACCATGTGAGCCACGAAGCCATTCTGCGTAACCTTGAAGATGTCGGCTGCGGTGTAAGAACATACGTCAACGTGCTGGCCTTCCTCACCAGCCGCACAGCCGCTGTAGGCATCGCCACCATCTAGAGCGAGCTTTTCAACTCCTTAACAAGGTCGTGCCGCAAGCATCAGTGACATCACCACTGCTTTTCAACTTGGCCCTTCTTAAGCTGCCACGTCTCTTGAATGGTGTCCCTGGAATACATCACATGTTATATGCATATGTTATTGCTATGTGTACAAGAATTGCAAGCACGAGTGAACGGGAGGACCGACTTCATTAGGCGGTTAAGATTACTGAAGAATATCTCAAGACCTGCGGCCTCTAATGTGCTCCGGAAAAAGCACAACTGTTAGTACTTAAGGCACGCACCCGGGGTAAAGCACCAAGCTACGACGTACATGACCCACAAGTCTTTCTACAAGGAGTCAAAATACCACAAGTTGACACGCTTCGAGTCTTTGGACTACATATACATAAAGATGGGTCTGGTTCCGCTGCCCTTCCCCGGCTGCAGAACACCATGACACAGCTCACTCACTTAATCCGAAGAGTGGCTAACCGCCGCAGTGGCTTCAAAGAGCACGACAGCCTAAAACTGTACAAGCTCTCCTTCACAGCTGCATAACGTACGGAACTCTCTACCTCAACCTGAAGACAGCAAGAAAAGAACTAAATCTTCGGATACGAAAGGGTACAAAGCTTGCCTAAGGACTGCCCCCAGCTGCCTCTAATGACCGTTTGCTTCGCATGGGAGTTCACAATACGTGGGAAGAACTCGTCGAAGAACACCTCATCATCCAGGTCGAGAGATTCAAGCTGTCACCCTTAGCGCAAGCTGCCCTTCGACGCACAGGGTACAAGATCACCCTAGAACCCAATGAAGAACGCAAAGGCAAAGTACCATCACAGTTCCGAGAATGCTTTGAAATTCAGCAGATCCCTCGAAACATGCATCCTCGACATCACCGAACAAGACGGCTTGCGAGGGTGAACATGATTCGGAAAAACCATCGCAATAACCCGCAGGCGCGATACGTGGACGCAGCAAAGTATCCGCGACGTAACGTCTTCGCGATTACCGCCTCATATAGCAAGGGCACGGTATTGGCATTTGCGACTATCCTCTCCCAACGTGCGGAAACAGCTGAAGAGGCTGCTATAGCACATGACACTCAGACAAGTGAGGCTCCCATCGTGGTATTTACTGACTCACAAACAGCGGCACGAAATTAACTGAAAGGCAGGATCTCCATGGCAGCAATTAGTCTATTAAAACGCATGGAAATTGTCCCCCTACACATGCATCGTGTGGATTTCACGTCATGAAAGTCTCGAGGAAAATGAAGCGGCACACACCGTAGCCCGCGAAAGCGTCAACCGGGCATCCCTGTACAAGATCTGAAGCACCTCCAACTCAATAACAGAAACAGAGGTAAGATAGCCCGTACCGCTAACGAATCATGCAATACTGCAACATTATTGGCTCAAACGCAGGTCATACACTCCGCCACATCCAAAACTCACAAGAGACGAAGTCACTGACTACAGGCGCCTTCAAAGCAACACGTTCACTCACGGCGTACTATTTCACCGTATGAGGCCAACGTTGCACAGCTACGTCTGTTGTCACTGCAATGTAGCAGACACTCTGGTGCACCTCCTAATGCAGTGCAAAGTAAGCGTCCCAAGGCTACGAGACGCAGCACCAGGTGGCGACCAAGACCTCCTCAGTAAAGCGCGGGAGGCTGCGATCTCCCAGCCGGACCTGGTCGAGCAGCGTCAACTCGTCACTCGTGCCCGGCGGGCTGTCCAGGCCAGAGGGTTCCCGGAATGAGGAACCCTCCAACCTTCACTCACAAGCTTAACTCAATAAATGTTTTCTCTCTCTCTCTTTCAGGCATGAAGACACCTTTCAAAGACATTCATTCAATGCTACATAATGCTCTACATAAAGTTGGAGCGCATTATCACTTAGTTTCACGAAAAAAAATTTATTTATTGATTGATCCCCTCAGGACCATTGCGACATCACAGATGTGTGTGAAACGGTGTGCAAAATAATAAATCGCAATTAGTAAATGTCTATAGGTAGAGTTGCAAGAAAATACACATGGTTAGAGCAGGGCGAACAAACATTAGACGCTGAAATTGACATACTTGGTGTAACAAAATTCACTACGCCCCAAAAAAGCATGCGAATTCAAGCAAATCACTGGAATCACTAACAAGCACCAGTGAACGAAAAAAAAGTATACACTTTTCGCTCATACACATCTTTCTTGATAAGGTTGCTGTGACGATTGTACTTAACCAACATGAGCTTCTCAAATAGACTGTCTTTTACATGGCATCAATTCGGCCCCAGCCCGGCACTCTCGAAGGCAAAAAGTGTCTTTACCGCTATGGACCAACACAAGTTCCTGTTAGGGCAAATAATTGACGCGTTCTTTGCAGCACAGACCTGCACCATGGCGGTATCTTTTCTAGGATCACCCAGGTGTCAAAAAACTTGCGTCCCCTCGTGATTCTCAGATCTCCATTTAGAAACAGAAGTTGGTTCTCATACGGAATTTTCAATGATCTCACCCGGGTAAGACGGGTGAAGGTTGGGGGGGTGCTGACACCCCGCCTGTAATGTTGTCTGCGCCGCGTGGCGCACGTGTCTCGCCCCAAGGCTTTATTTCGGTGGTGACCACCGCCGGGCGATAGATGGCGTTGTGTTCGCTTTGAGTACCACTGTTGGTAGAGTGGTAGCGCTGGCGGTGGCCCCTGGCGGAAGGCAGGCCTTGGTGGTGGGCGAGCGTTGAGCGAGTCTCTTCTGCGCGTGGCGGCTGCCGCGAACGGTTGTCTGTAGCGTGGGTCCCCGGTGCTCGGCACCGCGGGCTTCGCGCCGGGGTCCCACGTGGAAAGTCAGGCGTTGGCGCCGCCGCCTTGGGTATGTGTTAGTGTGTTGGGTGTGTTTATCATGTTATTGTGTGTTTAGTGTGTCACTGCGTTATGTTGTTTGTATGGTAGCGTGTTAATTAAAATTGATGTATCATTCGGCGGACGATATCGTCATCTAAATTAGTTAATAAATGTATGTATGTCATGTGCTTTGTACCGACCGCGTCTGCTGTGTCCGTTCACTCCAAGAGCGTGGCGTGGCGAGGCGCGCGCTCGCCTCGCGGAGAATCCACAAGGTTCGCCTGCCCATATAAAACTTTCATAAACATACCTCCGCGCAATCGAGTCCAATATGTTAGAACAACTACAAAAAAGCAATGACTTCCCAAAACTATTTTTTGTGGGGTACGAAAATTTAAGACCTTTTAATTAACTCTTCGCAGCTTTGCCAAAACAGACACAAGAACAGGGGCAGCTTCTCAAAGTGCGCAATCGGCGGCTACAGCATGAACTCGTCGCGTGGGCCAAAACAGTCACTGAATCCTCAATAAAGCTGCCGCCACCATCGTTGCTCACAGCAGACATTTTACAAAGCTGCAACAGACGAAGTCGGCTTTGGTGGTGGGTGAGTCTGGTATTACGCAAGAACGTTTCAGGCAGAGTAATAAGTGCGATGCGCGCCCTGATACGCGGAAGGGTCTCGTAGTCAGGGGTAACTTTCAGGACCAGAACCAGACAGGCCTCAGTGAGGAGTAGGTCTGGAACTGCAGCTGATATCAACAATGTTTACTCACAGGACTCATGGCAGTATGTTTTTGGAGCGTCTCGGCGCTCGCGTTAAGAGGCCTCGGTTTCCACCACATTATTTGCTGGGAAAAGCCAATGAGTCCAGTATAGTCCAACCGAGAAGAGTTCTCATCTCCGCACCCAATAGGGGAAAGTCACTCACTGTCTCAGACCCAACCCAGGAAAGTGGTGCCCCCGGCTTGTCCGGCGTCCACGGGAAAAGCAACACAATATGCGCAGTACAACAACGACCTTGAACTTGACTGGCTCGAGGCGTCGGACATTCTTGAAAAGTGGTCACACAGTCTTTACTCTCTTCGCCCGATAGCCAGGCCGACGCTACTGAGGGCTCGCTCTCACCCGGGTCCCAAATTCATAAAGGCACCGCAAAATACAGGAAAGGTGCCTGACGATCCAGTGAGTTTGGGCGCTCGGCTAAGGGTCTGGTGCATCTTGTAGAATATTGGACAAAGTAGTGCAGAGATCGCCGTTTCTCCTGAGCAGCACTGGCTGCAAACAAGGTACTGCTAGGTCTTAAGACTTGACCGGGTGTGTCCATGTTGTCTATGGAGCTTGACGAGTGGCACGAACTTCTGCCAGTATGTTTTTGAAAAGCATAAATGGATGGTTTCTCAATCATCTATCTTCCGTTAAGGTGTGTGTCAATGAGCCTAGGAGATGCGTGAATGATAGGTGTGAAACGTCTGCCATTTTGGGGCTTCTCGTCGAAGGAAGGGCTCTTTTTATTGGGAAAGCAACTTCCGATAACAAATGACTCGAAAACGGCAGCGCCAAGTCTTCCCTACACCTGCACCGAAAGGGCACGCATGTGTAATAGAAAAAGACCTTAAGGGGCTATGCTTATGCCCCGAAGAAATTTAACGGCCTCGGCGCTTAGTTGATGTTGAAGTAGTGATGAGCGTGATCAACGGTGCCGCGAGTCTCGCATAGGTGGCTAGTGTGGAGTGTTCCGTGCAACGAATGGAGTCGGCTTTGACACTAAGCCCTCTAATCGTTTACCGAAGCTGGTGAAAACAGCAGCGGTACCCTGTCGATTCCCGTACGGACACCCACGAGCAGGCATGGTCTATAAGGAACATTGTGCTGTGCCTAAAAACAAGATTTTTGGGGTACTTCGACGCAAACGTTTTGGTCTTTCTGTATGTCCACCGTAACGATACCCAAAACAGACCTAAATGATACCCCAAACGGCCAATGCCATGTGCAGTGTCCACCAATATTGCTCATGTTTCAGCGTTTATGTTTGTGCGAATGTCAAAAAAATAAAAGCAATTATTACACATATCTGAGGCAACATAACAACAGGTCAATATTTTGTATATGTGTCTTTAAACTAGAGAAGGTATACATAAGGCATCCTTGGGAACGGTGAACCTGGCCGAAGCATGTCGCCCACCAAGTCGTTCTTTTGCTTTTTGCAGTGCTTGCTTCTCTGGGTCACTGGACCGTCAGTTCATCGCCTACTCCATGGTGAAATACCGGCATCCCTCCATCAGCTGAAGGACCATTTTGAGGCACCGACAAGAAATAATAATAAACCAATGGAAATCGCCACCCATCTCAAGGAAGCTACAACGCCCCCTGGATACGTGACGTCATCTAGCGTCGCCCACATAAAAGAATCAGTTCATCAGTTTATCTTCAGTGGGCACTGTGGGCCTGGCCGAAGCATGTCGCTCACCAAGCCGTTCTGCTTTTCGCAGGTTTGTTCTACCTCTTCTACGTTTACTGGCGATTGTCGTTTCTTGCTAGTTCTGCCGTGCCCACGACAGTGTTATGGAATTTGTTATGAGTGTTTTTGTGCACTTAAACTGTTACTTAGTGGTGGTGTTCAAAACAATCCGGGACCCGCTAACGATGAATTATTGCACAAAATTCTTGAAAATCATAATCTGCTACAAAATGAATTAGCCGACTTGAAAACTAAAACAGAAAATGTGATAGCTGAGACAAGAGAGTTGTTTAAGTAGCTTCAGGTCCAGGTCTCAGATCTGAAATCTAATACGGCTGGTTTAGGCTGTCTTGAAAACTCGGTAAAACATTTCAAGAGTCTGTCAAAAATCATGCTAGCAAACTGATTGATATAAAAAAAATAGAAGCAGGCGCTCGAACATAGTTATTCTTGGTATCCTTGAAGAGCCAAACGAGACAGAAACTGATCTGAAGCGTAAAGTTAATACTGAAACACTCGAAAATAGGCTAGGTGTTATGTGCATCTCTATTAGCTGTGTTCAGACTTGGAAGGACTGGATCTAAAAGACCAGTAATAATGTTTCTACAGAATTTTAACGAGAAAGTAGCGATTTTTAAGAGTGTTTTAAATCTGAAAGGATGAAACGTGTTTGTTCAGAATGACTATTCCCAAGGCACTTTGATGAAATGTAAGTTATTATGGGAAAGTGCGAAGCATGACAAGCCTCTCGGAAAGAAAGTTTCACTTCAGCACAATAAGCTACGGATTGATAATGATGTATTGATCTGAAATGAAACAACAAACCAAAGTGAGATAACTTCTGGTTTTCGTGCCAATGTACATTCTACTTGCAAGTCAAGGAAAGGCTTGATATATTTATAGAAACTATTTTATTGAGCAGAATATTTTCATTAGAAAGACGTCTTAAACTCGCACCACCAAATACAAAACTAATAGCTTATACTACCCGCGTCAGATCTGTATTAGAATATGCCAGCCCTGTCTGGTTCCCGTATACCCACCAACAGTATAATAAAATTGAAGCGGTTCAAAGAAAAGCAATAAGGTTTATTTTTAGCAATTATAGACTGATGGACTCACCAGCGCACCTACTCAATAACGCTAGCATTTTAACACTAAAAAACCGAACTAAAGAAACAAGACTAAAGCTAATGTTTCAATTACTCCACAACATAATAAAAATAGATACCTCAAGGTATCTATCTTTTTTCACGGCAGACCAACCCGTCATAATCATTCTCATACTCTTGTAGAATACTCTTTTAACACTAATTGTTTTAAATACTCATTTTGTCCTCTAACTATTAAAGATTGGAACTCGCTGAAACCCTCCTTAAGCACTGAACCGCCCATAAGCTTGTTTACAGCAGCGATTGAAAGCGAATTGCTTGCCTCGCAAATCGCACTAACACCACATCATCAATATACAAAATAAACGAGTCAGTGTCATATTGCTAATACAAAAGTTTTGTTTTTATGATTGTTATTTTCAAGTTACATGTTTTTTTTTATTAGTGATTGTTCATAAAATATTTGAATAAGTTGTTCAATGAAAATGCCTACTTGTTTTCCCTACCCCATAATACAAATGCATGCATTATCTTTTCGCGGTCATTTTCAACGATAACATAGTTCATGATTTTGTTTTGCTATTACTAAAATTGTTTGATTGCGTGTTTTTTAACGGCAATGTATAACTTATGATTTACATGTCACTTTGTAATACCGGCTTTTTTGTGTTTCCTATCAGTATGAATCTGTGTAAACAAATATTCGTTTTCATATGCCTTCCCTGTTATAATCTCTGATGAGATTGGCAGTATTATTAAATGAATAAATAAATAAATAAATATTACTGAACATTAACGCACGCAGTATAGTGAATAAAACTAATCAATTAGAATCGATTCTTTTGTCGCACTTCGCACATGTTATGGTTATAACGGAAACGTGGCTCCCGATGAAGTTAGTGAGAAAGACTTAATCCCACCTGGCTGCAAAATAATTTGACAAGATACAACCTCTGCAGGTGGTGGTGTGGCCATTGCTGCAAAGTCGTCTGTTCAGGAGATTTCGTTGATCCAATTGGAGGACACTGAAAGCCTCTGCGTTAAACTAAACATTTATGGTCAGTTCTTTGTTTTATGTGCCATTTACAGGCCACCTGACTCATCCCCTGATTACTTATTAAATGTTAGTGACCACATTTCACAAATAAATCAAAGTAAACTTCTGGTGGTTGATGATTTCAACCTACCTGGCATTGACTGGGGTCGTATCAGATCGGGTGCCGGTTCTGTACGCGACGCAAACGTTCTTTTTGATTTCATGCTTGACCACAATCTTGTACAAGTAGTTCGCAAGCCTAATAGACATGGAATCCATCTCGACTCGCTCCTTGATCTCGTCTTTCTTGATCGTAGTTACATAGATATGCGGGGTTTAACGTACCAAAACCACCATATGATTATGAGAGATGCCGTAGTGAAGGGCTCCGGAAATTTTCACCGCCTGGGGTTCCTTAACGTGCACCGAAATCTGAGCACATGGGCTTACAACATTTCCGTCTCCATCGGAAATGCAGCCGCCACAGCCGCGATTTGATCCCGCGACCTGCGCTTCAGCAGCCGAGTACCTTAGCCACTAGAACACCACGGAGGGGCGTCTTTTTTGATCGTTCCTTTTCTAATTACCGTGTATCTGTCGATCCTGGCATATCTGACCATGATATTGTTGCTGTATACTTTTCGCTTTATGTTAAACATACGCCTGACAGGCATGCACCTGTGATTGTAAAAGATTTTGCATGGGCTGACGATATCAGTGTAATAGAATATCTTGAATCTTGGTTTTGTGAATTTCGCGTGAGTGACGTTCTTGAGCTTTAGACCAAGTTTAAAGCCATGTGCTTTTTCTGCATAGATCAGTTCATACCGAACAAACGTGTTAAACCAACAAAACACACACCTTGGATGAACAGGCGTACCATTCAGATAAACGTAAAGCCAAACGATTACGAAAAAAAAGGAGCTGCTGCCTTTAACATAACCACGGTTCGTATAGCTCTGTCGGAATCTATCACAGAAGCAAAGAAGTTTTATTTCAGCAACACTTTACCTAACATTATAAGGGAAAATCCACAGAAGTTTTGGAACTTTATTAAGGAGCAAAACGAATCGATAACGAGCATTAGCCACGACGGTACTGCAATAACTGACCCCAAAAGCATTGCTAACCTTTTTAAATGTCTACTTTCACAGTGTCTTCTTTCCGCCTACTCAGCCCACTTTTCAAATTTCACGGTTCTCCTTTTCGTATATCAACATTTCTCAACAAAGTGTGCTTAATAAGCTTCTACGATTGAAGACGAAATCTTCCGTCAGTTCTGATAGCATTCCTAACTTTTTCCTCCGGCGTCACGCTGAACCACTAGGCACCTTTCTCGTCGCAATCTTTCAGGTCTCTCTAAAATCCGTGATACTTCTATCTGATTGGGAAATTGCACTAAAAAAGGGTGACCCATCTTCATTCCTAAATTACCGTCCGATTTCTATTTTATCATCTTCTTGCAAAATGATTGAGTATGTCGTTTCGGACTACATTAATAACTTCTTAAATGACCATGACATTCTAACTCCTTTTCAACATGGCTTTAGGATTTAGGAAGGGTCTTTCGACAGTCGCCCAATTGAGTATGGTCATACATTCTTTCGCTTCTGTTCTTGACAGAGGTGGATAAATTGACCTTATATTTCTAGATTTTCAGAAGGCTTTTGATGTAGTTTCTCATGACAAATTATTGTGAAAATTACAGTTCCTTTGTTTTCCTGGCTTCATCTTATCATGGATATCTGCTTATTCAATGCATCGAAAACAGTGTGTTATCATTGACGGACATCAGTCTGACTCTTTCCCGGTAACCTCAGGGGTCCCTCAAGGAAGTGTCCTTGGCCCACTAATATTCCTTTTTTATTGACATGACATAGCAGATGTCATACAAGCACCAGTAAATACTCATCTTTTCGCAGACGACTGCGTTATTTTTAACGAAATTATTACAGTTGAAGACCAATTCTTCTTTAGTGCAGCCTTAAACAGTATTTTTATGTGGAGCAATAAATTGGGCATAAAACTAAATTCTTCTAAGTCTGTGCTCCTGCGTATAACTGAAAAAAACAGTACCCCTGAAGTTTTCACACTCCATTGGCCAAGACCCATTGATTGAAGTTAAGGAATACAAATATTTTGGAGTTACCATTACTAACAACCTCAACTGAAGCACCCACATTTCTAACACCATTTCTTCAGCTTTCAGACAATAATGTCTACTTCGACACAAGCTTAAAAATGCATCCCATGGCGTGAAAACTTTAGCTTATACCACTTTTATCAGACCTAAGTTGGAATACGCCTGCATTATTTGGGATCCTTTCACCAAAACCAATATTAAGTGTCTTGAAAGAATACAGAGAAAAGCCATACGATTCATTTTTTCTAAATACAGCCGCCAGGGTTATGTCACTGATATTATACGTTCTAACGGTTTTCCCACACTTCAAATAAGGCGTAAAATATTCCGACTGAAGTTCCTCCATTTTTTGTTAAATCGTAAATTTAGTATAAAACCCAGTCCTTACATAACCCTTCCGAAACTAAGAAAACCCGTCATTCCCCTCCCCTCACACTCTCCCCATATGTTGCCAGATCTTAACTCTTCAAATATTCTTTTTTTCCTGCACCATGGAAGAATGGAACCTAATACCTTGTGATCATCTGTACTCGACCGAATCAATACAGAATTACTTCTTCAAAAATTCCTAATTATATTTAATTTCGAGTGGTTTTTATTGTTACCTGACTTGATTATGCTACTCAATTGTGCTTTGTACATGTATTTATGCAATACCCTGCCCCTCCTGCATGAGCCACGTGGCCTGCAGTATTTTGTAAATAAAATAAAAAGAGTAATTCTGAGGACCGTAGCGTTTACCACGCGGATCTGACAATGCAACGCGATGCTCAGCAAAGCAAGTGTTTCCTACACTTTGCTAAGACGACACGATAATTGCACCTGCCCGTCGCTATGCGTTACCACTCTTATTGCTTCCGAGACAGGGACGCACGCCTTCCTTAGTTTTGGAAGATACATGATAGATAGCGCTCGTGTCTAACGTGCCTAGATGCACTCGTTCGCCTCCACTGCACGGATCGAGACTCTGTAACGCAGCACCTCTAAAATAAAGCTTATTATCAATTTTCGCGCGCATGACATCAAATAAACATTTTGTTCACTCTATCCAGATGCAAGGCTATCGTATTTCGATGACATTGACGGTAAAACATGCAGATATGGGGTTAATGTTTTTAGCAATCATCCTTTTATTACATTCATCGTTTGAATATTGTCTCAGTGTGAGCTGCTCCGCTCGAAATTACCCGAACCGGGAGCGTAAGCTTTCCTATCAATTTTCTCTGCGTATTTTAGTGCCATTATGTGCAGTCACTTTACTAAGATTCCACTTCTTGTCTACGTTTACCTGTTGTAGTGTTATTTAGGAGCATATTGTACCATTTAATGTGGTCTATAGTGGCTAGGGCATTCGGTTGTGGACCTGAAGCTTGTGGGCTTGAATACCGGCCACGTAGGCCACATTTTCGGTGGAGGCTGAAATACTGTAGGCCCATGTGCTCAGATATTTGTGCGCGTTAAAGAACCCTAGGTGTTCGAATTTCCGAAGCCCTTCATAACGGCGTCCTTTATTTTCATATTGACACTTGCGATTCTTTTTTAATTTCATTTTTTTTTCACACTGCCTGTCAGAAATGCTCAGTTCAGTTCAGTTCCAGTTTATTATTCATTTGAAAAAAGTAGTACAGTAATATTAATATACAGACGAGAGTCTCAAAGTTAAAAACTGTAACGGGACCCTCGATGCATTATAACAATCAATAAATCAGATCAAGTTAACAAGCAACGAGTTAATGGAAATCAATTATACAATATAGAGTGATAAGTAATTATTATAGGCTAAGTGGCACATCAGGCAACAAAAAGCAAGGCAAATAAGGAAAGAAAAAAGAAAGAAAGAAAAAAAAATATCTCGTTCAGTGGCGGACATTGTCAATCGAAATGCAATGATCTAAATGGCATAACCAAAAACTTAAAGCGCATATACAGGCAGCTAATAATTTAACAGAAAACGTTTAAGCGACTTTTTGAATGATGACAATGTGGGCATCGTTTTAACAGAAAGAGGCATGTTATTCCAAAAAGTAATGGCCGCAAAGGCAGTGGTCATTCTTCCATAATTTGTGCGCGACGCGGGTAGCAAAAAGTTAAGGTTCATTGCAAATCTGGTTACATTGTTGTTTTGTAAGAAAACTGAATCAATGAACTTAAACGGTAGCAGTGCATTGTGCAATTGAAACAGAAGAACGGCTATGCTATAAAAAAATAACTTACGAACAGGTAGGATTTTGTTGTCTTGAAATAGATGGCCTGCACTGTAGTATCGTGAGCTATTAGTGATAATGCGGATCGCCTGATTTTGTATGTTCTGAATGGGTGATAGATGACAGTCATACGTGTTTCCCCAAGCAGCGATACCATACATGATATGGGAATGAATGAAGGCGAAATACAGAGACATAAGTACGTTTATATGAAAAACTTCACGAGCTTTTATTATAGCCCGAATTCCGAATGTAGTTTTCTTTCTGAGGTGATCAGTGTGGAGATTAAACTTTAAATGGCAGTCAAGATGTACACCAAGAAAAATTACAGTATCACAGGTGGATATAGAGTGAGGACCTAGGGTTAAGGGTTGATGAAAAGGCAATGGCTTTTGAGCGGACCTAAATATCATAAACTTGGTTTTGGCTGGGTTAATAATAAGTTGGTTCTCGTAGCACAATTTAGTAATATCTAGAAGTGTGTTATTCAAGTGTAAAGTAAGAGCAGTTAGAGAGTCCTCAGCTGCAGTTATAGTCGTGTCGTCTGCGTATAACACGCAGTGAGTTGATTTAATTGCATCGAAAAGATCATTAATATAAATAATAATTAATAAAGGACCCAAAATAGACCCCTGGGGCACGCCTTGATTGATTAGCTTAGTTTCAGAAGAAGCGCCTGATACGTACACCGAGCATTCTCTATTGTGCAGATAATTTTTCAGGAAGGTTAATGGAGCTCCAGTTACCCCATAGGCCTCCAATTTGTTAAACAGGGTGGCATGATTAATGGTGTCAAAGGCCTTGGTGAAATCTAGAAAGACAGATCCAACAAATTTACCAGAGTCAATCGATTTTTTAAAGTAATCTATTAATGAAACTAGTGCTAAGCTTGTCGAACTGCCTGAACGAAAGCCAAATTGACACGGATGAAGTATATTAAGTTTGCTTAGGTAATTACTTAAACGATCAACGAACAGTTTTTCAATAACTTTGCTGAGGGAAGAAAGAATTGATATGGGCCGATAATTAGAAACTGTTCTTTTGTCACCCTTTTTGAATACCGGAACTATTTTAGATTTCTTTAAAAGTTTAGGAAATACGCCTTGCTGAAGCCTTGCTGAAGCTCAGCGCTATCTGTGCCTCTTTCTTCGAGAAGTTTCGTTTTTATTGTACATTGTTGTGATAACCCTATTGAATATCCTGGGTTGGTGGATGCTGGTATTGTTGGTGAATATGGTAGAAATAATACTGAATACGGTGAAAATGATAATGAATATGATCGAAACGATAGTGGATAAGGTGGAAGCTGTAGTGGTCATAATGGCCGATGACAGTGAGAGTGGAAAAATGGTGGCAGATGGTGGTGGTGTCAGCGGAAATGCGGCTGATTACGGCGAGAGTGGAAAAAAATGGTGGGAGATGGTAGTAATGGTGCCAAAGCGTGTTTGGTGAATGGCTTGCTTAACAAGCTGGAAGACGGTGGTATGATGGAAGCTTAGTGGTTGATAGTGGCATGATGAAAAAGCAGATGGCAGTATGTGGAATCACCTAATAATTCGGCGTGTTTCACTCTGCAATGCACAGAAAAATATGTTTACGGTAAAAAAAAAAGCGAACACCGCTCATTACGCTTACAAGCACGTTTTGTTTTCCTTTGATGTCAACAACGCTTCAATTTTTGTGGAGCGTAGAGTTTGGTCGCGAATGTTTACCTTTCATGCACATATACATTACTTCGACATGGGCGATATGGTGCTTTGTTGGGATGTTTAGAACGCTAGAGGTGTCGCTGTGAACAGCGACAGTAAAGGTGTTACATCCCCACGCAGTTGTCGCGAAATAAATGAGCTCCAGTTTGTGATTACCCCTTTCAACGGTAGACGCGAACACAGCCGTCGCTTGATATCGCCAAGTCAGAAACGCAACTCTGGCAAATATTGCAGACCCAATCACTTGAGCCGCCCTTAAGCTAACAAAGTGCGTATGACACTACTTTGCATAAAATTCTACCTTTGACATACGTCGAGACGAGTCCCAGCAAGTTTGACTTTCACCCTTTTGTTCTACCACCATTATTTCCACCAGAGGTTAGGCCGAACGACCGAGCCCATACAAGTGTTATTGGTGCTTCTGTATTTCAGAATACACAATTTCGATGAGTAAGAACCACAACACAGCACATCCGTGGCATCATATAGCCTGAATGAAGAATTTTCGTAGTGAACAGTGTCCACGGAAAAAGCGACAACCATTTTCGCTACGCGGTGCCAGCACTTACAGCAGCGTCAGCTTTCCGTCATCGACAGCCACCGGTCGCACTCACCGGCACTTCTCTGGATTTCATGCGAGAACACAGACAGGTGCAGATCTCATCTATCTGGAGTAAACAACAAACAAAAAATTGCCCGCAGCTTCCCTCGGGGGAACACTGAGGAGGATGCGGACCATATAATTGGTTAACGGGGTGTTAAAGTGCGACTTACTTGGGTCGATGGCTAAATTGGTTAACGTGGTTGTGAAATGGGGTGTTAAATTGCGACTTACTTGGGTCGATGGCTAAATTGGTTAACGTGGTTGTAGGAGGGGGTGTTAAATGAGTGACCACGTACACACGTATGCGAAAGGGCGGCGCTGGTCGAAGGGACGTCGATCATTGTGTTTGTGGATTCGTTGGAATTCATTTCACCGCGACCTTGGACGTCGACGCGCCGTACAAACCAACCGACGAGCGGCAACTGAGCGAGCGAGCGCCGACCTTGAGTATATATACAGCACGACGGCGCATGCACTGTCAGCTGTTGAATGTTCTCGAAGCGCGACGCCACATGCGCGTCCACTGGAGAATCAGGAGAATTGTAGATGTCGAACGCGGTGTGTAGAGGAGGAAGGGTGCACAGATGGTGGAGGAGTGAAGCGCGCGCGGTGTGTAGAGGAGGAAGGGATGCACAGATGGTGGAAGAGTGGGCGACGGCGCGACGGCGCATGCGCGCACGTCAGCTGTCGAATGTTCGAGAAGCGGTGTGGACGGCGCGGACGACGCGGACGGCGCACTACAAGGCGCGAGTATAAGATGCTCCGCATCTAAAACTGAAGTTCAACGGTCAAATCGTAATTTCACTCGCGACTTAACTTTCTAAAGATCGGCATGGCGCCATGGTTAGCGTGTTAGCTGACGATTCTAAGGATGCATAGTCAAATCGTCCTGATCACGTGTTTTTACGGGTGCTTTGTGCATTGTTTTCTATAAAAATATCCTCCTCACCTTTAGTGGGAGCTCGTCACAGTGTTTCTGATGCCGTTTCGCGCTCCAGCATTGCCGGCACTCCATCATCCACTATGTGCCAACAAAATTTCCAGCGCCATAATCCACCAAAATAGTGGATGGCTGAATCCACCATTCCTTTGGTGGACGTTTCATTTTTTAAATAGAGAAGATTACCCGCAAGGCACGAACACTCGAGATTATTCCAGAGCTTGCGGGAAGAGCAGTGATACGACAGGAATATTCGACGACACATGTATAAATGCCGACGCACTTCGCCACCTCTCAGTTGGTCGATGCTGCTATCAGTGCCAGTGTGTATCAAGGTCACCTGACTTTCAGTTTAACTGGTTTTGGGACGTTAAACCCCACAAATCAATCAATCCATTTACCGGCCCTAAGTTCGTCTGAATAAACAGTTTTATTTTGAACAAGTCATCTCTGCTTTCGTAAACATCACGAACCCGTGGCAGTATGGTGGTTTTGGGATTTTAAACCAACAATTTTTCATTATTTTAGAGCATTGGTAGTTGTGTACCTGTTCCTTCCATCACGCGTATTTGTGTAAAACACAAATACGCGTTGTGAAAGGAACAGGTACACAACAAACTTATTCCGCTTTCTTACTTTTGTAAGTTCTTGACACGGGCCTTTTTTTTTAATAGAGGGCCGTTTACAGGCTTCGACATATATTACGCCCTCCAAAACAGTTCTGGAATTTGTGGAGTAGACCATGGCGATCGCGTTTTCTGGACAGTAAATCGCTGCGCTCCCGGCTGCGCCTTGATTTTGAAAAAAAAAAAACAATTTCCGACCTTTTTTAAATACGCATGATATACCCTCCTTTCACGCGGAGTGACGCAAAGTTGCCGATCGGTGACTTGAAGTAGCACGCGCTTTGGCGATTGGTCTGAACCAGTCACGAAGATTGGCTACGCCTTCCCCTCCCTGTCAGGACACAAAACATTTAAACTAGCGGATACCGATCTTTCAAAACCTGTAACATACAGGCAAAATTCTTGCGGGAACATGTTCATGAAGCAAAAGTGTGCATTTTTCTCTTTATAGTTACCAACTTTTGGACTTAGGGTTGTTTCCTGGCTCTTTAAAGGCTTGTTTTATTTTTAGATCATACGTACGTGTCTGCTCTGTATAAGTCCGCCCTACCGCCTTCCTGAAAACCAGGAGGAAGATGAGGTGCATAGTATTTTGTGTCTCATTTCTAAGGGGCTTCGCTCATTGGTTGGGATTCGCACGCGGAACCATTGCTAGATTGTGGGCTAACTGGTGGTTACGTTTTAAGTGTAATGGTACTGAGTAGTGCAATTGATTCCATCTATGTGGCAGATACCTCTTTCAGATGATAATAGTATTTTATTGGGCTGCACGAAATGCGGCTAGTTTCATTATTTACTGATATTTAGGGTTGGTTAATTACGTGGAAAATCACAAGGGTCGACGAGCCTATGAAAAATTGATTTGTACCTTTTAGAGCCCTTTCTGGCGTCACATGCTGAAGCGTAAAGTGGAAGCCTGCGAGTCTGTCGCCCGCCCCAGTTAGATCAGCGGGGTCTCACCTAAAGTGTGTGATAATTAGCGCCTTGCATCTCAAAAGGCGACTAGAAACTCTAATTTTTCAGCTTACTGTAAGAACTGCTGATGTTGGATCTTCATTGAAACCTAAATCATTTTTCCGCATAAGGATCATCTGCCTCGTGAAATGGTATCATCATACCATATCGTGAAAAAAGGGCGTGACTGTGTTAGTCAAGCAACAGTCGTGCTGCATAATGAGGAAGTCGTTGTTCTAGATGTGAAATGCTTTGATATCCAACAAACGACATGTACCCCTTAAAATCCTTGTGGTAATCCGGATACGGGTGTTTTATTTTGTTCGCGCCATGCTCTGTTATGAACACAGGTATGCGAGAAATCATACACTTTATTTGTATACTTTTTTATCATTATGAAGCTTCAGTTGTGAGTGTAAGCGCTTTCCTGTCTACTTCTTGTACATATTTTTTCGGGCACTTCGACCAGTCTCTCAAACAAGAACGTAACCGATTGTCTCAAGCCATCATCTTGCTCACAGAAGTGCGCATTTCAGATGTGCGCCGCTAGGTGCCGTAATCATCCCTGTTGCTCTCTGTCCTTGGGAGGAATATGACAACTGCCATTATGATGCTGATATTTATTGGCCGTTGACTAACATTAACTATCAACGTGAACCAGCATTACCGATTTGAAATATATCAAATATATTATGAAAACGTTCCAAACGACATCTAGTAAAGACAAAGAATGCGTTATTTTTCTTGCTATTTCCAGTGTTTTTAGAAGATTGTGAGAAAATAAGTTCTGGATTGTCCATGGACGAGAAACATCAGCTGCACTGTGTCTCCTATACTGCTTGTATTTTGTAATCGCTCGCCCGTTCTGCCTTGTGAAGTTACTTTTTTTTATCATCTGCTGGGTGAACTACGTAAGTGGAGGTAAGAGCGTTAAGCCATTATTGTGACATTGTGATAGCCTCAATGCGTTGTGCTGCCATTTTCGAATTTTTTTTACAAAGAAAGTAGTTGGGAAAGATGACGCCTGCTGGAAGGACAGCGAAGGTGACAAAAGAACAACTCTTTTGTCTTTGAACTCGCAGCAGTTCTAGGGTTATTGATTACCAGGTACATGGGAAGTGATAGACCGGATATGCGTGCAAGAGGATACGATTGAAAAAGGGTTCAGCTTATGCGTGAAGTTATCGAAGCTTGATTTCCAGATAGGCTCGTGAAAAGCGTGCTAGCACGCCCTCTATCGCAATTTCAAATCAAGAATTTAATTAACGAGCTAAAAGTCAGTAAGTGCATGGTTGTGCGCTCGAAGCATGCTAGATGATGCAGCAATGATTTAAGGGCGTTTACCTTTTCAATGCCTCGCGTCCTGTTCACTGCCTCTTGTGTAAGTACACGTGCGACGAAAAGTATGCAGATCACGGGATCGCATGGCAGAATGCATTGACGCGCCAGCTAGTGATGAGACTCCACAAGACACCTGCCGCTGGGCGCATTCTCGTCCCGTCTCATCACTTGACTTCTCATGTTGCTTTGTTCGACGCGGTTAGGGCGCACGTAGCCAAAAGGACAACTGAGTGTTGTATTCTTTGCTCCATCGAATTTGTGCGTTCGTTTACGTAGTGGCAGCAACGGGGATGTTTCAAGCGCCGGCTCGCGTTGATGTTGACACCGGTTGCTTAGGATAAGTAAGCATAGCGAGGATTGCACAACCTGTCGAAGCCAAACGCACAAAACAAAATTTCTCAGGCCAGTTTGCTTTTGTCAGACTAACCGAACTTGCACCTAAATAAGGTTTGTTATCTCAAGGTTAATCTAGCCGAAATTATTCAAAGTAGTCGAGCACTTCATCACCTAGAGTGAGGCGTAAGTAGGGGAAGTAAGCCCATTCCAGCTTGGTGTTTTTGTGTTAGGCGAAGTTAGGTTTAGACTTGCCCAGATGAGTCGAAATAAGTATAGCCAAATATAATTAGGCAAAGTTGATGATGCACGCCCTCCTTAACCTAGTCATGCAAAATATGCTTATACAAAGAACACTTTATTGTGGCCAATTAATTTATGGCCACTTCCCCATTCGCTAATTACTCTTTACCAAATTCATACAATTTAGGTAATTTTTTGTTTATTAGTGCTAAGTATTATAAATACTAATTATGACTAATAGCCCCGCCGTGGTGGTCTAGTGGCTAAGCTACTCGGCTGCTGACCCGCAGGTCGCGGGATTGAATCCCGGCTTCAATTACAGAATTCGTCTTCAATTACATTTATTTGTGTTTCAATAAGACGTTTCCTAAATCAAGCTTATTAAAATTTGATTGGTTTGATGATGCTATGATCAACCAAGCTTAATCTGATTTTTTATAGTTACCTTCGTGATTGCCTATTTGCTTACGTATGCATATTTTACCTAATATTTCCACGCGAAATTCCAGTTGGAGGGTACTTTAGTTGCATTTCAGGCTAATATTAATCATAATTGATTGATACGAGGGGTTTAACGTCCCAAAATCACCATATGATTATGAGAGATGCCGTAGCGGAGGGCTGCGGAAATTTTGACCACCTGGGGTTCTTTAACGTGCACCCAAATCTGAGCACACGGGTCTACAACATTACCGTCTCTATCGGAAATGCAGCCGCTGTGACCGGGATTTGATCCCGTGATCTGCGGGTCAGCATCCGAGTACTTTAGCCACTAGGCCACCGCGGCGGAGCATGGGTATGATCTCCGATGTGTGCCAAGGGTTGTTGGGAAGCGTGAAAGGACGGCGGTAAAGGGGAACAGGCGAGCCTGCCGGCGCGCGTATTGCGTAGAAGGCGTTCGTTTGGTGGGCAGTGTCGATGACGTTTGATGGTGCATGTGCCTGCCTTCGCGCGACGTCAGCGTAAGTCAAGGGAGCGGACACAGGCGGTGGCTGGCACTTTGGCGGAAGTGCCTCGCAGACTTGCTCTTCGATGCTTTGGCGCAGCGACGAGTTGTGCCTTTGAGTATGGGGTAAAGGAATGAGGAAAAGGGATTCAGCACTCTCTACCACTTGTTAATACACCTTTAGCGGGGAGCTGAAGACACGTTTATTGGAGGTAAAACGCTGAGGTAAAACCGACCAGCTGTCAAGCGGAACGAGTGCCAGGAGCACAAAACTCTTCTTTCCCTTCTTTCGCTGGCGTTCCTGCCTGTGTCATATATCAATGGTACAAAAGTTTCGATGCCACGAACTTGAGAGCAGGCAGATTAATTTGTGGTCCTGACACAGCTGAGCCACGACATTCAAATAAGACAGCCTTTTGGTTTGTTTGAGCTACTCGCCTAGGCTGTACTATGTCCGACTTCCTACACATGCAACAGCTGTAGATACACTTGCGAGAGAATGCAGACTACAATTTGCGAGCACTAAACGAAAGCGTGTCATTGCGAACCACAAATACACGTACCACGGCTGCCACAAAGAACAAAGCTGCCACAAGTATCATCGCGTGCTGCGATGGTTGAATCACGTCGCTGTACGGACGATGATAATGTAGTAGTGGCCAGCCACTTTGCAAAGAGGAACATGCTCACTCTCCTGGCCTAAAAAAAGCTAGGAAAAATTGCAATCAATAAAACCCACTCACGACAAAGGCAGAAAATGCGCACACAATAGTTTTGTGTACAGTTACACACCACTCAGCTGGCCGGTTGGCACTCGTGCCACCGCTCAGCCGCAAAGCGACGCAGTTTTCCTTCTACTTTTGCAAACCCGCTTGAGGGGGTGCTTGTTTAACTTCTCTGTTGACTCGCCAAGGCTTTTATTGCGAACATATTCATAGCCAGTGGTGATTAGGTAATGTGTGTGTAACCACTCCTGCTTACGCGTCTTACCTTTTTTTCTAGGTTATTTTATTCTTTCGCCCTCTATGAGAGGGTATAGGTTTGTGGCCGCCCTTTATAAAGGGTAAGGCCACAAGTCCAATCCAATCCAACCACTGGCTGTGTACCGTTAGACCGTTTGCGTCATTTCTCTTGGCAATATGAAACCAAGCCCCTCGCTATCGGAAACCATGCGGACGTGTGAAGCTACGTAATGTATCTGCGTGAGCTGTCAGAAAACGTAGTCTGATGGTCCTGCTGGTTGATTGATTGATTTGTGGGGTTTAACGTCCCAAAACCACCTTATGATTATGAGAGACGCCGTAGTGGAGGGCTCCGGAAATTTCGACCACCTGGGGTTCTTTAACGTGCGCCCAAATCTGAGCACACGGGCCTACAACATTTCCGCCTCCATGGTCCTGCTGGTCAGAGGTGACATGAGTCTACACACTAAAAATGCTATTTTGAAATATTTTGTAAAAACTCGACTAAGAAGTAACGTGGAAAACCTGTGACATAAAACTTCAAATGCTATCGAGTATGATGAAGCTACTTGCGAACCATTTCAAGAAGCATTTTTTTCGTACCGTGTTTTCATGAAAGACAGGGGTAAGCAAAGACGAGCATACGGAGCGTAGCTGCTCATCAAACTGCACTGAACTCAAGGAAGGCCTTTCCATCACTTGAGAGAATGACAATAACCACAAGAAAAAAACCGAATGATGGCACTCGACCTCCAGCCTTGCAGCTGTGTCGACAATTGGGGCTTCATAGAGCTAATAAGCCACATGGAACCTTCCCACAAGTTACGCAGCCTTGCTACGTTTTCAAGAACAATTATCTCACAGTTGTATCAAGCCGTAGTAATAGCGCTCAAGGTGAGAGTGCTCGCAAACTTCCAGGAAGGCGTAGAGTCGCTGTCGTTCACTAGTGACATGTGTATGTTGAGGTCTAACCATAGTTATATCAGCCTCACCTGCTACAATTTAATCTCCAACTTCGAGATCAAAAGCTTAGCGTAGGCAAACCGGAGCGTGACCGAGAGCCACACTGCTTGCAACATCCTGGTGCACCCGCAAGTAATGATGGATAACTGAGCTGCAACTTCAGAACGTGCCAGTCTATGTGGTGATGGACAATGTACGGAACGCTATCCTGAAGAGTATTTCTTCTGTCTTAGTGTAGTGTGCGAGCCACACACTACAACTAGCCGTAAAAGATGCCAAGGAAGAAACAGCAGGACTGCCTGCCATCCTCAGGAAGTGTCGCACAATCGCTGACCATTACAAACACAGTGCCCAAGCTGCAGTAAGACTGTAGGACTGCCAGTGACAAATGAAGCTCTCAGTACTGAAACTCAATCAAGACGCGGAAACAAGGTGAAATAGAGAGCACGATATGCTCGTGCGTCTTGTGCAGCTGAAGCAGTAGCGTAGCCAGGGAGGGTTGGTGGGTTAAACCTTCCCCAAAATTCTTCATCCTACATCCCCACCCCCCCTGCCACTTACTAAGCTTAATTTTTTTTCGTCGCTTCGCGCTGATATGATTGAGAAACTAAGCGCTGCTACCTACTCTCACAATATCAACGCTGGACGCTTTTTTAATGAATAATGCCTAAATACGAAAAAACGCGCAGCGGTGGTTCTCAAGGCTTAGCACTCTATGAGGCTTAGGGCAAGAATCTCAGCTTCGAGTGTTTTAAGTTGGCTCCTCGACGCGAGTAATGCTCAAGCGGTGGTCATATACTTGTACCCACCGGAACAAATCTCGCCAGAGTCAATCACTACTATAACTTTCATTACGCAGAGGTTCGTTTTAATGAAAATAGCCAGACACAGTTCCAAGGTCTGATAGGCCACGTAAAGTATACTACAGTGTGACTCCTCGTACATGTGCCAAGATATACTCAAGCCAGGGAATAACATTTCTAATGAACCTTCACACGTTCTGCTAACACCTAAACACACACACACACACACACACACACACACACACACACACACACACACACACACACTCACTCGCAAGCACACACGCAATCACTCGCAAGCACACCACAGAATATTCGCTTTATACACCTAACTCGTCTTGTACGCGAGTGTACAATATACATAAATATCTTTATTGTACCCTAACGTGTTAGGCATTCCGAAGTGTTGTCTAGTGACGAAGGTGGAACACAGGCAAGCATTCAGGCTAATCAAAGCCTTAGAAAGGCCTACTAAAATTCTCATATATTTAACTTAGGCTCATAAATAAAAAGTTGGTGGTCATAAATCTAAAGTAGCGTTATAAGAAATGCAGTGTGGGCAGCTGTAGTGAGCACAAGCTTTATTGTTGAGCACTGTGGCAAACAGCGCAAGCATAAGGAACCTAAAGCTGAAAAAATATACGACAAATTATATATATATTGATTCGCTTCATCTTTTCGTTTCTTTACATTGACATGGCTAGAAGGGCACACCAAGCTATTTCTACAACTAGCGACACGGCGCAGGACAAGAAATTGCACAGAATGAAGGAACGTAGGTGGGCTTGTTATCACGTGAAATTGCGAGAAATATATATATATATATATATATATATATATATATATATATATATAGTAAAGATAATTAATTACAAGAAATGAAAAAAAACACTGTGTAAGCAGTGTCTCATGCCGCAAACAGACATATTTATTAGCGGAATATTGTTGATTATTTTTTTCAGTCGACACAAAGATATTCCTGCGCATTTCATGTCACATTTCCCATATGTTATCCAAAACTTGCGAGAATCTCCACGTGCAAATTTGGGTTGTTGAATTGCCGTTCACACCTTTCATATCCGCTAACCACGTCTGCAACTGAAAGGTGCCCCTGAAAGGCACACTCAGAACGACCGTTTGCGTCATTTGCACACTTGGAACACCAGTTGCCAAGTGTGCACTGGAAAGGCAAGGAGTAGGCAACGGGGAGAATAGAACCACTCTGTCATGCTACCAAAGTGATTTCCAGCAATATGTGTCATACAGTGGAACTTCCTTCCTTACAGCTCGACGAAAAGTACAGCGCATACTGATTTTACCAAAACCTTCTTTTTTACTATCCACCAGGGTGGTCTAGTGGTTATGGTGCTCTATTGCTGACCCGCAGGTAGCAGGATCGAATGCCTGTCGTATTTTCAACGTAGGCGAAAATGCTTGAGGCCCGTGCACTTTGATTTCGGTGCATCTTAAAGAACCAAAGTGGTAAAATTTACGGAGCACCCTACTTTGGTGTCTCTCGTAGTCATATCGTGGTTTTTGGATGGTAAACCCAATCACTTGATCATCAACAACTGTGTCTTTACTTTTGTTCAGGAGATCTCAATCCAAGAACAACTTCAGTTAACTTTCATACTTCATTGAGCTGGCACCTGTAATTGATATTACACACACATTCAGCTGTAGCCATCTACGTTCCCGTATAAGAACAGAGAGAATGTCTTCCGGCTGTACTTGTATTTCACGGTGGATGTTCAGAGGGCAATGCCAAAAACTATTTCATTTGTTGTTGTAGCTCTCAGCTACACCTTCGGCGTCTCATCATCATCATCAGCCTGACTACGCCCACTGCAGGACAAAGGCCTCTCCTATACTCCGCCAGTTAACTCGGCGTCTCAGCGATGAAAAAAAAAAGCATTCTGCTTCAGCTGTGCTCACCGGCAGAGTTGCCGGAATTTTTAAAAGATAGTGAACTTTTGGGAAAAATATCTCTGGGCAATTGGCAACCGCTTGCATCACAGACATGCTCAGCGTTTTTCGCTTCTCTCGCTTTCATTTCGCAGCCTATACTGCTAACTCTCCTTACAATGCTGAAGTTGAGATAATGTCCGAGTACACGTCAGTAAACTCCTCGGCAGTGGGAAGAGTGGCAGATCCGGGAATATTTTGTGGCAGAAGCAAAGAAAGCATCTTCAAAGTGTGCCGATGCCTTTTAAAGCACTCATTTAAGTGGTTTAATGAATAGTCAAGAAAAGGCCAGAAATACCGAAAGCTTAAGTGCTCTTCCACGCCAGCAACTGGCACGCTACTTTGATGAAGCTGCCTGCCTGTGACAAGCAGGATTCTCATTTTCACCAGTTGCCAAGTGTGCACTGGAAGCAGTGTCGCCTTTCGGGAAATAATCATCAAACGTTATACCGTACGGCCTTTCGGCGTGACCATCGAGTCTCATAGGAGAGCGCTGAACGACCCAGAACACGAACTACCAAGCAATAGATGTAGACAGCGTATTTCAAGGGGGTGACTTCGCATTGCTAGCAAGCAACAAGCTCAGCAATGATCGGGCAGTGACCCTGAATGCGAGAAATCAGAACTTATGTGATGATACTTGTGGGCTGGTTAGGTTCGCCTTCAACACTAGCGCTCGTTTCTCGACTGGCGGAAAGATTCGCGGGTATACATTTCCTTCACTTCCCTTGAGGTGTCGGTAAGGTTGCGCTCACCTGAAATCTGAACTCTGTGCACGAGATGTCTCACATTTACGATTGCGCCCATGCGGAAGGCTGCTGTTTAATTTTGTCGCGTTGTGATGAAATAGCACAAATGTGAATTAACACGAAGGAGGTGATGGCAGTAGTGAAATTCCAGTGACTCGCAATAAAATGCCCGAAACAGACAACCAACAGACATAGAGGGTGCACAGTAGTGCGTAAGTAAACTCGTGTTGCATGTGCTGGAAGTTCTCGTCGGAATTCACGCGTTCTGAGAAATAGATTATGGTGCACCATGCTCTGAACAACTCCGGAGTTTATTCCTTCATGACCTATAAACCGATCATTGTAGATTTTGTGTGGTTCCTGTTCACGGTGGTGTCACTGCTTGGTACATGAATGCACGTATGCTGCGTAGGGAAATATTCTGCGCAGTTCTGAATCTGTTCAGGTAAAGGAAAAAGTCGGCTGCACGCTTGCGAACAAAGGAAGACACCTTGTCGCAACGCTATCGTTTCGTGGAGCCGAGTGAAGAAAGCTACGAAAAAAAAGAAAACGAGGTCATACCGCGTTTTTTTGCGCGTATTGAAGTGTTTTAGCGCATACACGCAGTGACCAAGCTATTCTTATGTGAGTAGGTATAGTCCAGTCACACGCGCACTTTTGATTGATACCAAGTGAACATTTCTCATCAATAATTACCTGGCCCTTGAAGATGGCACTTTAAAACCTTACGATTGGAGCACTTCATTGCTATCAATAGTCACAGTGCAAATGAAAGTCTGCCCGAAAAATAATATGAGCACAATTGTGTTTGAACTTAGCTTGGTTAGCGCAGCACATATAGAAATGAGAGGGAAAAGACAATAGAGACGTCGTTATGTGCCCCGCTAACACAAGCTAAGTTCATGGATATCCTTTCGCCCGAGCCACAACACTTTTGAAAATGGTGTTTCCAACGTGCAGCATATCTAAAAAAAAATATTCATTCGTTTTGGCAAACATGCTTGGATACACGCAGTAAAGTAAAAAATGTTGACTGGAGGAGAATGAGGAGGATTGAAGGAGGAAGGACAGAGAGGTTAGCCAGTTTTCAGATCGGCTGGCTACCCTGTCCTGGGGAAGGGGGTAATGGAAAATAAAGATGAGAGAAAAGAGACGTTAAAGGAGAGAAAAAAAGAAGGGCAACAGTACGATCGACGACGCTGCTTACAGTCTGTCTCTTAGACAACTTGCCCGCAAGAAGCGCAACAATGCTCTAAATGTCTTGCGTGCCGAGAACGGTCTCAGCAAGTGTCCTTATACCCTTTCTTCCGGCTATTGGCGATTTTCTAGTCAATCTAAAACTTTCGACAATTCTTTTCTTGGCGCACTGAAGCGAGGACAATAGCCGAGAAGATGGGGTAATGTCTCCGCGCAGCAACAGTTGTCGTATGTCGGGCTGCTGGCCTGTCTGATTCGAGCCGAATAAGCATTCATAAAGGCCACCCTAATCCACATACGGTACAAAAGTGTTTCCTTCAGATCTGGGTATTCCTGATGGAAGACGGAGGGGTAGGTGTTGGTCGAATTTATGTAGGCGGACGTTGGTGAATGCCAGTGAATCCCACTGAGCGAGTGTCAGTTCTTGTGCAAGTGATTGGAGCCTTGTAGCGGCCTCCATTCTTGATAATGGTATAGCTGTACAAAGGGCATCATCATGAGCAGATCGGGCTACTTCATCTACACGATCGTTTCCATCGATGCTGCAGTGGCCCGGTATCCGTTGATACGCTATGTCTTGTTGTTGTTCTATAGTCCAGTGATGAAGCAGTCTTATTTCAGCGACCAGCTGTTCATTTGGTCAATGGCGATATGGCGAGGCAATACCGTAGAGGGCTGTTTTGGAGTCGGAGAAGATTGACCATGGCTGCTGCGATTCTACGACTAGGAACTGCAGAGCGGCACGAATGGCGGTGAGTTCTGCAGCCATGGATTATGTCAGATGCGATGTCTTGAACTTTGCCATGACACATTTCTCCGCAATTACCACTGCGCCTGTTCAGCTAGCTGAAGTAACTGACCCATACATGTAAATGTGAATGCCTGAAATGGACTCTTTGTGTGCACACTAAGACAATGAAATGGACTATTTTGTGTGCACACTAAGGCATTGTACAGGATGTAGAAGTCGTTGGCAATTTTAGATGCAGTGACCATAGATTAGTAAGAGCTCGTATTCCCCTAGATTTAAAAATACAAGGACTAAAACGCATACGCAAGAAGCCAAATAATGAGCTGGCGGTGAGATAGAAAATACAGGAATTTAAAGTTTCACTTCAACATACATTCGAGGCACTAAACGGGGTTACTGACGTTGGCGTTGACACAATGAACGATAATCTTACCAGTATCATCCAACAGAGTGCACAGGAAGTCGGAGGCGCAGTCACTACACAGTACATTGGAAACGATCTCAGGAGACTAAAAATCTTAAGACGAGACAAGTCATGAAACTCTCAAATGCAACCGACAAAATAGAGCTAGTGGAGTTTTCGATTGTAATCAATAGACGTAAGGTATTCGACGTCGGAAAGTATAACTAGGAGAGAATTAAGAAGGCTCTAAAAAGTGACATAAGCCTCAAACTTTCGAAGGCAAACGAGTACATACGCAAAAGTCGGATGTATGCATGAAGGAACAAGGAAGGCAATGTCATAACCAATATAAGTAGGATACTTGACGTGGCGGAGGAGTTCTACATAGAGCTTTGCATAAGCCAGAACTACCAGTATGATATCGTGAGAAATAATAATAGGCCAGAAGAATTCAACATCCTACCAGTAACGACAAAGAAAGTAAAGGAAGTTCTAGAAGGAATGGAAAAAGGCAAGGTAGCTGGTGACGATTAGGTAACAACCGACCTCCTGAAATATGGCGGAGAAATTCTTGGCAAAATTGGCCAACCTCTATTTGAAGTGTCTCTTCATGAGAAGTGTACCAGAATCTTGAAAGAACGCCAACATTATCTTATTACATAAGAAAAGAGATGTCAAGGACTTTAAAAATTACAGGCCAATTAGCTTATTGTCTGTTCTCTACAAACTATTTAGAAATGTTATGTAATAAAGTTAAAGGGAAATCGGAGTTCAATTAATCAAAGTACCAAGTAGGATTTCGTGCAGGTTACTCTACAATATACCCTATTCATACTATCAATCAGTTAATACAAAAATGCGCGTAATACAACCAACCCCTACACCTAGCCTTTATAGATTAAGACAAGGCGTTTGACTTAGTCGAGATATCAGCAGTAATGCAGGCACTACTGAATCAGCGTATTGAAGAACCCTACATGAACATGCTGGAAGATATCTACAGTGGATCCACAGCCACAATAGCTCTCCCTAAATAAAGCGACTGAATCCCAATAATGGTGTAAGGCAGGAAGACATAATCTCTCCAAAGCTATTCGCCACGTGTTTACAGGAGGTTTTAAGCACCTTAGATTGGGAAGTGTTAGGGATAAGAGTTAACAGAGAGTATCTTACTAATCCGCGATTCGCTGATCACATTGCCTTGACGTGTAACCCAGGGGACGAATTACAGCTTATGATTGCAGGACTGGAAACAGAAAGCACAATAGTAGGTTTTGAAAATAAACATGCACAAAACTAAAGTAATGTGCAACAGTCTCGGCAGAAAACCGCACTTTGCGATAGGTGGAGAGATGCTGGAAGTTGTAAAGAAATAAGTCTACTTAGGACAGGTAGTAAACGCAGAGCCGAGTAATGAGAGTGGCATAACTAGAAGAATAAGGATGGGATAGATCACAAATGTCAAATATTCTCAAATAAAGATTGGTAATCGGCCACTAACCCTCAAGAGGAAAGCACATAATAGCTGAATCTTGGGAGTACTTACCTACGGAGCAGAAACATGCAGACTTACAAAGAGAGTTCAGCGACGCAGCGAGTGTTGGAAAGGAAAATGATAAGTGTAACGCTAAGAGACAAGAAAAGAGCAGAATGGGTCAGGAAACAGACCAGGGTTGAGTGCATCATAGTTATAATCAAGAAGAAGAAATGGACATGGGCTGGGCACGTAGCACATAGGCAGGATAACCGCTGTTCATTATGTGTAACTGACTCTGTTCCTAGAGAAGTCAAGAGGATTAGAGTGAGACAGAAAGTTAGGGGGCAGATGATTTTAGAAAGTTTGCGGGTATAAAGTGGAAGCAGCAAGCACAGGACCAAATTGGCTGACGGAACACGGGAGAGACCTTTACCTTGCAGTAGGTGGAGTCAGACTAAAGAAGAGGATAATGATTATTATAGTGATAATGCTTAAATATGGTTGCGTACGTATGCGTGAACTTGACACATCGTGGTGTAAGCACGGCTTTCGTAGCTTGCAGTTAGGCTTAGTTCAATACATCGTGAACTTACTTACAGCGCAACACCAGAAAAAATACAAGACAGGGAAGGAGTAGAACAGAAAGAAAAGACGGCGCTGACTCACAACTGTTGTTTATTGGAAAAAACGGGGTGAAAAGAATATATATAAGTACTGGCAGCCTACACCACAACATGCGCAGAATACGAGGTGCACCGAGGTAGCGTTATCACACTCATGGCATTAAACAAGCTTGGCCTAAATAACTTAAGTCTTTTTCATGCAGTGTGACGGATGGTTCACTAACGCACTTGCTGCCCCTAATCTTTATACGATATGCCTCAGCGATTTCTCTAGTTAGCTGGTTAGGTTAGGACAGAGAAATCGCTGAGGCATATCATATAAAGATTAGGGGTTCTAAGTGCGTTAGTGAACCATGCGTCACACTGCATGAAAAAGAATTAAGTTATTTAGGCCAAGCTTGTTTATTGCCATGAGTGCGATAACGCTACCTCGGTGCACCTCGTATTCTGCGCATGTTGTGGTGTAGGCTGGCAGTACCCAAATATATACTTTTCACCCCGTTTTTTCCATTAAACAACAGTTGTGAGTCAGCGCCGTCTTTTCTTTCTGTTCTACTCCTTCCCTGTTCTGTATTTTTTCTGGTGTCGCGGTGTAAGTATGTTCACGATGGATCCTAACCAACTGGCCCAACTTACCGTCTTATTAGTTCAATACATTTTGTACGTGTTACCGAATAGTCGTTCACCCATTCAAGACCGCTGGTTCACCTATTAATGACCGCTGGTCATTAAGGATAACTTAGAAAGGAAACGCACGAAGGAGAAACAATGTCAGGTAGCCAGATGAGATTGAAAAGTTCGCAGGTATAACGTGGCAACAGAAAGCACAGGACTGGGTTGATTGACGGATCATGTAAGAGGCCCTTGCTCTGCAGTGGGTGTAGCCAGGCTGATAATGATAATACTCTGGCGCACTTTACACTCTGTTAAATTTAGCCTAGTTTCAATTTCTGCATTTAGTTGTTATAGAAAAATAAACACTAGATATCATGACTATCACAAGAAGGATCGAGAAATGACGCAGCCATCGTGTACTGCGTCTCGAACAAGCCGGACCTCTCTTCCTAAATTTTACTCCTCCTGCTTTAATCTGTACTTCCAGCTTACGGGGTATAAAGTGGCGTCTGGGTGTAATGCTCTCCAGCCGCACTATGACTCTGAGCTCTCCACTATACATTAATACCCCGATGTAGCCACACCTCTTCTTACGCCACAACATGTCTCGTTAATCTCCACTAACAAAAACCAAGTACCTTAATTTTCCCCTAAAATATGCTATACATAGTGTCAGAAGTTAGTGGATGCTTACGTTAGCGCATCAGCCATGAACGCGGTTTTTTGCAGCAGTTAAACTGGCCTCCAGGGATAACGATGCAGAACAATGGCAAGTTTTGAAGTAGAGCTTCACGTTGCACTTCAAGGCAGCTAATAGAGCTAGATACCCATGGCTCACAAGTAGAACTTCTTTCGATTATCAGAGGGTCTTCACTGCTTTATGTTTACAGAAGTTTGAACTTTGGCAAAGAGCAATGGACTGTACTCAGGATACGTCTTCAAATCTCGAATGCAACGGGTTCAAGAGCCGTGAGACAACATCGTAACTTAATTGAAGCTGAAAGTTGTGGAGTGTGCGATCAGAAATAAACGAAATAAAATTATCTTGGACGAGATCGTCTGTGGCATCTACGACAAAAGGGCTCGTGGACACATTCATAACTAAAAGAACCATCAATAGAGAAGGTCGAAAAGGTTGTCGTAGAGCAGTCGCGGCAATGGGCGCGAAAAGGAGCATGTCCAGCTTAAAAACAAACATGCAGTATGAGCAAGATTAGAAATTGGTCCGCAGCTAATTGATAAAAAAACACCTGTTCTTCAACACAACATGCACAGCCAGTCTTCTACGTCACAATAGCACTGAAATTGATGAAAGTTTGGTATGCACGAACGGAGAAGAGAATATTGGCTGTCTTATTAACTTTAAGCAAGTTTCATCAGTAAACACTAAGAAAACTCACAAAAATAATCATTGATGGTGAATCATTACAAGCAGTCTCAAACAAACTATTCGGTCAGTTCGCAAGCCAACTGCAAAGAATGCCGCTTCATACACAAAGATATTACACATTCGAACACAGACCCGGAAAAGAATCACTCAGCTGGCACGATATATGATGGGCTCTCCTTCCCAATGAACAGGAACCTCAGAACATCAATGTCGTACGCTACCTCACTGCGTGAAAGGAAATGTTTGAAAATAATAGAGCAGCAACTGAGAGTTATCAATCACTGCGAATTCCGCCATTCTGTTAGTCTGGCCATAGAACAAACCTGAACTACCCAGCGACATGCACGTATACGCCACGTACAGAGAGGACCCACCACTTGAGGCTGGCTTGATTGGTGCGCTGGAAAAACCAGGTCCCAGTTGCTTGACGAGATGCATGATGTACCACAAGCATGTCGGTCAGACTCCAATTAAACCACTCAGTCAGAGAGTTGACTTCAGAGTGGTAAGGAGTATTTGCCTGATTTACAGCATACCACTGGTGTAGAAACACCTGAACCACATCGAAGGAATATAAGGCCATGGTCGCTGTGAAGTTCGCGAGGAAATTCATGATGAAGCACAAAGCAACTGAGTATGAAAGATACGTGGGCCTGTGCGGTTGCCGGAAGAAGTGTGGTGAATTTACGTACCGTGTCCACAGTAATGAAAGCCGACCAATGGCTCACCATCTGTATATGTAAGCCTTCATTGACTAGTGGCATTTTAAAGAAATGACTGGATCACCCTGTTGTGCAGTTTTATAGAATAATTGAAACAAATGGGTGTTCCGGTGTCAATTAGGGCATTGTATTGTTTCCCGTAAGATGTTAGGCCTTTCTATACTGAGTACAATTATTGAAATTACCAATACTGATTAGCATGTCTGCAGAAGTGACTACTGTCAGAACCAGCTTTGGCTCCTTTAGCACAAGTAGTGGTGTTGTGCTGTGTCGTGGGAGAACTGCTCATCTCGCCTTGTAAGTTTATAGCTGAAGTCTCTGACAAGCACGCCATCTGTACCCCAGTACGCTCCGGCTGAGACGTTCGAGGCGGAGGTGGTGGCGAAGGTCGTCGTAATGACGCACGTCTTACATGCGGCAGATACTAGAAGCGGTAAACTCCACTGGCACTTTCGCAAACAATCCTTCCCCTCTTGTAGTTACTGCTTGCGTTATGGAAAGTACTGGTCTGCTTCTGTCTGGGTGGCGTGCTTATAGCTGGAGTTGTCTGGCCCTGTGTTGCGAGGCTGAGTACATTTCCCGCCAGGCTCCTTGACCTGCTACTTGCTAATTGTGTGCTCCGACTGGTTCCAGGAACTATAGGGATCTAGTGCAAGCCAGTATAGTTTGCATCAGATTATTGTTTTAGTCTACAGCAGAATCACGGTTGTGGTAAGCCACGATGTCTACTTCAGCATTAACTGAACCTCGTTTTATTACTTCTATGTGCTTGCAGTGACATGCACACGTGTGTCCAAAATGCTTAGTGTCAATTTTCCAGCCAGGGTTCAAACCAGTGCTTGTCATTCGTGAGTTCCTGCTAGAGCAAATATTTTTCGAAGGTTTCGATTGGCAAAATTTGTGTCTCCATGTCAGACAATTACACATTTATTAGTCTCTTACTTTCACTTCGCTTCCAACTTAAGGTGGATTTCCTCTCTCAAGTTGATTCTATCAGAGTGTAGGAGGTAAAGCTGTAAGTTGTGTGTGTCTGCCACTGATGCTCTTGAAAACAGACAGGGCAGCACGCTGAACAGGGTGCGGTGGCTGTTGTCACCACCTGTTTTTTTTCAGCTTGCTTCAAATGTGATCAAGACGGTCATCTGAGCCGAGACTGCCCGAACGCAGACTCTGCAGGTTGTTGAGGAAGAGATGAGTGCGTTGGGGCTATATTATGGCATGAACAGATGGAAAGCTATTGTTCTTTTCAGCCTCTCTTGATTACAAGAAGCTTGATGCCCCAAATTTCTACTTGTTTTAGAAAGTAATTTTGACGTAAGAAAAATTTTATTGCACCCAGCCAAAAGCAGAAAAACAGAATGTACTTTACGTGGCGAACAAAGCCTCCCGAGATCTGTTAGTGTCATGAATCTCAGAGACTGCACATCAACTTGATTCTGTGATTTTTTTAGACGTAAATTTGTTAAATACAGCCTACATAACTTGTTTGATTGTGTCATGGCTCTCCGTATTTCGCAGCAACTGCATTTGCTCTTATGAGGTCAGGTGGAAGTGGGCATTGTCCATTATCGGGAGAGTCTCTGAGTAGCTCTCTGTGGTGTTCCTGGAAGCTGAAATATGCATGTCACTTTTTTGACCAAACATTTCGTGAACGATTTGATCGCTATGTGCCCTGTATTTTTCTGCTGAAATCTTTCAAACGCCAAAATGTTTTTACAGAACTTGATGTACTTAGACTGTATGAGCGTGTGTAACACTGTAAGTAAAACTAAAAAATAATCCTAAAGGAAGGTTTTCAGAATTTCTCAGGTTTATATACTGTCTGATTTAGAGGCAAATCAAATAGTTGCAGTAGATCAGTCTCACCAAGTTTTCATAAAACTTGCTTGTTTAGACTAGTGGCACTGCAGCCGCCTTCAGAGACTGATAGCAGCCACTCAGCAGAACACTTTTTTTGCAGAAGTAAAAGCTGGACGTAGGTGTCCCGTTGCTAAACAAAGGGCATAAAACTGGGCTTCTGCAAAGGATAAATGTTCGGTTGGAAATGAGTTTGAAGCTAATAGTGATTTGGTCGAATAATTTGGATCTATTTCGAATGGTATATAAAGCACAAGGGTGGAAGTGCTGCGTATTGTACCACACCGCGCCATTTTTGTTTCGCCATCTTGCTCCGAAACGCATTATGGCACCGAAATTGCTTCGATGTGGGCTTTAGTGCCTTCAAGTGGCATCATCCACACCTTGGCGAGGCCAAGATAGCTCCTATCATCATAACCTGACGCTCTCTCCGGGACGTTGGTGACGGCCGAAACATAAGTCTCACCTCAAGGGCAAAGTAATGAATGTTATAGCAGCCAATCGGAATGTTACACACACTAAGGCTTCATCTGCTTTTTTCTGGATGCGATCTCTCGTAACTCCCTAGGGGCCTCTCAGCAGGCTCCGAGTTTTTTGTTTACACTCCCCAAAGAAGTTCGGCAATCATACAGTAGACCATGGTGATCACGTTTTCCGAATGTAAGAACTGTGCACGCCACGCAGAGCTTCCATTAAAAAAAAACTATTTCTGCACTCGTTTCCTACGCTTGACTAATCCTCCTTGAACGCGCAATGACGCAAAGTCGCCGATCGGCGACTTGAAGCCGCATGCAGCTCGTCGATTGGTCTAAACCAGTTATGATGACGGGCTACACATTCCCTTCCCTATGAGAGAGAAGGCGAGAAAAGAGGCCCCGCGAAATTTATAAACCACCTGAAACCGATTGTGTAACTCCTGCAACTTCCTTTACATAACACCTGTTCACAAAATTCTTGTGGCAACATGTTCACTAAGAAGAAGTGAACGTACTTTACATTAAAACAATTTTCGGACCTCGGGGTTGTTTACTGGCCCTTTTGAAAACGCCAGGGATGTATGAAAATACAGCATCTCCCAGAGTCGAAGCTGTTTTTGCACTCTATAATTTCAACGCGAAGTAAGTGGACCGTTTGCTGATGTCTGCTTAGGTAGCACACACGTTAGAGCCAGTGACCACGCCCTTATCATCCCAGTTTCAAGTCTGCTCTAATGTCGCAGCCTCCCTTAACTCTTTTTCGCCAGACAAGACACGGGCAGGGCCTTTTGAACAGCATCCCTCACGCACTGGGTGATGCTATCGCATGCACCCTTCGTGCTATGGAAATGGCCCGCTCACTTTATGTCAGCCTCAACCGCGTTCGTCATTAGCGTTTGTACCCACATGTTTGGAAATTCGAACGCTTTCACGGGACCACCACAAGCATTATAGAGTCAATGCAGGACAACATCTGAAGTGCTGAAAGCTAGACCTCTTGGAATTTAAAGTTTTTATTCAAACGGTGTGTCTGAGGATGCTCCCAAAAGTCACTGCCAATTTGATGCTGTAGCGCAGCGTGAAAGTTGACTTTGCCGCAAGACTTTGCATATGTACAGCGAAAGAAATTGCAAGTTCTTTAGGTCTGAAGGGGTGATATATATATATATATATATATATATATATATATATATATATATATATATATATATATATATATATATATATATATATGCCCTCTTTAGTGTAAAGTGTAAGAATGTATAAAGTGTGAAACGGAGCCTGTCCGTAGCTTTCCAGTGAAGCTCCCACTCAGCTCTAGCCACTAAGCTTTACAGAATACCTTCTGACTGGTACCGTAATATTCAATTGAAAAGTTCACATGTAAAATATTGCAAAATGAGTATGACTTATCGTCACGCACTTCTCTTTAAGAGAACTTGTTTTTAACATTTGGGTTTTTCACTTTAAACTGTGAACAACTTCGCGAAGCTTTACTTCAGCAAGAATACCCACCCCGCATTGTTGAGGATGCGTTAAAAGAGCCGATGCGCTTAATCGCAAGGAGTTGTTCTGCGCTAAGAAGCAATCGTCCATTCAGACACGAAGTAATCTTGTCCTAACACACACACCATCGGTTCCGATTGTTTCTTCAATTCTTAAAAAAGCATTTCAACATACTAGCGCAAAGCGCTAATTTAAAAATAATCTTTCCTGTGCCATCTCAGGTCGTCTTCAGAAGGTCTCAGAATATGCATGTCCTAACTTAATCTAAAACGAAGGTTCCCGTTAACGCTGGTTGTCGACCTTGCAAGTAGTCGCGATGCGGTGTTTGTGCGCACATGACGACGTCACAGATCACTAAAAGTTGCTTCCAAATGTTTTCTCTGAGATGAAATGTAGTTTCACGTGTGACATTTACAACTGCACTCATTTGCTTAAATGTGCCGTCGGTAAATTGCAGTACAGTGGACAAACCGAAACGCCCTTCAGATACCGAGGTAGCTATCACAAATGTCATGCTGCCAGTATTTTAAGTTTTCCGATATGAAAACACGTGTAAATTTCGGGCCACACATTCGATAATATAACTGCGACAATCCTTCAATCTGGTTTCCTTTACCACCATAAGAGAGAGCTTCGAGAATCATATTTTATCTATGAGTTTAAAGCTGTTACTTGTGGTATGAATGAAAGTGCTAGCACCGGCAGGTCGCCGAATCGAATCCCATCTGTGGCGGCTGCATTTTCGATGGAGAGAAATGATACAAGTTCCCGTGGTCACCCTCACAGTTTGGAGACCCCGAAAACAAAAAGAAAAGAAAAAGGACAGAAAAAGACGAGACAAACGGGTGAACTAGAAACGAGGCTACGTGCCTTGTTCACCCGTTTGTCTCGTTTTTAAAGACAGTAGTCTTTCTTGGGGACCGTCGACAGAAAAATTTTGGTCTGTATGTCTGTATGTCTGTCTGTCTGTCTGTCTAGCTGGCTGTACATTTGTCTGTTTGTCCGCCCTAACGATACTTCAAACGGCACCAAACAACCAACCCCATCCGCAGCGCCCACCAATATTGCTCAAGGTTGAGCGTTCATAGTTGTGCGATTGTCAATTAAACAGCAATTATTGCGCATATCTGAGGCGCCACAACAACGCTTCGATGTTTTCTTTGTCGGCCTTTACACTGGAAGAGCCACACACAAGCAACTCTAAGGAATGTAGTGTTTAATCGCGCTGCGCTGACAGTGCAACGCAATGCTCAAAAAGGTGTTACCGACGGTTTTCTGCGGCGTCATGGTGGTAGCACCTGCCCGTCGCTTTACGTTCAACACCTTATCACCTTCGAAACTGGCACGCATCTTTCGCCGCGCGCTGGGCGCCTTCGTTTTGCAAGATAACGGCCAGATGGCACTTGTGTCTAACGTGCCTAGAGGCGCTCGTTTGCCTCCGCCACACGCTCAAGGCACTCTTACGCAACGCCTGCAGAATACCATTCACCGATTTTATTGCACAGAACATCAAATAAACGTTTTTTTTTCACTCTCTCCAGATGCAAGATTATAGGATTTCCACGACATTTACAGTGTAACTTGTAGTTTCGGGCCTCGTTCACCCATTTGTCTCGTTTTTTTCTCTTTCATTTTTTCTTTTTTTCTTTTTTTTGTGTCCCCGAACTGTGAGGGTGGCCCTCTGTTATGCGAACTTGTATCATTTCACTTAGATCCTCTCCACCAGCCTAAACTGTTAGGATTAAATAAATATTTTGTTTTGTTTCCTATATTGCACTATTCTCGAAGTTTATAATTTTTATTACGGTAGCCAGAAGATACTCTGATCATATATATATATATATAGTCAAGTAGATTCTCCGTGAGCAGTCACAACGTGGTTCATTTCGAAGTTCAGCCGGAATCTAGCTTTCATCAAAAATGTGAATATAGTTTGTTGGTGCTCAGCTCTATACAATCCTAAATGAGAGAGAATACGCGAAAAAATAAATGAACAAACAAAAAAAGCAATGAGAACGTGAGGTAGCCCTCCCCCCGGCCGCCCCCTTCCGCCCTTCTTTCTCACCTTTAGGATGTCTGTGGTATATATATATATATATATATATATGTCTGTGTGTGTGTGTATTTAATGAGATCTAAGAGACAATAATGCCAAAGAATGTATAGAGAAGTTATTAGACTCAATTGGAATGAATATTAGAAAAAAGAAAAGTGGGTAAAAAGATCACTTGTCGTGAGCAGGAACCGAACAAGCGACCTTTGAATAATGCGTTCGATACTGTACCTCTGAGCTACCACAGCGATTATAAATAAATAAATAAATATATATATATATATATATATATATATATATATATATATATATTCATTTTTGGTTAGGATGAATGCCTATAAACCACTAGATTTTCGCGCTATCTTGACTTGAAAGAAATGAAATATATACCACGTCTTGACCCGGAAACATGTTACAAAACCACAATGCGCTGCTCACACGGACGCCCTTTCGTGAGCCAAAGTTTCTCCTGAACAGCATTATTCCAGCTTTCTAAGTTGCCTCGAAAGACTGAAGCCGGCATCCACCCCGTCGTCGGGGTCAACGGGAATAGTCCATAAAGATCAATTTCAGCGCGGCCTTATGGGCAGTAAGGACACGCATGGGCAGAATGGGCATCATAGCTGCAATGAACGTGCTGGAGGGTATGGAAGCGTTTTCACTTTGCTGACAATTGTGGCAGCCCCGAAGTGAACAGGTGGACGCAGCGAAACGTTCCGCGACAGTAAAACCTTTATTTTACGTTCTCCCAGGCTTTAACAACACCGGCGCATTGCGTGGTGGAAAGGACGCACAAAATGTTGAACTGTGGTCTCTTCTTCCTTATTAAAGACAATCGTATTTCTTGGGGACCTTCGACGAAAAAAATTTGATCTGTCTGTCTGTCTGTCTGTCTGTCTGTCTGTCTGTCTGTCTGTCTGTCTGTCTGTGTCTGTCTGTCTGTCTGTCTGTCTGTCTGTCTGTCTGTCTGTCTGTCTGTCTGTCTGTCTTTATATTGGTCTGTTTGTCTTCACTTAACAGCACCAGCCGATACCAGAAACAGCCGACCCCATCCGCAGCGCCCACCAATGTTCCTGAAAGTTCAGCGTTCATATTTGTGCGATTGTCAATTAAAAAGCAATGATTGCGCATATATGAGGCACCATACCAACGCGTAAATGTTTTGTATGTGTATCTTTTACTAAAAAAGGCGTACATCATCATCATCATCACCATCATCATCAGCCTGACTACGTCCACTGCAGGACAAAGGCCTCTCCCATGTTCCGCCAGTTAACCCGGTCCTGTGCTTGCTGCTGCCAATTTATACCCGCAAACTTCTTAATCTCATCTGCCCACCTGACCTTCTGTCTCCCCCTAACCCGCTTCCCTCCTGTGGGAATCCAGTTAGTTACGCTTAATGACCAGCGATTATCCTGTCTACGCGCTACATGCCCGGCCCATGTCCTTTTCCTCTTCTTGATTTCAGCTATGATATCCTCAACCCCCATTTGTTTCCTAATCTACTCTGCTCTCTTCTTGTCACTCAAGGTTGCACCTACCATTTTTCTTTCCATTGCTCGCTCTGTCGTCGTCAATTTAAGCTGAATCCTCTTTGTAAGTCTCTAGGTTTCTGCTCTGCAGATAAGTAAGTACCTGCAAGATACAGCTGTTATAAACCTTCCTCTTGAGGGATAGTGACAAATCTACCTGTCATAATTTGAGAGTCCTTGCCAATTGTGCTCCATCCCATTCTCATTATTCTAGTTACTTCAATCTCGCGGTTCGGCTCCGCGGTTATTACCTGCCCTAAGTAGACATAGTCTTCTACAACTTGAAGTGCACTATTACCTATCTCGAAGCGCTGCTCTTTTCCGAGGTTGTTGTACATTACTTTCGTTTTCTGCAGATTAATTCTAAGACCCACCTTTCTGCTCTCCTTGTCTAACTCCGTAATCATGAGTTGCTATTCGTCCCCTGAGTTACTCAGCAATGCAATGTCATCGGCAAAGCGCAGGTTACTAAGGTACTCTCCATTAACTCTTATCCCTAACTGTTCCAATTCTAGGCTTCTGAAAACCTCTTGTAAGCACGCGGTAAATAGCATAGGGGAGATTGTGTCCCCCTGCCTTACACCCTTCTTGATCGGTGTTCTGTTGCTGTCTTTATGAAGCAATATGGTGGCAGTTGATCCCCTGTAGATTTCTTCCAGGATGTTCATATATACATACATAATTAGGTAATTTTAAAGAATATAGATTTTATCACGCTGCGCCGACCATGCAACGCTTGCACGAAAAGGCGAGTGTTTCCAACGCATTGTCAAGACGACACGGTTGTGGCACCTACCCATCGCCTTGTGTTCTACACCTTATCACCTCTGGGACTGGCGCGCACGCCCATCTTAGAGCCACGCGCTTCGTTTTCCAAGAAAATTGCCAGGTAGCACTCATGTCTCTTGTGTGACGTGACTTTATGCACTCAGAAGTGTGGCAGCTTGGGCTAGTTGGTATGGCATGACGATGGTTATAGCGCGAGAACAAAACGACGACACACGTCCTTCATGTCCTTCTTGTCTCTGTGTCGTCGTTTTCTTCTCGCGCTATAACCATCGTTGATGCACTCGTTCGCCTCCACTGCACGCTCAAGGCACTCTAACGAAGCGCCTTTAGAATACTATTCACCGATTTCTTGCGCAGAACATCCAATAAATCTTTTGTTCACTCTCTCCACACGCAAGAATATCGTCTTTCGACGACATTTGCAGATGAACATGCAGATATGGGGCTAATTTTAATTCAATATCTTTTTGCCCTTGTCATTTGACAGGTGTTAAGATTACTAGAAGGCTACGTTCTTTAGGCTTTGACGTCAGTTATTCTAAATAGAGTTAAGACATCATTCCCGGCAGGCAATGCTCGTTATATTATTGAAGTTACATGCTTACATAATCTCGACATGTGTCTTTTGGTCAATTTCAGGATGAAAGTTGATCAGTCAAAAGACTGCAGGCTTCTTGGGCTGAGGCTGTCAAAATATAGAAAACTGCAAACTTTTCATCCGTTTTCATTTGGTCACTATAATTGCCTACGTTTTAGTGAGTGTATCTTCATTTTTTTACCCTTTATTATGCTTTCTGTGTACCAGTTCGGCGTAAGGCAGGGAATGAACGCAAGCCGTAAATTACTTGTCATTAAATAAAGTGAAATGCTGGGCCCATTGATACAACATAATGTGGAAATATATGAGCGCATAAGGTAGAAGGAAAAGCACTTGACAGGAAAGACGCTCACCAAACCCAAGTTGTTGATGCACTCCGCTGTCTTGCGTACAACCGTTCGGCTGCTAACCTCGCTACGTGGCGCATAACCTAATGCCTCGACTGCTACAGAGAGGCAACTGGATCTGTCGTCACCGGGCGCCAAGTCAGCCAACTTGTGAGCTATGGCCAGGAGCTCCTGTTTTGGTACCGAGGCTGGTAAACTATACTTAGGACCTTTCATGAGTAAACTTTGCACGATGCAAGCACTTTCGCTCCCCCAACGTACACAGTTTCTACCTGTCCTGACTGTTTACCACCACTTCTTGGTAAGTGAGCAACACAACTAGCGCACATGAACTCAGTGGCTGCTTTTACTGAACTACCCTGCTCAATCAGTAGCGCATTACCATGGTGGCCTTGGCCTCGCAATTCCGAACAGCTTACCCTCAGCGGAAACCTCATCGCTTTATTGACTTGTCAAACACGCTACCTCGCCTATCACCTTCGGAAACGCTTGTGTCCACCTGCCGTGTTCATGCTGTTTGGCGACATTCGCCCAATGGAGGGCCATTGAAAAAGTATTTGCAAAATACTCAAAGCGGAGACTTGAAAACAAGTACATATCCTCGAAGACTGGCTGAGGGTAAGCTGTTTCGAATTGCAAGGCCAAGGCCACCGTGGTCATGTGCAACTGATTGAGCAGCGTAGTTCAGTAAAAGAGGCCACTGAGTTCATGTGGGCTAGTTGTCTCGCTAATTTACTAAGAAGAAGGGGTGGTAAACCGTCAGGACACTACAAAATGTGTACTTTGGGGGAGCCAAAGTGCCTGTATTCGTGGAAAGTTTACTCACGATAGGTCGCAAGTATAGTTCCCCAGCCTCCGTACCAAAACAGGAGCTCCTGGCCATAGGTCACAAGTTGGCTGACTTGGCGCCTGGTGAAGACAGAGACAGTTGCCTTTCAGTAGCAGTCGAGGCATTAGGTCGTGTGCCACGTAGCGAGTTTAGCAGTCGAACGGTTTTACGCAAGACAGCAGAGTGCATCAACAACTTGGGTTTGGTGAGCGCCTTTCCTGTCAAGTGCTTTTCCTTCTATCTTTTGCGCTCATATATTTCCACATTGACTTGTCGTTAGTTTACCTATGCAAACATGCACCTGCACGAAGTTAATTTTCAAGAGTGGATAAAGCTCTAGATATCGCATTGGGGAATAACCATGCGTCACTCGAGCGTTGCATCATATATTGTAAATTGTGTGACATAAATTCTATATATAAATGTACTTTTTCTACCTTGCTATCATCCTAGGGCCATTTAGGCAAGATTTGGAAGATTGCTGGAGAAAAGGCTACTCAACAATTGACCACATTCATACTATCAATCAGGTAATAGAGAAATGCTCATAGTATAACCAACCACTATACATAGCCTTCATAGATTACGAGAAGGCGTTTGATTCAGTAGAAATATCAGCCGTCATGCAGACACTGCGGAATCAGGGCGTAGATGAAATATATATAAACATTCTGGAAGAAAGCTACAGGAGATCAACTGCTACCATAGTACTTCATAAAAAAAGCAACAGAATACCAATAAAGAAGGGTGTAAGGCAGGGGGACACAATCTCCCCAATGCTATTCACTGCGTGCTTACAGGACGTTTTCAGAAGCCTAGAATGGGAACAGTTAGGGATAAGAGTTAATGGAGAGTACCTCAGTAACCTGCGCTTCGCCGATGACATTGCATTGCTGAGTAACTCAGGGGACGAATTGCAACTCATGATTACGGAGTTAGACAAGGAGAGCAGAAAGGTGGGTCTTAAAATTAATCTGCAGAAAACGAAAGTAATGTACAACAACCTCGGAAAGGAGCAGCGCTTTGCGATAGGTAATAGTGCACTTGAAGTTGTAAAAGACTATGTCTACTTAGGGCAGGTAATGACCGCAGAGCCTAACCACGAGATTGAAGTAACTAGAAGAATAAGAATGGGGTGGAGCACATTCGGCAGGCACTCTCAAATTATGACAAGTAGATTGCCACTGTCCCTCAAGAGGAAGGTATATAACAGCTGTATCTTGCCGGTACTTAGCTACTGAGCAGAAACCTGGAGACTCACAAAGAGGGTTCAACTTAAATTGAGGACGACGCAGCGAGCAATGGAAAGAAAAATGGTAGGTGTAACCTTAAGAGACAAGAAGAGAGCAGAGTGGATTAGGGGACAAACGGGAGTTAAGGATATCATAGCTGCAATAAAGAAGAGGAAATGGACATGGGCCGGGCATGTAGCACGTAGACAGGATAACCACTGGTCATTAAGGGTCACCAACTGGATTCCCAGAGAAGGGAAGCGGGGTAGGGGGAGACAGAAGGTTAGGTGGGCAGATGAGATTAAGAAGTTTGCGGGTATAAATTGGCAACAGCAAGCACAGGACCGGGTTAACTGGCGAAACATGGGAGAGGCCTTTGTCCTGCAGTGGACGTAGACAGGCTGATGATGATGATGATGATGATGATGATGATGATGGAGTGGCGGATATGCCATGAATGGGAATTCAAGCAACCGCCACCTTACCGGTGATAAGATGTCATTTTAATATGCGTGATTTAGTAGGCCATATACCAAGATAATTACGCTACCGAAGTAGCAAAAGATATCGTAGTAGAAGTTTTCAAACACATAGCGAAGAAGGTGAACTCTACTGGCCAGATAAACGTATATTTAATCACAAAAAGTACAGCTAGTAGGTGCGCTTAGTTCTTTAAAAAGACAGCACGTGCGAAGACGCACACAACAAACACCCAGCCGCTTGTGATACCCTGACTTCCTTCTTGCGTCCGTGTTTGCACGCCCTCTTTTTTAAAAATAACACAAAGCATCCTCGCTTGGTGCTTGAACGCTTGGAGTTATGTGACGCGTCTGTGATTATATAATTTGACCGCGAGAAGTGGTTTAGAGAAGCTTCCGTTTATGCACATATAAAAAAGCTGTCAGTTTTTTAGGTAGATAAAGGAAGCAGGTGTTTGAGCTTTAGGTGAGTGCCTGTGTCCTGTGCACTGTCAAAAGAGAAAGCTTCATGATTTGAATGAAACCAGTAGTTATACTCTGACCATCCTGTCTACAACTTTTACTGATGTTTTATTTCTCTCGCAGTTTTTGTTTTGTGACCATTCTCACATCGAGCCATTCTTGCGTTAAGAAACGAGGCTGATTCCTCTGTCTAGCAATCAGTTAAACACGACAGTGACACGTGTCTTCTCAGAGGCAGTTGAACGTTCATTGAGCAAACTACATCGGTGACATTAGGAGAAACTCCTGCGGAACTTCCATATTCTAGGCTCTGTTATGTTTGCGTAGTGTGTAGGGAGACACAATAGCCTTTCACCTATGGGCGTGTGTCTGTGTCACTTAATGCTTGTTCCAACTTCAGAGCTTCGTAAAAGCACATTGCGAGACTGCTGCGGCAATTTCATTAGTCACGTAAAATGCAACGGTGCTGTCCAAAACCACTAGGCAGGTTAAATAAAGTGTGGCTGATTACTTGCTTGAGTAAATGGCTTTTGCGTGTGATCTTTGATTAAACTAGGAGAAAGAAAACATGTGTACGTATCTCTGTGCTGCTATGGTTCAGCTTTATTCCTTGCGCTATTCGCAACAATGCACGGGAAAATGGCGGGTGCTCATCAGCATAGGCAACGGATATTGCTTCGAACTTACATCAGGAAGTGGTTGTTGGACTAGTGATGAATTTTGTAGCCCTTTAGATACCATGAGCTGCCTAGCAGCCGCAGTAAATTTCTGTGTTCGGGCATTATTATGTCATTGTATAAACGCTCCGCACAAACTATTTGCTCACCTCTCACATGTAGGAAAACGAACGCAACGAGAAAATATCGGCATGTATTGACTCCCTTTTCCAGCGATCGTGTGCGTAGCAAAAGAAGCACTTTTTAAAACACAAAAAAGGAACTCCCAGTACTGTGACATTGAGAGTGATGGCCGCCAATAATGCATGTAACTGTTAATGAAACGAGTCATTAGGAGTCGCCGAGGTGTCGGAATGAGAAGTTTTGTTTCGGCTTTAGCATCATTCTACCACAAGAAGTCCCATTTCTTTGCTGTTTCCAAACGAAAAAAAAATGTTACGTATTGGTTCGAAACGCGATTTGTAGGAATCAATTTGACGTTTGTAAAGGTATAAAAACGTTGTATTTGTCGTATATTTAGGACATGTTCATTCAATCTATGTTCTCAAAAGGAGCATTCCTAAGTGTAACACGAATTCCTACAAATCAGTGCAAACCAGTGCTCTTTTAAATTATGGTGGACGTTCTAAAAGTTATTTGTTTTCTTTTTCAGCCGGCTTATTGCTTTGAGTCTAGGAAGTGCGCATGATCTCAGAACCAGCCCGTCATCAAGTGTTCCTCTCATATTCTGGACCGCTGCCCATATAAAACAAACTTACACGCCGAGAATGCTTTCTCCACGCTGGCATGTGTCACAGGAACATGAAAGTCATGTTCCCTTAGTACGAATATATCTGGTTCCCACTGCTTTGGTTTTTCCCACAACTTGAACAGCGAGTTCCTCTCTTCAAAATGTCGCCGTACTGTGATCGTCTGGAGATATGACGCCGTGAAATGCCGAGATCAGACCGAACTATAGTGCCTATTGACTACTTTTGCACTAAGTGTTTTCCAAAGAATGTGATTCCAGCCGCATATCGAGTGGTGTTCCAAGAGCAGGCTGCAACTTCCAAAGCTAAAAAGGCCTGTAAAGTCTAATATAAGTGCACTTTTTCTGAACGGCCCGAAGTCACCATATTTCACTATATTTCTTCACACGGTAGGGTAAACCTAGGAAACGACCTTCGAGCAGAGAACCTCCTGGGCGAGTGCCCAAGCGACGTCATCTGGGAGGAGAGCATTGACGCAACGCACAGGCCTAAGCAAGATTCACCATCATCGGAGGGGAGTAAGTTCTTCGCATGCTGCTTCCCCCTTGCTAAATCAAAGTATAGGACAAACTTTCGGCCTCCCTCTCTTTCTTAGCTGGCTAAGGGGGGAGCACCCGCTCCCTTCTTTACCTCCCTCCATATGACTTATTGAAGTTGTCGAATCAATGATATTATCAGCAGAATAGATAACCGTTTCTTATATAACCCAGTAGATATGTAAGAATACCCCTCTATAGATAGATAAGACCAAACTCGCCGAAGTTCATTCACCAATAACATTTAGTAACTTGCCCGTTGAACAATGACAGAGGTGCTCTTTTGTGTCTCAGTGGCTAACGCCTCGTACTTACAATTCAGAAGTCCCAGGTTCGATTCCGCGCGCTGCAGTCTTTTGCTGAAATATTTTTATTTTTGGCGTTTTCATATAGATACGTAAGGATTGCTTTCCGCAGTTACTCTATGCAAAACTAGATGGCACCGCCACACCGAAGCGCCACGGCCTTCTCCTTGTCGGCGCGGCCGCGGTATGGCGTGAGGCGAACGTTGTCCTGCAGCCTACGACGAGAAACGGTGGTAATAGTGATTCTTGAAAAAGGAAAAAAGGCAGCTAATTGCGGTAAGCCATAAGGCTTCACGGCGCAGTTCCTAAGAAAAAAAAAGATAAACGGGCGGCGCGGACTGTGCGCTGCGTCCGATTTGCTGGCCTTCAACCCGGGGTCGGCAACGGCGAATCAGGCGGCCATGGGCGACGGGGAAGAAGCAGAAAGTTCTGGGGTCTCGAAATGGCGAGCGCCATGCTCTTGGAGTTAACGGACACAGCAGAGGCGGTCGGAAAGGACCAACCCTAAACACATCCATTTAACTAATTTAGAAAGACGATATCGTCAGCCTAGTTAATTTAATAGACTTCCACAATTATGATCAACGTGCTAAAAGAATCTTAGACAATATTATCATACACTCAACAACATAACAAACACAAGAGCACAAAAAAGACGGCGTCGCCAACGCTCGACTCACCACGTGGGCCCCCGGCAGACTGCCCGCGGAGCCGTGCACCGGGGCCTCCCCGCGAGAGACAACCGTTCGCGCCAAACGCCAACAGCTGAAGAGACTCGCTCAATTTTCTCCTGTCTCCACCAAGGCTTGCCACCAAGGGGTCACCACTGGCGCTACCGATCTAACCATGATGATGATGGTGGCCATAAACGCTCACAAGCAGTACGCTACCTATTACTCAATTATTGTGGTCCCTAAATAAGGCTTCGGTGCAAGACAAGCGCGCCACGCGGCGCAAATAACTTCCCAGGAGGTGTCTGCATTCGCACAACGTAGAAGGCCATTAGTAACGTGTTCAAATGTGGCAGCACCCGTTCGTCGCTGCAGAAAACCGTCTATGAATATACGGTGAGTGACGTTGACGCCGAAGCCGCTGCCGACGCCGACATCTACGTCGATTGCGGTGACGAAATCCAGTCGAGAGTGTCCTTATATTTGCTATCGCAATAAAACTCAGAAATGGTGGGTGTGGATGAGCTACAATGATTGCAACCCTGAAGGTTACAACTATGACGAATACAAGTCCGCTTCTCGAAACACCCACTGCAGCATGCGGTGGTTATAGAGCTGACATATTTTTGCTTCTGGCTAGTTTCTGTTAATGAAGGACGGCACCACCACGTAAAATTATCCAAAATTCTGAAAACCTAATGCGACGTTTTATAGCTGTAAGAATGTCGTGTTACGACTGCTTTGTGCTGTCGACGTTGCCATCGCCGCTTCTTTTCACCGTCATGCATAATATATATATATATATATATATATATATATATATATATATATATATATATATATATATATATATGAGATCTAACAGACAGTAATGCCAAGAAATGAACAGGGGAAGTTATTAGAACCAATGGAATGTAAATAAGAAAGAAAAGTGGATGAAAAAATAACCAGCCGTGAGCAGAACGTGTGGCTCCTGCTCACGGCTGGTTATTTTTTTCATCCACTTTTCTTTCTTATTTACATTCCATTGGTTCTAATAACTTCCCCTGTATATTCCTTGGCATTACTGTCTGTTAGATCTCATTAATATTGTGTTAAAACACGGAAAAACGAGCCCTTAGGTATACACTTCTTTCTCTTTATATATATATATATATATATATATATATATATATATATATATATTGATACGGGGTATCACTACCAGGAAAAACAAGGGAAGCGCGGATAGAGAAGGAAGACGACGTTGCCTCCACTGCGATTCCCCTGAGTGGGTATGAGTCATGGCGGTAAAGACCATCATCATTATACTGTGATCGCGGACTCAGGGCCCATTAACCCCCCCCCCCCCACATTAAGTTACCTTACCTTGTGTAACAATTTGGTGAAAGGTGCTGGGTAGGACGAACCCAAAGACGGGAGCTTCACTACCAGGACTTCGTCGTAGCCGCCGCCTCGCCGGACTTCCACCTTCACTGATCGTAATGGCCCAAGAGCAGCCATCGAACGCTTCTAGGCCAATTCCGATGGGTTCCGTGCCGTACTACAGAGTGCCACCAAACTTCGGTGGGACCTCAGGAGAAGACGTCGACGTGTGGCTCAAGAACTACAAGCGGGTGAGCAGAAGCAATGGTGGGGACTCGATTGAACAGCTCAATCATGTCGTATTCTCGTTAACTGACACCGCCCTCATGTGGTACGAAAAGGACATGTCCACGACTTGGGAATGTTCTGTTGAAGAAGTGCAGAAGTGCTTCGATGATACGGACGCAAAGAAAAAACGCGCGGCGCAGACATTGTCTCAGAGGGCACAGCTTCCAGCAGAAACATGTACGACATACATAGAAGAAATATTGAAGCTGTGCAAGATCGTGAATGGGAGGATGTCTGAAGAAGACAAGGTTGGACACGTTCTCAAGGGTATAGCCGAAGACGAGTAGAATTTCTTAATTGGGAAAGACTGCTTGAACTCCGTGTCCGACGTGATGAAGCACTGTCGTACCTTTGAATCCCTCAAGATGCGACGAATTTCTCCGAAATTCGGCCGCCTGTCCAACGTCCCCACTGTGGCTAGTGTTGAAACAGTGCCGCCTAACGACATTGCTTTGACCATACGGCAGATCGTCAGAGAAGAGCTGCTTCGATGTCAGCAGACCTATCATCGCCCCAGCGATTTTCAGGATGTGTACGTAAGCGAACCAGAACGTGTGCGGACTCCTGTTTCTCTTCCACCATGGCAACCATCGATCAACGCAGCAGACGCTTATGCATATCGAGGCACACGGCTGGCAGGATTCCCCCGTCAACCACCTCCCAACTACGAACGAAGTTTTCGCCCACCTGTTTACCCAACATCGCCTGTCTACAGTGCCCCCGAAGGGCGGCACCACTATCCCATGCCTTCCGAGAGGAGCCGTCACTCTGAGAAGCCACGTGCCCCTCGACCAATTTCGGTATGCTACAACTGTGGCGTCCTGGGTCACATTGCACGTTTTTTGTGACCACCGCCCATATCAGCGACAGTCTTGGCACATGTCTCCCCAACCTTTCGACCATCCACTCTCCACGTCATGGAAACCACGCACACCTACCGGATCACGCTACCCCTCGCCGGCCTCTGATCGAAGTTGGACGCCACCACCAGCTCCTTGTGCTCCACGATCGCCATCGCCACGGCAACCCGCAGGTACACCGCTGCCGGAAAACTAGTCGGTGCGGCTAGTGGGGGTGAGGCCGCGAGATCACAGGTGCTATTTACAGATATACCCCCGTCAGCGTTTATGTTGAAGAACAAAGTTCATGTAGTTGTCGATGGAGTGGCTACTATGGCATTTGTGGATACAGGCGTGACAGTCTCGGTGATGAGTGTAAATTTTAAGAACCAGCTAGGACCAAAAGTGATGTTTTGCCTGAACCATGGGGTGACATTTCGTGGTGTAAATGGTGACGTGTTGTGTCCGGTGGGATATTGTACTGTGGACGTCTCGCTGTGTGGCAAGGTGTTTTGCACAGAGTTTGCGGTTTTTCCGCGGAGTACACATGTCGTTATCTTGGGTATTGACTTCTTGTGTGAGTGTGGGGCAACTGTAGACTGCAGAAGTGGGCATCTTCCTATACACGGTACTTTCCCAACGGCGCTCTTGGAAAATTCCTGTGCGGAGGAATGCATCTTTTTCGTCTCCGTGGACACAGTCGTTCCTGCATTTTCTGCTGCGTGTGTTCCCGTGACATGTTCCAACAACAATTGTGGCGCGTTTGACGCCACGCTCGAACCAATTCCCTTGGCATGCCTGAAAAAGAACATTCTCATTCCCCATTGTATAGTGTCAGTCGTTGATGGACGGGCAGGTGTGTGGACAATGAACAGTTCCATGGAGCCTGCAATTCTGCCAGGCGGCATAAAACTTGCAGTATTTAGACGCGAAACATGTACGACGCTGGCTGCACTTGTTGATGCTACAAGCCAAAATGAACATCTAGGCTTAGAAGGTTCAGAAGATGCCCAATTGCTACAAATGGTCAGCAAGTCACTTGACCAAAGCGAACGTCATGTACTTCTCAACGTTCTATCTAAGCCCTCGAAAGTGTTCAATTTTTTTAAATATAGCCAAAGGCCCTTAATCCCAGCGTCCCGGATACGTCATCAGATCCACACCGAGTCGGCGTATCCCATTAGGCAGAAACCTTACCGAGTGGCATCATTGGAGCGCAAGATCATCAACGAGCAAGTCCAAGAAATGTTGGAAAAGGGAATAATACAGGAATCGGCAAGTCCGTGGGCTGCTCCCGTCATTTTAGTGAGGAAGAAGGATGGTACGTGGAGATTTTGCATCGACTACCGCCGACTGAATTCTGTTACCAAGAAAGACGTCTATCCACTGCCGCGCATCAATGACGCTCTAGACTGCCTGCATTCCGCGTCCTACTTTTCATCTGTCGACCTGAGATCAGGTTACTGGCAAATTCCGATGCACGCCGCTGACAAAGAAAAGACGGCATTCGTTACGACCGACGGACTTTACGAGTTCAACGTCATGCCATTCGGGTTATGTAATGCTCCTGCGGCATTCGAAAGATTTATGGACTCTATATTGCGTGGTTTAAAATGGCATATATGCATGTGTTACCTTGACGATGTCTTAATTTTTTGGACGTACGTTTGAGAAGCACAACACTCGCCTAGACCTCGTGCTCAGCTGCATTGAAAAAGCTGGCCTTGTATTGAGTTCAAAAAAGTGCCACTTTGGCGAGCGAGAGACATTGGTGTTAGGACATCTCGTCGACAAAGATGGCATTAGACCCGACCCACAAAAGACAGCGGCCGTTGAATCGTTCGAGCGTCCTAAATCTGTGAAACAACTGCGTAGCTTCATCGGGCTCTGCTCGTATTTCCGCCGGTTCGTACCCAAGTTTGCGGATGTCGTTCACCCGCTGACGAGCTTTCTACGCAAGAACAGCCTGTTTCAGTAGACCTCTGAGAGTGATGCCGCTTTTCACAAGCTGAAGTGTTTGTTAACTTCGCAGCCAATACTTCGGCACTTGAACCCTTCGTCGCCCACGGAAATTCACTCAGACGCAAGTGACATTGGTATCGGTGCCGTTCTCGTTCAGCGTTCTGTCAAGAAGGAACACGTTGTGGCGTACGCAAGTCGTTCTTTAAGCAAGCCTGAACGCAACTACACAGTAATCGAACAGGAATGCCTAGCGGTAGTCTTTGCCGTGCAACGGTTTCGCTCATACATCTATGGTCACCCGTTCACTATCGTCACAGATCACCATTCTCTGTGTTGGCTGGTCAACCTTCGTGACCCATCCGGCCGCCTCGCACGATCTGCCATTCGTTTGCAAGAACATGTCTTCACCTTCTCATACAAGACTGGCCCTCTACACGCTGATGCGGATTGTCTCTCCAGAATGCCGCTACCATCAACAGATTGTGAAGCCGATAAGAAATTCATTAGGCGAAGGCCAATTCTGCGTCCGAAATGGTCTTCTTTACCGGAGAAACTTGTCAACGACGGGCGCCCGCTTTCTGCTGGTTGTTCCTGCGTCCCTCCAAACGTCTGTTCTGCGTCTCACGCATGATGACCCCACCTCTAGCCATCTAGGAACCGCACGAACACTTAGTCGCACGAAAGAACGGTTCTATTGGCCAAAAATGAGCAAAACAATTGAGAGCTACGTGGCCAGCTGTACGCAGTGCCAGAGCCACAAGCGGCCCTCCTCGGGTCCAGTTGGTCACCTGCAACCTGTAAAGCCTCCCGGTCCTCCTTTTGAAAAAGTCGTCATTGATCTGATGGGACCATTTCCACGCTCCTCAAAAGGTAACCCATGGATGCGCCGACTACCTGACGCGGTACTGCGAGACGGCTGCCTCATGCTCCGCCACGGCAGTCCAGGTTTCGGAGTTCCTGTTGCATTCTGCCATCCTCCGACATAGACCTCCTCATGTGATAATATGTGACAGTGGACGACAATTTACCGCTGATATTGTCAAATCATTACTTCGTTTGTGTGCCTTCAAGTTCCGACACTCAACTGCATATCATCCACAAACTAACGGTCTCACCGAGCACACAAACTGAACGTTGATCACCATGTTGTCAATGTACATCGCCTCCAACCACAAAAACTGGGATGAAGTATTACCCTTCGTCACGTACGCCTTCAATACGGCTACACACGAAACGACAGGCTACAGCCCTTTCTATCTGCTCTACGCTCGCTCACCTCGACATACGCTGGACACTACCTTTCCTTTTGTCGTCCATGACGATTTAACAATTGCGGATACTTTGTGTCGTGCGGAAGAGACACGTCGACTTGCCTGCTTACGTACACTGGCAGCGCAAGAGTCCTCCAAAACTCGCTACGACAGTAAACACAGCATGTAACCTATGCCCCTGGTGATCTAGTGTGGGTGTGGACCCCAATGCGCAGACGTGGCTTGAGCCAAAAGCTACTGGCACACTATGCCGGTCCTTTTGTGATACTCCGTCACCTCAGCGAGGTCAACTATGAAATTGCACGTGTCACCACTAGTGGCCGACGTTCATGCAAGACAGAGGTGACGCATGTTGCCCACCTGAATCCGTTTACACGAAGGATGCAAGAATGACTCGCCCAGAGGGCTTCGTCTGAGACGGGAGGAGTGATACGGGGTATCACTACCAGGAAAAACAAGGGAAGCGCGGATGGAGAAGGAAGACGACGTTGCCTCCACTGCGATTCCCCTGAGTGGGTATAAGTCATGGTGGTAAAGACCATCATCATTATACTGTGATCGCGGACTCAGGGCCCAATAACCCCCCCCCATTAAGTTACCTTACCTTGTGTAACAATATATATATATATATATATATATATATATATATATATATATATATATATATATATATATATATATATATATATATGATTTATTGATATGTGGGGTTTAACTTCCCAGAATCTCCATAAGATTGTGAGAGATGCCGTAGTGGAGGGCTGCGGAAAGTTCCACCACCTGGGAATCTTAACGTGCACCCAAATCTGAGCACACGGGCCTACAACATTTCCGCCTCCATCGGAAATGCAGCCGCACAGCCGGGATTCGAACCTCGCAGTCAGCAGCTGAGTACCTCAGCCACTAGACCACCGTGGCGGGGCATATATCTGTGCGTGCGCGTGTGTGTGTGTGTGTGTGTGTGTGTGTGTGTGTGTGTGTGTGTGTGTGCGTGTGTGTGTGTGTGTGTGGGAGCCACGAATGGAAATGATTCAGAAATATTGCTGCGCGATGCGCTGACTTGAACAGGTGACTTCGCAGACTTAGCTCTCGGCGTTAGCCTGTCATATCCACAAAAGAGCAAGTCCACCGTAGCGATGAGCTGTTCATATACACTACTTACAGCTGGTGGAATGTCGGTCTCGGGAGAATATCAGCTTGTTCCAAGCCTTTCCGTCGAGATGGCGCTAAGGGCCCGCCCGGTGGCTCGCACATGTACTTTGTTTTAGGATGCGTGGTCACCCCGTGCGTCAGTGTGAGAGCTGTCTCACGGTGGCGGAGAATTGTACGTCTTAGACTTTCCCCGGAATCAGTGCTTTGTAGTTACAAGTCATACGAAGTTTACCCCTCTCGCTTCAGTGACTCTGCAATGTTTGCGAAAAGAGCACGCTTTTCAAACACAGCCAAGCAACAGTTGTGACACTATCGTTAGTTCATTGATCATGATCTGTATGCCAGTCTGTATCTGTTTGGTGTGTCCTTTCAGTTTGAGCAGCGCGTTGATTGTTGACTTGCGAACGTGGCAAGCTCGCGCTCATTCAGTGATTTTTCGTTTTGTTCGTTTCTTCGTCTTAAGCCGTGCACGGCACGTTTTGATGTGTTTGCTTATCTTCTAGTGAAATTTCAATTTATTGCTATCAGAATCATTGCTTCGCTTTTGCGGTGACACTATGACTCATATTTTTTTTTCAATTTTCACTTCCTCTTTTAACATGTTTTAGTTTATACCATGGTGCATCTCCCTTCCTGTCTTTCTATCCTGACTGCATTAACCTCGGTGGAACAGAGGTTACTCGGCTGCTGCTCCACAGGTCGCGGGTTAGATGCCGGTCGCGGTGGTCTAATTTTGATAGAGGCAAAATGCTGAAGTCCCGTTTACTGTGCAATGTGAGGTCACTTGAAAGAACACTAGATGTTCGAAATTTCCGGAGCCGTCTACTACAACTTCTTTTGCAATCATACCATGTTTTTGGGACGCGAAACCGCGGGTATGAATATTTTGTCCTGATAATTCTTTCCAGGTGAAGGAGGAAGTCTAATATTTTTGCACTCCAGCTTCATTTCCTGCATTTCTATGAATAATCTTGTCTTTGCATGCTGTTTATTATCTCCCTCCTAGCACTTACAATTTGATCGAAACAAAGCAGAGATCGTTACAATGAATCTTAAAGTTGTAACCACATAAACAATTTTCCACACCATACCTACAACGGTATCAGAGAAGTCTTTACACTTTTTCTTGCAAAACCAGCAGTACGAGTGATATGTAGCAAGCAGTACAATACTTTCACATCAGTATATCCCGCCACAGGCATGCCTTCGCAATGCAATGTCAGGAAAAACTACCCTGCATTCCCAAAAGTTGCAGTTAAGCTTTTGCTCAAGGGCGCAATCAAACGCTATCACTTATTCTCGAGCATACCGAGATGTCGCAGCCTAAAGGCCGGTATATGCATACACACAGCTTTGGCAGTCGATGGCGTGTATGTCCTGAAGACATACACGCCATCGTGTATGCCTTTAGGAGCGTAGATCGAACTCATTCTGTTCGGTATCTTTTTGTATGAGTGGGTTTCTTATTTATTCGGGCAAAACATAGGATGCTGAGAATTTACCCACTTGAACCACGTGCAGTCTTCCGGTTCCCTTTAATTTGGTACACGCCTTTCCTGTTTGATGCCATACATTTGAATATCTGGATATTATCACGAACTCCTATAACAATAAATAAAGCTTAGGTACCCTCCCGGCATTTCAAATATTAGACAAAAACCTAATATAATTACAATAAATCAAAGAAAGAAGCGTAAATTTAGGGGCAGGTTATATAGGCACAATATTGTGATATCTAACCGACAGTGATGCCACCTAAAATATAGGGATTGTCATTGGTGTATTATTTTATTGTGAATGGGAAGAAAAAAACTTGACGAGAAAGTAGTTTGCCGCTGACCATATCTGCGCACATCCAAAAACGCGTCCAATGCTCTACCATTAGGCTACGGCGGCAATCATCTCTCCAGTCACATTGTAGAGTACATATGTACGTACATTTTAACGTGGGAGCGTCAATCAGCGCTGCCAGTAGCCATACGGAGAGTGTGAAACACTCTCCGCGTGTTCTTCTTAACTTGTCACATTCAGGAAGCATCCATAAACATGCAAAACGGTTGGGTTATCTTATACCTATGTAGGTGTATTTACTGACCGCGTGAATTTCGCTAAACAATATTCATCACACCGCTCACACGCATGTGTGTAATCTCGAAGACCCCTCGTCTTTTAACGCTTTTCAAACGTTCCTTTTTCATTCATGCAATTGGCCCGATGTACGCTGTCCGATGGGAGAGCTTGCTTCTGACTAAGGGCTTTTGCGTCAACCGAAAGTCTGCAATATCAGCTCCAGTCGCAGACACTAAAATTGGCGCACGTCAGCCTCTCATCGTTCACTTCTACAAACCAATGCCACACACATGCGTTGGGGAGTGGTGTGCAATGACGTGTAAGTGCGCCCCTCTAGTCTTTATCTACCCGCTCAGTGGGAGAATGTCGCAATCAAGGCGGTGCGCAGCGTCATTCTAGACCGCCCGAAGCCCTCGCTAGCCGACACGCCACGTTCGAATATCACGGCGATAGCAACCGTGCCGTTGAATGACCCTCTAAAGTCCCAGAAGGTCGTCGGCAGTTCCTGCGGCGGTGCGAAGGCTATAAACTTTCCTGGCGTGTTTGCCAAGTGCTTAGTGGGGCGCGCACGCTGGTAATCCTCCGCTGACCGGTGCCTCTGGCTGCGAACGAATAAATGATCTCGCGTCCGCGCTTGGATAAGAATCTGTGGCTGATTATAGGGCAACGTGTGCTTCCTGAACTACGGAAAGCACTCAGAGAATGCGCAATCAAACAAACATCCCTAACCCCCTGGCGGCGTACTATCTGTTGAACGGCCACTCGCCTTCCATTTTTTTTTGTACCGCGCTGATGGCGAAGAAGCCGATGGTTGATGTCAGTTGCCGAGACAGTTTTCTCCGATAAGTGGCTAGTTAACGGCAACCACATAGCTGAAGATAATACGCTTGTGTTTAGTTCGAACACGGGCGCTTTTGGTTCTGATAGTGGCTCTACAGGGAAGTATGTCACTCATCGGCAACTGAGAGAAGTGTCAGAAAACAAGAAGGAGGAGCTATATACTCGTTACATTATAAGCTGGTCCACACTCCGCTGAGTCAAGCTCCACTTCGCAACAGACTGCTCTCGTTATCCTTTGAAACACCTTGCACCTGATACACGGCGCTATACGCTCTCATGTGTCATTGCAGAGTAGCTTGCTCAACCATTTGAAAACCGAAGTATATTACACGAACATAAAGGTAAGAAAGGCCTACGTTTGAAGGCTCACCGGGTGCCCACATCTAAGGAGCGACACTTTTGTATAAGATAGGAGCACAGTTGCGAGGTTGTTCAGGAAGGAAAGGGGCGCTGTTAGAGAGCCTAGATCAGGGGTCTGATATCAGCAGCCCGCGGGCCTCTTGTAGCTGTCTTCGTCCAATATATATATATAAATAAATATATATATATATATATATATATATATATATATATATATATATATATATATATTGTCGCGAGAGCAAGGTTTCCAGCTCCAGTATCTTCTCAGGAAATTTGTGCAAGACCAACTCCTCTGCTTCTTTTTTAAGTCTTTCTTTGTACTCTTCTACCTTTGGGTTTATTTCTCTGGCCATTACAGAGCTTCGGCTTTTGACTTTAATGGAATGTGGGGTAAATCGTGTTTTCCAGCCTGGGACAGGCGCCTACACGCTGCATTTACGGCTTAAAAACGGAGCAGTCAAGGTCGCCCCCGTTCGGGATTAGAAGGGGAAAGCTTACCCGGAAAAGCGTCTAGCGAGAGGCAGGTCCGGCGCTACCACCTGAGTCTAAGCCATTGTTAACAGGCACGCGTGTCATTGAGAATGACATGGGGACGCGACCACTTAGCCTGACCGAGACATAGTGGCGGCCGGTAAACGACCATATTCCCCCGTGCTCTTGTTAGGATGTCGGGGCGCCTCGCTGTCGCATGTACACCTGGTAAGCAATAATGTACCCATCGCTCTTAAGGACGCTTCTAGAAAGCAACAATTAACGAAAGAACTTACGGGGCCCGAGCGTGGGAACGGCCGCCGACGGTAGTGGGCCGAAGGAGGCAGCACGGCTTGGTATGGGAGAGAGTGTCACGTGCGGAGGACCTTTCCCTTTACGTGTTTCATTTTGGTAAGGAGGTTTTTACAAATGTAGTGCCTTTTATGAAAGTGTTTCTGTGATTGGTTGTGATGCTGCGAGTCCCAACATGTGATTGGTTTTTGTGAAGACTCTTTGTTCGACTAAGGGTTAAAAAGAGGATGTTTGAACTTGAAAAGTGAGCGGAGTCGGGGTCAACAGCGGATCGCACCACCGGAGACCAGGCCATGCAGGCCGAGGGGTATGCCACCATTTTCTATGTTTTGTCTTTGTGACCCAGTGCATTTTGTAAATTGAAGTTGTGTTAGCTAAATAAACCCCCAATGAGTGCTCCCCGAAATCATCGTGTTGACGTCTCATCGATTGCCTCCGCGGAGTTTCACCCACACTTATTCGTCTCCCTGGTCGTCCGATGCACCTACTTGAACAACCCCGACGTTTCGCTACAAAGTGGTGGAGGTTGCTCGGCAACGATAGTCCCGCTCTGAAATTATGCCCCGAGTCAACAACAAATATCAGGAACCTACCTCTGACTGCTCTACTATGACGGAACCCCCTACCTTCTTCTCTGCTATGTCTACTCCCCAAGTTAAACCATTCGTCGGACCACCAGTCTTTAGAGGCGCGCCGGAGGAATCTATTTCAGAGTGGCTACTTTGCTACGAACATGTAGCGTCGCTTAATAATTGGGACCAAGCCACGAAGGTGAAATTTCTATATCTGGCTTTAGACGGAGATGCGAAAAAGTGGCACACCACTCAAATTCTAACCGGTGCTCCTAATACATGGGAAGAATGGGCGACGCTACTTAAAACGTCCTTTACGAGTCGCCACTCAGTCGAGATCGCCCATTTGCGGCTACAAAACCGCACCCAATTGCCGTCCGAAACCCCCGAGCAGTACTACTATGACGTCGTACAGCTGTGTGCAAGAGTGAACCCGTCCATGACGGAAGATGATCGGTTGCGGCACCTTATGCGCGGTTTGCGTCCGGATATTCTGGAGAAGATGATAATCGCAAACCCGGAGAGCTGCACTGCATTCCTCCAAATTTTGCAACGCATAAATCTGGCAGCTTTGATGAGCCGTGCGTCGGCGCCACAACCGATTTGCATCCAGTATTCCACCGGATTACAGTCGTGGATGCAAAACATCGCGCATCCCGTAGGGTTCGCACCCGCCGCAGCGACAGGGTACTCTCCTCCTACGTGTGTCGCCACTTGCGCCGCGGCCGAATTGCGTTGCTCACGGGAGGTTGCTGACAGCGAAAGAGACCTAAAAGCGATTGCGGACTCGGTTGCCTTGCTGTCTGACCGGCTAAAAGGCATCGAAGACGAGGTGCGTCGCCCCCCAATGCCTTGGCCTCGGAGAACTTCCCGTGCCAACGACGGGCGTCCCCGATGCCAGATTTGCCGCCGCATAGGCCACATAGCCCAACAGTGCTGGCAGCGGTTCCGAGATGACAGGAACGATGAGGCTGAGCTCCAAGGCAATCAGAATGTGCAGCCTAATCCTTCGGGAAACGAGAACGGCCGGGCCTAGGGGGCCAGCCCGGCCGCCCCATCGGCACATTGTCGGAAAGTCAGCTTCTCACAGTCCCCACACGAGCCAACGGTACAGAAACAAAACTTGTAATTGACACCGGCTCGTCCGTAAATGTCATCTCAGAAGAATTAGCTAACAAAATATGTGCTTCATTCAAATCGAGAAAAGACATATTCATCCGAGGAATTGGCGGAGGCTTGCTCACTCCCAATGGTGAAGTTGAAATAAAACTTGAAATTGGCACCATCAAAGTTCACGAGACGTTTTTAGTGGTCAAGGATTGCCCGTACGAGCTACTCGGTGGTCTTCCTTTTTGTCGAGCAGCCCGGCTTCTCATTGATTTCTCCAAAAAAGAGCTGCAACTAAACGGTGAAATTTTCCGGCTACGTATAGACTCAAGTGCCCCCGAACATAATGATGTACTTACAGTGCGGTGCCACGAGCAAATTTGCATTGAACCTCGCACAGAAGTCGCTATTGAAGTAAAGGTCGCAAGGGACGGAATTCACCTCGTCGAACCGAACAGCACGCTTAGAAACGGACTTCAGGTTGCACGCACAATAACGAGGATCGTGCATGGGAGGGGCCTCATTCGCATAGCTAATCCCACCATGTCGCCAGTAAACCTGCTCAGCGGAACAAAGCTTGGATGGGCTTCATCTATTCATGACGCACAGCTGGCAATCACGGCCCCCGAGAACGATCGAGTGCCTCAAGAGTTTCACATAGAGACTGGGGATCACCTACAGCCGTCTGAGCGGGATGAACTGCTGTCGCTCATTGAGAAGTAGCGCCATCTATTTACGAGCAGTGACAACCCCATCCGGCAGACTCATGTCGCTGAACATGTGATCGACACAGGCGATTCTCGACCAATTCATCAGCACCCATATCGTCATTCCCCTTTTGAAAGACAACAGATTGAGCAACAAGTAGAGGAAATGCTGCGCGATGGGATAATTAGGGAGTCTCACAGTCCTTGGTCATCACCTGTCGTCCTCGTGAAGAAGCCAAATGGGACTTGGCGTTTCTGCGTCGATTTCCGCAGAGTCAATGAGGTCACTAAAAAGATGTGCACCCACTGCCACGAATTGATGTCATTCTCGACGTGCTACAGGGGTCAAAATACTTCACCACACTTGATCTAACATCAGGCTACTGGCAAGTGGGTATCAAGGATGAAGATAAGCAAAAGACCGCATTTTCCTGTAGACCCGGCCTGTACGAATTCAATGTTGTCCCTTTCGGCCTGTGCAACGCCCCTGCCACATTCCAGAGAATGATTAACAAAGTCCTCAGTGGTCTTCTCTGGAGAGTTTGTTTGGCCTACTTGGACGACATCGTTATTTTTTCGAAGACTATGGCAACTCATTTGCAAGATTTGGAAAGTGTGTTTTCGGCTTTGGACGCGGCAAACTTACGACTGAAGTCCGAGAAGTGCAGCTTCGCCCGCCAGGAGATCAAATATCTTGGACACATTCTCACAGGTGAAAGCATCCGGCCGGACCCAGACAAAGTAGCAGCGATCGAAAAATTTCCAAAGCCACGAAACAAGAAAGGTGTACAGAGCTTTCTCGGAATCTGTAACTACTATCGGCGATTCATCAAAGATTTCTCTCGCATTTCTCGACCTCTGACCAACTTAACCAAAAAGGATGTTCCTTTCGTCTGGGATGCGGCTTGCGAAGTGGCCATGCAAACACTCAAAGAGAAGCTGATCACAGCCCCAATTCTGCGTCAGTTTGAGCCGGGAAAGCCGATAGAGGTGCACACTGATGCCTGTGATTACGGCATTGGCGCCGTGCTTGTACAGAAAATTGGAACTCAAGAGAGAGTCGTCGCCTATGCCAGCCGGCACCTTAACAAGGCTGAGATGAACTACAGTACCACTGAGAAAGAATGCCCTCGCCGTTGTGTACGCCTGCGGACAGTTTCGGCCATACGTCTTTGGTTCTAAGTTCACGGTCGTGACTGACCAAGCCAGCCTGGCTTGGCTAATGAAAGTAAGGAATCCGAACGGTCGTCTTATGCGATGGTCCCTGTTGCTTCAGGAATTCGACATAACGTTGCGACACCGTCCTGGCCTCAAGAATGGAAATGCCGACACGCTTTCCCGCCTTCCTCATGATCCCGCGCCTGTAGCGAAGAAAACCCCTTACCGTTGCTGGTTCTGGATCAGGTGGATGTTGGAAAAAAGCAGCGGGCAGACCCATGGATGAAAGAAGTTATGCAGCACCTCGAGCACCCGGATGCGCCCGTTGTCAGGAAAACTAAAAGAACGGCACGGAGCTTTCGGTTGATCGACGGTGTACTGTATCGAAGGGCGAAAGGGTTTTCAGGAGGATCGTGCGGCGCTCGTTGTCCCCAAGTTGCTTGAGATCTGAGATTTTAAGGTACTGCCATGACGCCACCACGGCAGGCCACTTAGGTGTCAAGCGCACATGGGAGAAAGTTCGTTGCCGATATTTCTGGCCGAAGATGTTCTCGTACGTAAGCAAGTACGTTCTCTCCTGCCCCGACTGCCAGACACGAAAGCAACCACCGGGAAGGCCGGTCGGTTTCCTCCACCGATCCCACCTGCAGGTCGACCTTTTCAGCAGGTGGGCATGGACTTCATTGGGCCTTTCACTAAATCCAAAGCAGGGAACCGCTAACATCGTCGTGAATTACCGACTACCATACGAAATGGGTCGAGGCTGTCGCGTGTCCAGCGGCCACTGCCGCAGAAGCAGCAAGAGCATTCGTCGAACAAATCGTTCTACGTCATGGTGCCCCGGAGAAAGTAATAAGCGATCGTGGGCAGCACTTTGTCGCCAACTTGACCGAAGAAATATTCCGGCTCGTGGGTAGCGAGCATGCCACCACAACAGCATACCACCCACAGGCCAACGGCTTGTGCGAGCGTTTTAACCGCACGTTGGCTGACATGCTCAGCATGTACGTTTCCTCACACCACCGCGACTGGGATGAATTCCTACCGTACGTTCTTTTTGCATACAATTCTTCTACCCACGAGGACGACTGGATTCACTCCCTTCTTTCTTCTTCATGGGCATGAACCGACACTACCGGTGGATGTAGGGTCGGGTGCGCAAACGCGGATTCGACTACACCCTGGATGCAATGAAAGTGGCCCGCAGGCTGCGGCTGGCTCGAAAATAGTAAATGAACGGGAGAAGCGTCAGCAGGAGAAGAACAAGCGCAGCTATGATGCTAGGCGACGAAGTGCTGTTTATCATCAGGGCGACTTGGTGTACTTGTGGACTCCCTCCCGGGCGAAAGGGAAGACGACGAAGCTTCTTCACAAATATCACGGACCTTTCCGTCTTGTGCGCCAGGTAGCCGAGAACAACTGGGAGGTGGTAGACCAAACTGGGAAAAACGTGACGTTGTGAATGTGGCGCGTTTAAAGCCCTGCCACGTTCGATTGGGCTCCGATGCCGACGACGCGGACGATGAGTCTGATGATAATAATGAGGTGCGCGGTCTCGGTGGTGATGTGCGCGAGGGAAGTGCCAGGAGAGATGACCACGGATTGCATCGAAGTGTTGTGCGCGAGTGCAGTGCAAGGAGAGATGACCACGGATTGCATCGAAGTGTTGTGCGCGAGTGCGGCTCCAATGGTGATGTGCGCGAGTGCGGTTCGCGAGTGGGTCAGGAACTCCGTTTGCAACATTGTGTGCGCGGGACACAGACCAGTGTTCCAGTACAGCAGTGCGAAAGCTACGACACGGACACTGAACTTTACTCGGACTGGAAGACATTTTCAAGTAATAACAACGCACAACAGAATGTCAGTGCTTACGAAACGGACACTGAATTGTATTGCAGTACCGATGAGTGAACCCATATATTTCTGTGTCCAGTAATATTGTTTTGTTTTTCATCTGTTGTTTTTATGTATTTTTTTAAAGCCTCTCACCTGTTATACACATGCATAAGTGTCTTTAAATAAGCATCTCACACACTTGTTGAATGCAAAACCTTTTTGTATAATTAGTCTATTTATTGTCGAGTTTGGCAGATAAAACGAGTGGGGCACTCTTTTTCGTAGGGGGGAGGTGTCGCGAGAGGCAAGGTTTCCAGCTCCAGTATCTTCTCAGGAAATTTGTGCAAGACCAACTCCTCTGCTTCTTTTTTAAGTCTTTCTTTGTACTCTTCTACCTTTGGGTTTATTTCTCTGGCCATTACAGAGCTTCGGCTTTTGACTTTAATGGAATGTGGGGTAAATCGTGTTTTCCAGCCTGGGACAGGCGCCTACACGCTGCATTTACGGCTTACAAACGGAGCAGTCAAGGTCGCCCCCGTTCGGGATTAGAAGGGGAAAGCTTACTCGGAAAGCGTCTAGCGAGAGGCAGGTCCGGCGCCACCGTCTGAGTCTAAGCCATTGTTAACAGGCACGCGTGTCATTGAGAATGACATGGGGAACGCGACCACTTAGCCTGACCGAGACATAGTGGCCGCCGGTAAACGACCATATTCCCCCGCGCTCTTGTTAGGATGTCGGGGCGCCTCGCTGTCGCATGTACACCTGGTAAGCAATAATGTACCCATCGCTCTTAAGGACGCTTCTAGAAAGCAACAATTAACGAAAGAACTTACGGGGCCCGAGCGTGGGAACGGCCGCCGACGGTAGTGGGCCGAAGGAGGCAGTACGGCTTGGTATGGGAGACAGTGTCACGTGCGGAGGACCTTTCCCTTTACGTGTTTCATTTGGTAAGGAGGTTTTTACAAATGTAGTGCCTTTTATGAAAGTGTTTCTGTGATTGGTTGTGATGCTGCGAGTCCCAACATGTGATTGGTTTTTGTGAAGACTCTTTGTTCGACCAAGGGTTAAAAAGAGGATGTTTGAACTTGAAAAGTGAGCGGAGTCGGGGTCAACAGCGGATCGCACCACCGGAGACCAGGTCATGCAGGCCGAGGGGTATGCCACCATTTTCTATGTTTTGTCTTTGTGACCCAGTGCATTTTGTAAATTGAAGTTGTGTTAGCTAAATAAACCCCCAATGAGTGCTCCCCGAAATCATCGTGTTGACGTCTCATCGATTGCCTCCGCGGAGTTTCACCCACACTTATTCGTCTCCCTGGTCGTTCCGATGCACCTACTTGAACAACCCCGACGTTTCGCTACAAAGTGGTGGAGGTTGCTCGGTAACGATAGTCCCGCTCTGAATTATGCCCTGAGTCAACAACAAATATCAGGAACCTACCTCTGACTGCTCTACTATGACGGAACCCCTACCTTCTTCTCTGCTATGTCTACTCCCCAAGTTAAACCATTCGTCGGACCACCAGTCTTTAGAGGCGCGCCGGAGGAATCTATTTCAGAGTGGCTACTTTGCTACGAACATGTAGGCGTCGCTTAATAATTGGGACCAAGCCACGAAGGTGAAATTTCTATATCTGGCTTTAGACGGAGATGCGAAAAAGTGGCACACCACTCAAATTCTAACCGGTGCTCCTAATACATGGGAAGAATGGGCGACGCTACTTAAAACGTCCTTTACGAGTCGCCACTCAGTCGAGATCGCCCATTTGCGGCTACAAAACCGCACCCAATTGCCGTCCGAAACCCCGAGCAGTACTACTATGACGTCGGTACGCGTTTGCAAGAGTGAACCCGTCCATGACGGAAGATGATCGGTTGCGGCACCTTATGCGCGGTTTGCGTCCGGAGTATTCTGGAGAAGATGATAATCGCAAACCCGGAGAGCTGCACTGCATTCCCTCCAAATTTTGCAACGCATAAATCTGGCCGCTTTGATGAGCCGTGCGTCGGCGCCACACCGATTTGCATCCAGTATTCCACCGATTACAGTCGTGGATGCAAAACATCGCGCATCCCGTAGGGTTCGCACCCGCCGCAGCGACAGGGCACTCTCCTCCTACGTGTGTCGCCACTTGCGCCGCGGCCGAATTGCGTTGCTCACGGGAGGTTGCTGACAGCGAAAGAGACCTAAAAGCGATTGCGACTCGGTTGCCTTGCTGTCTGACCGGCTAAAAGGCATCGAAGACGAGGTGCGTCGCCCCCAATGCCTTGGCCTCGGAGAACTTCCCGTGCCAACGACGGGCGTCCCCGATGCCAGATTTGCCGCCGCATAGGCCCTAGCCCAACAGTGCTGGCAGCGGTTCCGAGATGACAGGAACGATGAGGTGAGCTCCAAGGCAATCAGAATGTGCAGCCTAATCCTTCGGGAAACGAGAACGGCCGGGCCTAGGGGCCAGCCCGGCCGCCCCATCGGCACATTGTCGGAAAGTCAGCTTCTCACAGTCCCCACACGAGCCAACGGTACAGAAACAAAACTTGTAATTGACACCGGCTCGTCCGTAAAATGTCATCTCAGAAGAATTAGCTAACAAAATATGTGCTTCATTCAAATCGAGAAAAGACATTCATCCGAGGAATTGGCGGAGGCTTGCTCACTCCCAATGGTGAAGTTGAAAATAAACTTGAATTGGCACCATCAAAGTTCACGAGACGTTTTTAGTGGTCAAGGATTGCCCGTACGAGCTACTCGGTGGTCTTCCTTTTTGTCGAGCAGCCCGGCTTCTCATTGATTTCTCCAAAAAAGAGCTGCAACTAAACGGTGAATTTTCCGGCTACGTATAGACTCAAGTGCCCGAACATAATGATGTACTTACAGTGCGGTGCCACGAGCAAATTCGCATTGAACCTCGCACAGAAGTCGCTATTGAAGTAAAGGTCGCAAGGGACGGAATTCACCTCGTCGAACCGAACAGAACGCTTAGAAACGGACTTCAGGTTGCACGCACAATAACGAGATCGTGCATGGGAGGGGCCTCATTCGCATAGCTAATCCACCATGTCGCCAGTAAACCTGCTCAGCGGAACAAAGCTTGGATGGGCTTCATCTATTCATGACGCACAGCTGGCAACACGGCCCCCGAGAACGATCGAGTGCCTCAAGAGTTTCACATAGAGACTGGGGATCACCTACAGCCGTCTGAGCGGGATGAACTGCTGTCGCTCATTGAGAAAGTACCGCCATCTATTTACGAGCATGACAACCCATCCGGCAGACTCATGTCGCTGAACATGTGATCGACACAGGCGATTCTCGACCAATTCATCAGCACCCATATCGTCATTCCCCTTTTGAAAGACAACAGATTGAGCAACAAGTAGAGGAAATGCTGCGCGATGGGATAATTAGAGAGTCTCACAGTCCTTGGTCATCACATGTCGTCCTCGTGAAGAAGCCAAATGGGACTTGGCGTTTCTGCGTCGATTTCCGCAGAGTCAGTGAGGTCACTAAAAAAGATGTGCACCCACTGCCACGAATTGATGTCATTCTCGACGTGCTACAGGGGTCAAAATACTTCACCACACTTGATCTAACATCAGGCTACTGGCAAGTGGGTATCAAGGATGAAGATAAGCAAAAGACCGCATTTTCCTGTGGACCCGGCCTGTACGAATTCAATGTTGTCCCTTTCGGCCTGTGCAACGCCCCTGCCACATTCCAGAGAATGATTAACAAAGTCCTCAGTGGTCTTCTCTGGAGAGTTGTTTGGGCCTACTTGGACGACATCGTTATTTTTTCGAAGACTATGGCAACTCATTTGCAAGATTTGGAAAGTGTGTTTTCGGCTTTGGACGCGCAAACTTACGACTGAAGTCCGAGAAGTGCAGCTTCGCCCGCCAGGAGATCAAATATCTTGGACACATTCTCACAGGTGAAAGCATCCGGCCGGACCCAGACAAAGTAGCAGCAATCGAAAATTTCCAAAGCCACGAAACAAGAAAAGGTGTACAGAGCTTTCTCGGAATCTGTAACTACTATCGGTGATTCATCAAAGATTTCTCTCGCATTTCTCGACCTCTGACCAACTTAACCAAAAAGGATGTTCCTTTCGTCTGGGATGCGGCTTGCGAAGTGGCCATGCAAAACTCAAAGAGAAGCTGATCACAGCCCCAATTCTGCGTCAGTTTGAGCCGGGAAAGCCGATAGAGGTGCACACTGATGCCTGTGATTACGGCATTGGCGCCGTGCTCGTACAGAAAATGGAACTCAAGAGAGAGTCGTCGCCTATGCCAGCCGCACCTTAACAAGGGCTGAGATGAACTACAGTACCACTGAGAAAAGAATGCCTCGCCGTTGTGTACGCCTGCGGACAGTTTCGGCCATACGTCTTTGGTTCTAAGTTCACGGTCGTGACTGACCAAGCCAGCCTGGCTTGGCTAATGAAAGTAAGGAATCCGAACGGTCGATTATGCGATGGTCCCTGTTGCTTCAGGAATTCGACAAAACGTTGCGACACCGCCTGGCCTCAAGAATGGAAATGCCGACACGCTTTCCCGCCTTCCTCATGATCCCGCGCCTGTAGCGAAGAAAACCCCTTACCGTTGCTGGTTCTGGATCAGGTGGATGTTGGAAAAAAGCAGCGGGCAGACCCATGGATGAAAGAAATTATGCAGCACCTCGAGCACCCGGATGCGCCCGTTGTCAGGAAAACTAAAAGAACGGCACGGAGCTTTCGGTTGATCGACGGTGTACTGTATCGAAGGGCGAAAGGGTTTCAGGGGGATCGTGCGGCGCTCGTTGTCCCAAGTGCTTGAGATCTGAGATTTTAAGGTACTGCCATGACGCCACCACGGCAGGCCACTTAGGTGTCAAGCGCACATGGGAGAAAGTCGTTGCCGATATTTCTGGCCGAAGATGTTCTCATACGTAAGCAAGTACGTTCTCTCCTGCCCCGACTGCCACACACGAAAGCAAACCACCGGGAAGGCCGGTCGGGTTCCTCCAACCGATCCCACTGCAGGTCGACCTTTTCAGCAGGTGGGCATGGACTTCATTGGGCCTTCACTAAATCCAAAGCAGGGAACCGCTACATCGTCGTGATTACCGACTACCATACGAAATGGGTCGAGGCTGTCGCGTGTCCAGCGGCCACTGCCGCAGAAGCAGCAAGAGCATTCGTCGAACAAATCGGTCTACGTCATGGTGCCCCGGAGAAAGTAATAAGCGATCGTGGGCAGCACTTTGTCGCCAACTTGACCGAAGAAATATTCGGCTCGTGGGTAGCGAGCATCCACCACAACAGCATACCACCCACAGCCAACGGCTTGTGCGAGCGTTTTAACGCACGTTGGCTGACATGCCTCAGCATGTACGTTTCCTCACACCACCGCGACTGGGATGAATTCCTACCGTACGTTCTTTTGCATACAATTCTTCTACCCACGAGACGACTGGATTCACTCCCTTCTTTCTTCTTCATGGGCATGAACCGACACTACCGGTGGATGTAGGGTCGGGTGCGCAACGCGGATTCGACTACACCCTGGATGCAATGAAAGTGGCCCGCAGGGCTGCGGATGGCTCGAAAATAGTAAATGAACGGGAGAAGCGTCAGCAGGAGAAGAAACAAGCGCAGCTATGATGCTAGGCGACGAAGTGCTGTTTATCATCAGGGCGACTTGGTGTACTTGTGGACTCCCTCCCGGGCGAAAGGGAAGACGACGAAGCTTCTTCACAAATATCACGGACCTTTCCGCCTTGTGCGCCAGGTAGCCGAGAACAACTGGGAGGTGGTAGACCAAACTGGGAAAAAACGTGACGTTGTGAATGTGGCGCGTTTAAAGCCCTGCCACGTTCGATTGGGCTCCGATGCCGACGACGCGGACGATGAGTCTGATGATAATCATGAGGTGCGCGGTCTCGGTGGTGATGTGCGCGAGGGAAGTGCCAGGAGAGATGACCACGGATTGAATCGAAGTGTTGTGCGCGAGTGCAGTGCAAGGAGAGATGACCACGGATTGCATCGAAGTGTTGTGCGCGAGTGCGGCTCCAATGGTGATGTGCGCGAGTGCGGTTCGCGAGTGGGTCAGGAACTCCGTTTGCAACATTGTGTGCGCGGGACACAGACCAGTGTTCCAGTACAGCAGTGCGAAAGCTACGACACGGACACTGAACTTTACTCGGACTGGAAGACATTTTCAAGTAATAACAACGCACAACAGAATGTCAGTGCTTACGAAACGGACACTGAATTGTATTGCAGTACCGATGAGTGAACCCATATATTTCTGTGTCCAGTAATTTGTTTTGTTTTCATCTGTTGTTTTTATGTATTTTTTTAAAGCCTCTCACCTGTTATACACATGCATAAGTGTCTTTAAATAAGCATCTCACAAACTGTTGAATGCAAAACCTTTTTGTTATTAGTCTATTTATTGTCGAGTTTGGCAGATTTAAAACGAGTGGGGCACTCTTTTTCGTAGGGGGAGGTATCGCGAGAGCAAGGTTTTCCAGCTCCAGTATCTTCTCAGGAAATTTGTGCAAGACCAACTCCTCTGCTTCTTTTTTAAGTCTTTCTTGTACTCTCTACCTTTGGTTTATTTCTCTGGCCATTACAGAGCTTCGGCTTTTGACTTTAATGAAATGTGGGGTAAATCGTGTTTTCCAGCCTGGGACAGGCGGCCTACACGCTGCATTTACGGCTTACAAACGAGCAGTCAAGGTCGCCCCCGTTCGGGATTAGAAGGGGAAGCTTACTCGGAAAAGCGTCTAGCGAGAGGCAGGGTCCGGCGCCACCGTCTGAGTCTAAGCCATTGTTAACAGGCACGCGTGTCATTGAGAATGACATGGGGACGCGACCACTTAGCCTGAGCGAACATAGTGGCGGCCGGTAAACGACCATATTCCCCCGCGCTTTGTTAGGATGTCGGGGCGCCTCGCTGTCGCATGTACACCTGGTAAGCAATAATGTACCCATCGCTCTTAAGGACGCTTCTAGAAAGCAACCATTAACGAAAGAACTTACGGGGCCGAGCGTGGGACGGCCGCCGACGGTAGTGGGCCGAGGAGGCAGCACGGCTTGGTATGGGTGAGAGTGTCACGTGCGGAGGACCTTTCCCTTTACGTGTTTCATTTTGGTAAGGAGGTTTTACAAATGTAGTGCCTTTTATGAAAGTGTTTTCTGTGATTGGTTGTGATGCTGCGAGTCCCAACATGTGATTGGTTTTTGTGAAGACTCTTTGTTCGACCAAGGGTTAAAAAGAGGATGTTTGAACTTGAAAAGTGAGCGGAGTCGGGTTGAACAGCGGATCGCACCACCTGAGACCAG